>MU224258.1:199330-259400 GCA_018584345.1 Thuja plicata | reverse complement strand
TAAATAGAAAGAGGGGATAGAGAAAAATAAATAAAGAGATGGAGAGTGGGGATATATACACATACACACACACACACACACACACATAGGGGAGGGCGGGCTTGGGGGGCAGATAGAGGGATAAAGGAGAGGGAGATAAAGTGAGATGGAAGAGATATAGTGTGAGCGAGATGAAGAGAAATTGAAAGAGAGGGGGAGGGAAAAAGAAGAGATCGATAGATAGATAAGAAAGAGGAAGGGTTGAGAGAGAGATAGAAAACAAAGACAGAAAGTAAGAGAGAGGAAAAGATATTTTATGAGAGGGAGAGGAATAGAAACATTAAAAAATGGTGAGAGAGATGGAGGGAGTAGAAAGAGGACAAAGAGGCATAGATAGATGAAATGAGAGAAGGGGGTAGATGAAATGAGAGAGGGGGGAATAGAAATTGGGAAGTGTGTGTGTATATATATATATATATATATATATAATGAAAATTCTTGCAGCTGCACAACAAGTCAAAACATGCAAAACACAAGATATACCAATGAATTAAAGCATGCAAAGAGCTTGAAACACAACCAAATTCTCATTACAACCTCTGATGAGCTAAAAAAAGTGCACTTAAGACTTGTTTGATTTTCTCTTAGAGATTTTGTGATTGTGCTCTCCCAACACAATGCAATAAAATCTCACTATGATAGATACAAAATGATGAAGATTTGAGCACAAGTATGTGGAACTTGCCCCAAATCTCTCAAATGATGGATGCAAATGCAAAGATCTATTCTAAGGATACAAATGCAAGAGATTAACAACTAGATTGAGATGAAAACTAAACTAAAGGTGAGAGTGCAAGATTCAAAACTAAACTATGAAAGTGAATCTAGATTATCATGCAAGAAATGAAATCTAAACTAAGATAAAATATAACTATGAAGATGAAATTACTAAGAATGCTAAAATGCTTAAGCGCTCAAGTGTGCAAGAATGCTCAATTCACAAACTAGTTACAAAATGAGGAGTGAGGCCTCCTTTTATGGATTTTCTATTAAATATGGAGGGCTGAGATTAAGTGGTGGAAAATGAGTGGCTGACATGAAGGGTTAAGTAGGGTTTTGGTGGGAGTGAAGGAGATTAAGAGGCAAAAGAAATGAGTGGCTAGAATTAAGAGGAAAAAAGTCAACCCTCACCTTGGAAAAGGTGATTGTGCACATGATTAGAGGTAATCCACCTTTAATCAAGATTAGAAGAATAATTAGCAATAGGTAAGTTTAGAAAAGGTAAATGAAGATTAAATTAAAATAATTTTAATTTAATCAAGGTTTAGAAGAACTTTAGCTAGTGGAGGGATAAAATAAATCAAATTTATTTTACAATAAGAGATGGAAGGATAATATATTAAATTAAATTTTAATATACTATAGTATTTAAATAAAATTTAAATACAAAAGGGAAAATGAATTTATTTAATTAATAATAAATTTTAATTAAATAAATAGAGGAATATAACATTATAGTTAATTAATTAAAATCAACTATAATGTTAACGATAAATATTAATAAAAATTAATATTAAGTGGGAATGGACAAATTTAAGTGTCTACATTTTGCCCTTTTTTGATGCGGTGTCGAAATTTGACATTGCGCCAAAGAAAAAAAAATGAGAGAAGAGGATGTGCCCCCTCAAGAAGATTGGCCAAAATGGACAACCTGGACAAGTTTCTCAAAAAAGAGAAATTAGGGTAGAAAAAAGAAGAGGAAAGGTAAAAGGGAGCCCACTAAAAGACCCCCTTATAAAAGGGCAAAAGGGGACCACAAAGGTCATTCACACTAAGAAGAAAGAGGAAAATGACAAACTTAAGGGATAAGAAGCAACTAGGGGAGCGAGTTCGAGCCTACAAACATTTAGCCAGAATGGTGGAACTGGTGAGTTCGAAAACCCATCTTAATTATTAATTAGTTTTTCAATTTTTAAAATTTTTGACGCGTTTAATGGTTAGAAAAAAATGAGAAGGGGAGAGGAAAACCTAATCTCCAGCCCAAGAACGGGCAGCTCCGCCATGTGAAGCGGCGGCGCAACCGCCTGACGTAGGGCGGACGAGCCATTTGTCTGCAAACAGGCGTCTATGCCTGCGCAAGGGTAGGCAAAGCTGCCTGTGCATCGACAGGCAGCTCGGTCGCGCAAGCTGGTGAGGTCCACCACCATCAGCAGACAAGCTGCCACTCATGTCCATCGATAGGAATGACCATCCATCGGCGGGCACAGCCGCTCGTCAGAAGATAGGTGGCTCCGTCACGCGAGTCGGTGGGCGCAGTCGAGCATCAACCGATGAGCAGCTCTATCACACAAGCCAAAGGGGTGGCCGCCCATTTGTTGACAAACGGCTCCGTGCTGCCAAGCGATGGGCATAGCCACCCATTGGCCGATGGGCGGCTCCGCTACATAGGCCGGCAAGGTCATCGCCCGTTAGCGCACAAGCGGCTCCGCGTCGCCAAACAGTGGTCGTAGCCGCTCGTCAGCCGATGAGTGAATCTGTCACGCACGGGGATGGGTGAGTCGGCCGCGTGAAGCGGCGGGCACAATCGCCCATTGAAAGACAGATGAATCTGCCACACAAGGGGGAGGGCCTGACCGCCTGTCAAGAGACAAGCGGCCTGAAAACACAGGGAAGGGGACAAGGCATGCCGCTAATAAATGGGTGTCGTTATTAGGTCAAGGGGAAATAAAATTTCCCATGGTTTAAGAAGGAAGGGGTAGTCTGACCTAGAAGGATGCAAGGAACTAAAAAAACTAAGTTTTATGTTAGATCAAAGACTGACAAAGTTTAATGGTTGCAGGAGCTTGACCATGTGATTAGGTCAAAGGAGCGATGGCCCGAAATGATAGAACTAAAAGAGGAGCTGATGAAAACAGAATGGGAACACATCACATTGTGTGAACTACAGCGTGTCCATGAGTGGCCCTAACTAAGAGCGCATAATGTGCTCCTGACAGCATTGATTAAGAGATGACACTCGGATACATCAAGTTTTCATCTACTGACGGGAGAGGTGACGATGACATTGCTGGACGTTTGGAGGATTCTACGGGTGCTGATCAGGGGACATATCCCAGAGTACCGGTTGGAGGGGGCAGAGTCTTACCTGGAGGTGAGCTTCAGGAGATAGGTGGAAGAGCTACCGATATTGCGTCAGTGGTTGACATGGCGAGGGGGACTATAGGAAGGACTACCCTGACTGACACTATACTTGGCAGGACTGATAGGATGGAGAGTGATGTCAGATCACTCAGGATATGGTTTTCTTATTGGATGGGCTAGAGTGCTGATCTGGATGCTAGAGGAGGAGGAGGGCATAGTGTACTGCTAGGGGGTACACAATTTTGGCACAGGTATACTACGATCTACACATGTGTGCCTATCATACTCAGAGGACTATAGGACTGGGTATGACACTATTGCTAGTTTGGGCATGGGAGTATATCACAGTAGTTAAACCACTGTGAGGAGGGGGAGAGGCAATGATACAAGCCTTATGCATGTCGATACAGACCACCATTGACCTATGGGGATGTGAGATCAATGGAGCTATGGCGGTAGCGATTGGATGAGATGATGTTTTTTGAGTGGATGCCATACAGGGGCTGCGAGGTGTGGGGATATTGGGATGAGCAGGGTGGAGCAGAGGATGGGAGTCTAGATGGAGAGTTTTTGGGATATATGCAGATAAATTATTGGTTGATTGGTAGGACAACATTTTAGATATACCGGTATATGCCATCTCAGGTTCGTAGATAGTTTGGGATCATACAGGACATAATACCAGATAACTATCCTCATCCTCTTGTTTCCAAAGAGGTAGGATCATTATGCGGGGTAGGGGTGGATCTAAAGCTGTCCAGAGCGAGCTGGAGAGGGATGCAGCTAGTACCATGGATAGTGACATAGGCACAGGTAGCAGATGTAGGTATTACTATGGAGTATGGTCAGTGGTGGGATAGGCATAGGCCAGTGAGATTGACCGAGCCAGGAGATGGAGTGGATTCAGAGGGTGAGTCAGAGTCATATGATGGGGGTGTAGAGGGAGATGGGGAAGAGGGAGATGATGACAACAATGGTGGGGAGGACAAAGGATCATCGATGCCAATGATTAAGAGGATTAGATTATTCTAGTCCATAGAGTGGGGGAGAGGAGTAGTCCAGAGGCTAGCCGAGGGAGGCCCACCACAGGTATCAAGAGGAGCAGGGTCGAGGACACCAGAGAGGGGACAGGGAGAGAGGGATGAGTCAGTGCAGGTATTACCTCTAGATGATTGGATGTAGGAGGATGAGGGTAGGGGACTAGAGGATGACCACGTGGCCATCCTTCAGGATGAGATGGTGCAACTATGGGGACTAGCAGTATCAGAGAGAGAGAGTAGACAGTGCACAAAGAGCCTTAGAGATACTATAGGCCTGAGTGTACTCAAGAGAGTTCACCATAGTTGAGACTCATATGGGGACAGCAGCTCAGCAGGAGACAAATGAGTTGAGATAGCAGGTACAGGATTTGACAGGCGACAGGGATCATTGGCGGAGGACTGCAAACAGGTATAGGGGGGAGAGAGAGATCACCCTACAGGAAGCCTCAGGATAGGGGGCCTTACAGATGGCATAGGAGGCCTTGCACCTAGGAGGCAAGAGGTCAGACTAGTCAAGGAGAGGGAGAACTATATACGACTGTACCGGGAGGTGGTCCCGGCAGGTTAGAGGGCTCCTGAGTATACTAGGAGGGCTACAAGTCGTAGCTATACAACAGAGAGAGGCGCATCACAGGCATCAGTGGCGATGTGACCACCATGGGATAGAGGGGATGATAATGCCAGAGGGGGAGGGGGCCTAGCTACATGAGGGTCTACCCCTGGGTACACATTGATACAATTTTTTGTAGTTTTTGACATGAGATGATATGTATAGCGACACTTAGGTGCACATGCATTCTAGATGTATACTTTATGATGTACTTATTTGATGGACTTGATATACTTTGTCTATGCTGATGATACTACATGTATGACACTTTATGCATATTTATATGATGATGCAATACTTATCTTGGTGATGGCTATATGATGTACTATGTGATGTGTGTGATTATGTTTTATGCAAATGTTTTTTATATTATGAATGTATGTGATGATGATGTTATTATGAGACTGACACCTTTTATGCAATGACTAAATGATGTAATGTTAATGATTTATGCATGTACTTAAATGATTAATGGTTAATATTGTGAATGCATATATGTGTGTTAAAATTGTGTAGTGGAAAATGGAATGATATGCTAATATGATTATGAAATGTAGACTAAATGAATTATGAAAGGTAAATTATTTTTGTGTATCAAAGTGACCCAGAGGAACATATAGCTAGACAAGGATGGGGGAACAAAAGAAGGCCTCACAATGCAGAGTGACCCTAACTAAAATGTAATCTAAACTATATGAGAACTAACTAAAAGGGATTTACATCATGTCAAAATTGGAGAGCACACCCTAGTTTGATATTGAATTGGAAGAATACATCACATGCTAGAAAGCATGAATGACATAATTCCTTTGCGTGGACCAGACTCAAAAATAGACAAGGTGAGCTTTAATGATATAGATGTAGATAGGTAGTCATGATGGGGCAAATGCCATAATCCTTATAGTAAAGCCCTAGTACACCCAAGCCATGATGAGTGGTCTTGGTGGGAATGTGCAAAGGACTCTGCCCCCAGTAAGGTATGCATAATCATAACCATCTATCCAACAAAAATATACATCAAATCACCACAAACAGATCATACCACACAAAGACGCGTGCAAAGGTTTATGTCATCTCAAACAAACCAAGAGATAGGAGATCAAGGCCATTCAAGGGAGACGCCACCTTGCACAAAGGATAAAATCGAAAAGAAGGCATCCTGACCAAGTGGTCATTCAGTCCAACATTCTTGCCTGAGATAGATAGAGATGTAGAATACATGATTGATTAGCTGACTTAGGATATATCTGAAAGGTCGATTGATTGGATTGATTGAATAATAATATCTTAAGACAATAGTGATGAATAGAATAACCCATGAGATCAAGAGGTCTTGAGATCGATTTGATGAAGCGCAACATGGTCACTGTGTCTGTCAAAGAATCATGATCATGATAAGGCTCATTTTTAAATGGATCATCTGTACATGTGGATCCTTATTACAACTATGTTAACACTAAAGCATCATGTGAGTGTGTGCAAAGTGAGAAAATTTAGCAAAGCAAGGCAGGATTCCTACATAGATATGGGGAAATGGAAATGGGGAAATCCTGATAGATGGTGGATCTAGGCTGACTACACATGGCACCCTTAAGGGGTTTTCACCATGGTACTTGCCCAAGGTGATTATTTACCAAGTTTTCACCATTGGACGTTTATTGCAATTTTTTCTTCTCTTTTTTTTTTCAAGACTTTTTATATTTTTTATTATTTTCTCAGGATCATTTGCTATTTTTAGGGTTTTTTCAGGATCATTTTCTGATTTTTAGAATTTTTTCAAGATCATAAATTACTGTACACCATGCTGCTAAGCTCGTGTAAAATTGCTTGAGATGAAGAATGTTGACTCGATCAGGAATAGGAACTCCTTCAGGTGTTGCAATTTGATAAGCTCCAGAACCATATTTATGAGTGATCACAAGCGGGCCCAACCAATCAGGCTCAAACTTTCCTTTCTTTTCACGATTATGAAGATTCCTCATATTGTGCTGAAGGACAAGGTCACCAACATTAAACTCATGAGGCTTGATCCTCTTGTTAAACTGAAGCCACAGGAGATTTTGATACACACAGAGGTGGTGCAAGGCATTAAGGCATCACTCATCAAGGAGCTGCAACTCTTGCAGGCGAGAAAATCGGTATTCTTCTTCAAACATTAGATTTTTGAGAGATATCCTAAGGAAAGGGAGCTCAGTTTCAATGGGGACAACGGCCTCAGTATCATAAACAAGGGATAATGGAGAGGCACCAATGGGAGTATAGATGGAAGTACGGTAGGCCCATAAGGTGGGGTTGAGTTGGAGATGCCAATTATGGCTAGAGTCATCAATGGTCTTCTTAAGGATTCTCAGGAGGGTCTTATTGGTAGCTTCAGCTTGGCCATTTCCCTATGGGAAATATCTAGAGGAACAATGTTGTGTGATCCCAAATTTATTACAAAGTTCCATAACATCTTTGTTCTTGAATGGGGTTCCATTATCAGTAAGTATATCTTGGGGGATGCCATAGCGACAGATAATGTAATTGAGTATGAACATGGATATTTTTTTACCTGTGATATAAGTAAGGGGAACGGTTTGAACCCATTTAGTGAAGTAATTTGTAGCAGCAAGGATATACTTGTGACCATTAGAGGAGTTAGGAAATATATGGCCAACTAAGTCCAATCCCCAATGGAAGAAAGGCAAAGGGGTGATGGTAGGCTAGAGTTCTTGGGTGGGGGCATGTATCAAATCATCATGTTGCTGACAGGGAACACGTCTCTTCACAAAATGGTATGCTTCTTCTTCCATAGTAGGCTAGTAATATCTGGTGTGAAGCAACTTATTTTCCAATGTGAGTCCACTAGAGTGTGCCCCACAGATTCCTTGATGCACATCTTCTAATGTAGTCTTGGCCTCATTTGAGTCTAAACATCTGAGGAGGGTTCCATCAAAATTCCTTCAATAAAGGGTATCTCCTAAGATGGTGTAGCGGGAAGTGTGACGGATGAAGGTCGTGTGCTGATTGGGGGTGAGAGTTAGTGGAATGATCTTATTGCAAAGGTAGGAAAGGATTTCATGATACCAGGGTGATTTATAACTTGCAATAATACACACCATCTTAGATTCCAATTGGTCATAGGCAGGGACCATGAGATTCTTGACAAGAAATTCATAGCGATCCTGATTCTCGGGAATAGATACCAAGCAGGCGATAGTAACCATAACATTTGTGGCCTTATTGTTTGTATGTGGGATCTGTTAGAATTCCACAAATGTGAACTATTTTTTGAGCTCTTCAATCATACGATGATAAGAAAGGAGTTTGTCATCTTTCATCTGGAATTCATTTGTTACTTGTTTAATCACCAACTGAGAATCCCCAAAGACCAATAAAGAAGCGATTTTCCAAAGAATCGTGAGGCCTGGTCCTGCAACTAACGCTTCGTACTCTGTAATATTTTTCATGCACTAAAAAGTGAGCTTGTATGACTTAGGGATAAAATCCCCTTGTGGCGTAACAAGCAATATGCCTACCCCTGAGCCTTTCTGTGTAAAATAACCATTGAAATAGAGTTTCCATGATGGACTCGGGGTAACAGTGAGAATGGATTCATCTGGACAATCGATAATTATAGGATGATCTCCAGGAGTAGGAGCTTTTTCCAACTAATCTGCTATTACTTTTCCCTTGATGGCTTTATGATCCACATACTCAATGTCAAATTCACTCAAAATCATGACCCTTTTTGTGGTACGACCAGTAAGAGCAACTTTGGATAATAAGTATTTTAATAGGTCAATCTTAGCAATAAGTTGAGTCTTTATGGTTAAGCATGTAATGACATAATTTTTTAGCACAGAAAACCACATCCAAGCACGCTTTCTCAATCGCTGTATAATTCAAATCGTAGCTAATTAATGTTTTGCTTAAGTAATAGATAGCCTTTTCTTTTCCATTATCATCTAGCTGAGCTAGGAGGGCTCCTAATGCTACTGTTGTTGCTGAAATGTATAAGACCAAACGGAAACCTAGAATAGGTGGAACCTACACTGGTGGATTAGGTAAATATTGTTTCATTTGATCAAATGCTTTCTGACATAGGAAATCCCATATAAACTTAGTGTCCTTCCTCAGGAGGTGAGAGAAAGGATGAACCTTATCTGCTAGTTGTGCCACAAATCTTCTGATTGACTGAAGTCATCCTTGTAATCCTCGAAGTTGTTTTAGTGTTTTGGGAGGTGGCATCTCCAAAATGGCTTTCACCTTTTTGGGATCTACCTCAATTCCTTGACGAGATACAATGTAGCCAAGTAATTTTCCTAACTGAACACCGAACACACACTTTTTAGGATTTAATCTGACTTTGTATTTCTCCAGTCTATCAAAAATCTTTGTTAGGATATAAATGTGTGAATCTCTTGTTTTAGATTTGGCTAAAAGATCATCTACATAATCCTCCATAATATCATGAAGAAGATCGTGAAATATAGTAGTCATGGCACACTGATAGGTGGCTCCTGCATTCCTAAGACTAAAGGGAATGACCTTGTAGCAGAATGTTCCCCAAGGAGTTGTAAATGCAGTCTTATGTTGATCTTCTTCAGCAATCATGATTTGATTATATCTGAAGAAACCATACATGAGGGATAGCATCTCATGTCCAGCCATCAAATCCACTATAATGTCAATGTTGGGGAGTGGAAAATCATCCTTTAGACATGCTTTGATCAAATTGTGAAAATCTGTATAGATGTGAATGCCCCTAGTGTGTTTACCTACTGGTACAATGTTAGAGACCCACTCAGGCTAATCGATACGTCATATCACATCGGCATCCAACATTTTTTGTAGTTCAGCTTTTACTAGGAGTGCAACTTTACGATGCATCTTGCATAATTTTTGCTTGACAGGTTTGATTTTAGGATCAACTGCAAGATGGTGCACAGCAAGATCAGGATCTAGACCATGCATATCTTTGTAATTCCATGCAAAATTCACTTGTTTCTTATGGAGAAATTCAATCATATCCTTTTGTTCTTGTTCAATGAGTGATGTTGCAATGTATGTGATTTTAGGATTATCTTCAATTCCAAGATTAACCTCAATGGTATCTTTGATCAGGATAGAGGATCATTTTAGAGGTAGCATCATAAAAGGAAAGTCAACCTCTCCCTCTTCTAGTGCCTCAGAGAGGTTTTCACTAGAAGATGCGTCCTTTATTTTTACTTTTTCTTTGTCAGAAGGTGCCTCAGAGAGGTTTTCACCTAGGGACATTTCTTTTTCTTTTTCATTCTTATTTTCTTTTTCACTTTTGCAACTAAGAGAGTTGACTTGGCTACTGAAGTAGGATTGCTCTCCATATGTGATTTGATGCTCATATTCTTGGAGATCTCTCAGGCCAAAGAGAGATAGTACTGCCTCGTCGGAATCACAAATGTCTAGAGATGGTGGTTCATCTTGTAAGTTCCAATCAACAAGCTCAGGATTTTGAGTGGAAGGGTAGGGGATGAAAGATCTAAGGCTATGGTGGCTAAGACATGATAGGTATCATCATTTTCATTGTCATTGTGGGTATCGGTAAGATCATTTTCAATGTATTCAAAGGGAATTTCTTGGAACTCCTCATCAGAGTCAGTCTCAGATTCGACCGTAACATACTCATCAGTAAAGGACCTCTTGGTTTCTATGGAACCCAACCCTTTGCATTTAGGATAACCGAATGCTTCAAGGGAATTTTTCATTCCATTTTCCTTAGCCCCTAATCCTGTGCTATGGTATCCCATTTTTTCTACTATAGGCGGTGCCTTAACATATTGTCCTTCAGGGAAAGTCACAAGATTATCTTGTCCATATTTATAAAGCCAAGATAGTATGTCATGTTCCATATGCTCATCTGAAAGGGATCCCCAATGTTCAAAATCAATCCCTTTGTATACCTTGATTTCCTTATCTTTCTGAGGGAGAATTCGAGAAGGTTTACCATATGATCATGGAGAGATAGGGAGTTGTCCAATGCTAAGGGCATTTTCAATCTTATATTCTCCAGGACCTTTGTCGATGAATGTGAATTTTTCATTAGAAGTAGAGTTGTGGTCTTCAACAAATTTCTCTTTACCTTTAGAAGACTCAGGTTTATGAGACATCTCCCCTGTTGTAGCCTTGGAAGTGTCTTTAGGAATCACTCTAGAAAATTCATTTAATGGACAATAATTATTTTGGGAACTAATTATTTTGGGCACCTTCCAATCTCTTGCAATATTGAAATGGTTCTTGATCTCCTGGAATGGTGACTTCTCACCCATGATGTGGGAATTTTAGGAATTGATGAAAAGTGGAAGGAACACCTCTTATAGCATGTATCCAAGGTCTTCCCAAGAGTATATTGTAAGGTAGATCAAGATATAAAACATGGCATGTAGTCTCAATCAGTGCAGGCCCAACCTGAAGAGGTAGTGTGATCAGACCTTTTGATTCACATTCTCATTCATCATATGCCTTTATTGTAATTCTTTTGGAAACATGAATAAGATCTTCAGAGAGACCTATAAATCAGATCATTTTCAAAGTGCACAAATTTAACGCAAATACACTATCTATAAGGATTAATTTTATTTTATGGTGATGAATGAGGGCTTCGATGTGTCAAGGTTTATTATGGTGCAAATTAGGTCCACAACAATCTTTATCAGTAAAAGAAAGGTGTTGTTGAGATGCAAGGTTGCCAATCATAGCTTGAAATTAATCCACATTTATGTTTTCTGGGACATGAGACTCTTGGAGGGCCTGTTCAAGGATTTCTTTATGAATGGGAGATGTATCTAGAAGCTCAAGGATGGATATCTATGTGGGAGTCTTTTTTAGTTGAGATATTAGGTCATATCGTGATGCAGGTCTATTAGTAGTGGATGGCGCAATAGGCACATTTGTTTGGTTAGGAACAAATTGCACAGTAACTCTAGCATGATGAGTAGTAGCATTGTAGTTTGCACCCTTGAGGGTAAGCATATTGATAGATTTATCAGATTCTTCAATGCGACCACAAAGAGAATCAAATCCACATGTATCATTGATATCCAAATTTCAATACAATGAGTCAAATCCCATGATACTATTAGTTGAGTAGTCGTAAGGGGTAGTGTTGTTGTTTGATGTTGACGCAGCATTAACATTCTGATCATTTTGATTGCTTTTATTATGATCAGGAAAAGGAGTGATGTAAATCTTCAACTTTGAATTTGATGACTGATTGTGTCCCTCAACCTCAATTTTTCCCAAATCAATAAGGTCTTGGACATAATTTTTGAATTTCATACACTTTTTGGTATCATGTCCTCAACATGATGGTAGTCACAATATTCATTGTCTTTATACCAGGGGGGTTTAGGTTGATTTTTATCAAAGGGCCTGGTGTTGGGGAATATGATTAAGTCTTGTTCTACCAATCGCTGAAAGATGACATCCAGAGGATCTGCCAAAGGTGTGTATGTTCATCGTGGTCATTGAGCATTATTTTTATTACCAATGTTGATGTTATTTCAAGGAAAGAGGAATTTTTTATTACGATTCTGTTGCTGAGAGGGTTTTTGTTGGGATTGTTTTTTATTCTATTGATTATTGTTCTGATTGTGATTGTTATTATTGTTGTTATTACCTCAATTTCCATGATTATTGGTAGCCTAAACATTTTGAACATGCTTGGCATTAGTAACTCTGTCATTAACAACTCCTTTATTCTTGGACCAGAATTTAGGTTTGTCATTATTGGAATTAGGAGTATAATGCTTAAGGAGACCCTTTTGTAAGAGTCCATCCTCAATGGTCTTTCCCTTGTTAATAACCATATCAAATGTATCAGGGGAAACCATTTTCATATGAAAATCCATGTCAGGAAGCAAATTTTGAGTGAAGATGTCAATCTTTTGTTGTTCAGGTATCTTCCAAGGCATACGATTCGTAAGGTGTCTCCACCTTTGTAGGAAGCTAGCGAAAGTTTCACCATTCTTTTGTTTTGTATTGCACAAATCATTAAGGGATACTTGATGTTCAACATTATAGGAATATTGTGCAACAAACATCCCAACTAGATTAGAGAATGAAGATACAGATCCTTGGGGAAGGCTCGTCAACCATTCAAGTGCAGGGCCGCCAAGACTTCTAGTAAAAAGTCTTTTAAGATAATCATCATTGTAGGTGACCTCCTGGCATGCCACATAAAATTCTTTGATATGTCATCTAGGGCATGTCTCCCCTATGTACTTGTCAAATTTTTTGATCTCAAATTTAGCTGGGAATGACATCAAGTTGATGGATTTATCAAACGGGTAAGGACATATCTCCTCAAATGAGAAAATTTTATTTCCACCATTTTGGATACTTTGAAATTGACTTTTGAGCTCATTGATTTCCCGTACTAAGTCAGGAGGGTTTATGTTTGAAGGCATTCCAATGTACTGAGCTCCTCCTAAAGGTATGGATGTCGTTGATGTTGGGAAACTTATTAAAGAAGGACCATATTGATGAGTGGTTGCAGCAGAGCCAGATGACATCTTCAAATTATAAGGAAAAAAATGAACTTGAGAACCCAGTGGTTGACGTGGTGGAGGAGGGAATGCATGTCCAATGTTTAAAACACTTGCATTGAATCCATAAGATGCAGCTGTGGTGGTATGCATACTAGCATGAGAAGTTGTCAAAGGTATAACACTCAATAATTGTTGTAATTGTTGTTCAGTCAAGGTATACATCATGGGTTGAGAAACTAATGAGCTTGTTTGCGCTTGAGATACATTCTGTGATTGAGTTCCAGCTTGTGTTTGAGAATTAACTTGTGCCGTAGGGCCAGATTGCGAGACCACATTGTTTTGAATAGTTGATGTTTGAATAGAGGATGATGAGGGTCCAACAGTAGTATACGTGGTCTACGCCTGCTACACAGTCATAGTAGAACTAGAAGGAACGGAAGCCTTTGTCACTTGTTGAGTAAGAAAGGAATCATCAAAGTCAGAAGTGACTATGACTCCATCTTTAATGAGACTCATAAAAATTCCAGTCTTGTTGAATCTAAGAATTTTCTCTACTATTCGCATGTTTTTAGGATCATTAAGGAAATTTTCCACTTGAGGGGAAGCAGGACCATTATCCTCAAGTTGTTCCACATACTCATTTTTAGTGGGATTATTGGTGATATCAATAGTGGGTACTCCAATTCCCATGAAATTAGCAAAAGGATTCTCATTTTCCATGTAAGGTAGATGAGACATGTTACTTATTGTAGATTTGCTAGAACGGGTGACGACCATACAAGATTTGAAGAGTGAAATGATTAGATGGATGATGAAACAAGGAGCAAATTGGACTTATGATTGATTGAGAAAGGATGATTGATTGATTGATAAAAGGATTAATCAATCGATAGGATATGTGATTGATTGATTAATGGATTAAGAGACAAAAGTCTCAAGATTGGATTGATAAGGATTAATGATGAAGGTTTAAGATAAACCTTAGTGAAATAGGATCCAAAGGAAGTGCAAACAATAAGGATTAATGTTGATGATCTTTTCCTACTCAAAGATAGACTTATGATCTTGAGAAAGATGGGATTGGATTGACCACTCAAGATAGACTAATGTTCTCAAGTGGTAGGATTAATTTTTTTGCTAATGATGGGGATCCTTCTAACACTTTGATAAGTCTTCCTACCTTAGATTTGAGATGAAAATCTGATGAAGGTATGAAAGATAAGGGTTGATATTAAATGATGAAGTCAAATATAGATGATGGTGCTCCAAGTTACCAAGATTAGGAGAAAATGAAGTGGAAGGATGAGAGACTACAAGGATGGAAGGAAATGATGGTTGAACAAGAAACTGACTAACTTAAGAAGAATCCTTTGAGAACAAATAGGAGAGTGGAACTGAAAATCTTTGCAAAATCTCAAAATTTACTGATTTCAGGTGGAGACACCTTTCTAAAAGCCAAGCCACCTATGTGTAGAGCCTCCTATGTACAGGCAGAGCCGCCTATGTAGGAATTTGGACAGAAACTTGAAGTTTTGAATCTGAAATCTTGAGAAATTGATTTGATTTGGTTTTCCTAATGATGTTGCAATCAAATTATCCATGGGCAAGAATGATTCAAGCACAAATCAAAGTCAAACATGATGTGACCAAGCAATTGTCTTCAAACAATCCAACAAGGGACAAAGCAACCTTGCAGATACGAACACTTGTGAAGTCTGAAATGATAAGGAAATTGTAGCGTAATGTGTATGTTCTAATAGCTTTTTCAAGCCCAATATTTCCACTAGTCTCAACACATTCAAAGACACTTCAAGCACAAGATACCTAAGGAATGGCTTGATATCAAAATATTTTCCCACACTAGATATTCCTTTGCTTCACACAAAGTGATGTTGGCTTTTTCCAGGACTATACACATTGCGGGTTTTGAAAAGAGACTCAATGCTTGAATCACATATGCTCCCTCATGCCGCATTCATGTTTTAGAATTCCCTTGGGAATACAAATGGTGAGTGTAAAATCTTTAGGTGATCCGGGTAATCCACTTGGATCGATCCTTGCACAAATATTATGATACCTTCGGAGGTGAATCGGGTAGGCCTTTGTCTAAAATTGTTTAGTGAAAATTTCATTCACAACTACCTCATGGAGTCCTGCAAGAGATATTAAGGCATATAGCCCTATGAGTACCTAATAATGTACTCCCACACATAGGATTCAAGATTTGCAACCCTATAATATCAAGCATGAGAATGAATTCTCAAGAATAGCTATGTGCCTTGAGAGTTTAGTCTCAAGATAATTTGATTATAGTGGGTTGGAAGAGGCCAGGTCCACCTTGTTCCCCACTTGGGAAGTCCCTCTCACAGGCTATGCTAAATCTCTCGGGAGGTAGCCACTCTAAAAGGGTACAAAATCCTAATGAAAGAAAAAAAGGAGACACAAGTAGGTCTGGTATTTTGATCACCCTAAAAGGGTGAGAGCATATCCCTACTACTTGTGATCCTTCAAACACATAAGTCACTTGATTACTTTCTTGGGCTTCCTCTAACTAGGGGGAATTTGGTGGGTTTGGTATTTTGATCACCCTAAGAAGGGTGAGAGCATATCCCTACCACCGTTTTCCATAAACACACAAGCCCCCTAATTAAACTATGTGAGAAAAATCAAAAACATAAAGTTTAACTGTATCTCCAAGGCAACCTGCAAAACAAATTGTTTAGTAGTTTCAATGCTCAAGTCTTCCACAAGTGTCCTACAAGACAATAGATTAGTAGTTTACAAACACTTTGATCTTGGTCAAACATTCTGCAAAACCACTGTTAGAAGACAAAAAACACCAAAATCCTGCAAGAAAACCAGATTAGCAAAGCTCAGCATGCAAAATATGATGAAAAGAAACAAAATTAAGCAGAGCCATCTGTCTACAGGCAAAGATGCCTATGTGCAGAGATGCCTGTCTATAGGAAGAGTCACCTATCTGGAACAGAATGCAGAAAAGACACTAAACTTTGCAAAAAACTAATACCCAAATGAGATAAAGCTTCTAAAATGACATCTATCATGAAATTAAAGAATGCAACAATTTTTAAAAGTTCCTAAAAGTGCAGAGAAACCCTAAAATGTGATGCAATATGCTAGAAAAAATCTTTTTGACAGAGCCGCATGTGTGCAAACAGAGATGCATATCTGATACAGAAAGAAAATAACACTAGAACTAGCAAAATTTAAAACCTAATATGCTTGAAAATGCCTAAGAATGCTTCTAATGACAATATGCACTAAGTAGTTAACTCTAAAATAACTAAAAAATGCAAGCTAAACAACTTAGAAAGCTAAACAAAGAGAGGAAACTCCCTTTCTATCGGAGCCACCTATGTGTAAGCAGAGCCGCCTCTGTAGAAGCGGAGCCGCCTATCCATCAGTCTGTCCAAAAAACCTGCAAAATAAAATTAAAAAAAATAGGACGTGGGTCCCACCGAGTGTGCCAAAATGTATGCAATGAAAATTCTTGTAGCTGTACAACAAATCAAAACATGCAAAACACAAGATATACCAATAAATTAAAGCATCCAAAGAACTTGAAACACAACCAAATTCTCATTACAACCTCCGATGAGCTAAAACAAGTGCACCCAAGACTTGTTTGATTTGCTCTTAGAGATTTTGTGGGTTTGCTCTCCCAACACAATGCAATAAAATCCCACTATGATAGATGCAAAATGATGAAGATTTGAGCACAAGTATGTGGAACTTGCCCCAAATCTCTCAAATGATGGATGCAAATGCAAAGATCTATTCTAAGGATGCAAATGCAAGAGATTAACAACTAGATTGAGATGAAAACTAAACTAAAGGTGAGAGTGCAAGATTCAAAACTAAAATATGAAAGTGAATCTAGATTATCATGCAAGAAATGAAATCTAAACTAAGATAAAATGCAACAACTATGAAGATGAAATCACTAAGAATGTTAAAATGCTTAAGTGCTCAAGTGTGCAAGAATGCTCAATTCACTAACTAGTTGCAAAATGAGGAGTGAGGCCTCCTTTTATGGATTTTCTATGAAATATGGAGGGCTAAGATTAAGTGGTGGAAAATGAGTGGCTGAGATGAAGGGTTAGGTAGGGTTTTGGTGGGAGTGAAGGAGATTAAGAGGCAAAAGAAATGAGTGGCTAGGATTAAGAGGCAAAAGAGAAAAAAATTCAACCCTCACCTTGGAAAAGGTGATTGTGCACATGATTAGAGGTAATCCACATTTAATCAAGATTAGAGGAATAATTAGCAAGAGGTAAGTTTAGAAAAGGTAAATGAAGATTAAATTAAAATAATTTTAATTTAATCAAGGTTTAGAAGAACTTTAGCTAGTGGAGGGATAAAATAAATCAAATTTATTTTATAATAAGAGATGGAAGGATAATATATTAAATTTAATTTAATATACTATAGTATTTAAATAAAATTTAAATACAAGTGGGAAAATAAATTTATTTAATTAATAATAAATTTTAATTAAATAAATAGAGGAATATAACATTATAGTTAATTAATTAAAATCAACTATAATGTTAAGGACAAATATTAATAAAAATTAATATTAAGTGGGAATGGACAAATTTAAGTGTCTACAATATATATATATATATATATATAGAGAGAGAGAGAGAGAGAGATTATTTTGAAGTATATAGTCCTTCTAAGCTTTCCAAAAAGTATAATTTTGACTATATCTAATTTTAGTAATATTTTTATTGTTATTTGGTGTGAATGTAGGTTTTAATCAAAAAATAAGGTCTTTGTTTCACACATATTGAAAAATAGGAAAGTAGAGGAAAATTGTAAAAATAATATTTTTTCCCTAGGTATTGATATCCTCATTTCAAAATAAAAAGAAGTTAATGAACAAATTACTATAGAAAAGGTTATGCATAACATCATACACCTCTATCCATCTCACAATTACTCTCAAAAATTAACTTAAAAAATGTATGCAACAAAAAAATATGAAAAAATATTATACACTTTGTCGCTTTCATATTTAAAATGGATTATTATTGAATCTAAGTATTCTATATATCTTGTTAATTTGTGGTCCAAAACTTGTACTCTTAAAAGGGAGGTCACAATTTTAAATATCATGGGGGGTAGAGCATGTACAACTTGTTTGTGGCATAATTATGTGCCTCTAGCAAGCAATACAAGCTAGTCTCATATTACTATAACTATATATAGACCAAAAACTAGATGGTTGGTATCATGAACTATAGAAAGCTCCTTTCCTTTCCTTCCTCTCCTATAATTTTCTCATTAACATTTATAAGTATGAAAATAAACAAATACCATCAATCCCATCAAAAATATTAAAAGGAATTGGCTTTATAGCATCATATCCATCACCCACACAATTTATAATCTTCATTGCTAATCAGCTGGAAAATACGAATTAAATTATTCACTTCATTTCAAACTAAAACTTCTTCAGCCCAAGTAGAATTAGCTTGAACATCATTCAGGTGGAAATTATTGTCCCTTAGAGACTATTGAAATGGGGGAATACTTCTATGTGTGGCCTTTATTTCTTCCCGTTATTATGGAGATAAAGTGGGAAATTAGATCAGAAATGTCTATGTGGTCTTTCTCTCTCTGATACATGTTTTATCCTTTTTTTTTCTCAATAAGGGACTGAAGCTAAAAGTTTGTATTAATAATAATATATAATAAGATACATAAAGTTTCATAGCCACATCCTATAGGTAACTGTCTAACATATGACAGTTTAATGAAAACCAAAATGGAGATTTATTTCTCCTGTCACCTTCTTGGTGACTATCTATGCTTAATCTAGAAACATTCAAGTATGCCAAAAAGACAGAAAAATCAGCATGAACTTATCTTTCAATTACTGCCAGATGAAGACAAGGATTCACTAGAATCCTCCTAGTATTCTTCTTCCTCCTCCTCAACATTGTCCTCCTCCTTGAAATCTTCATCTTCGTCATCCTTGGGTTCATCTTCCTTTTAATCCTCTGACTTTGCATCCCATGCCCCCTCTTCCTCTTCATCATTCCCCTCCACCTCAGCTACATCATCTTCCTCTTCATTTTCTGAAGAATCCTCACTACCTAGGCCATCAAGTTTCTCATCATATTTGTATTTGTGGACCCATTTTTCCTCTTTATCTACATCATCCTCATAAGGATCCTTTATTCCATCCAACAGACCAAGAAACTTCTTGATGAATTCCAATCCTCTCCTCAGCATGTGTCTTTGGATATCTTGATGCTCCCATTCCCACCCCTACAAAATGAAGAACCTCCTTGGAGGCCTGTTGAAGATCTTTCTCCGTTATCTATTTTCCAATCCTAGGATTGGAACTCCAGCCCCCATCATCACTACATTTTCAAATGGGAAGGGGATAGTGAAGTGATTCCATCTATATTGATAATAGAATCATGAATCCCCACTAGATACTTCTCTTCGAACTATCTAATGCAAATATGTTCTTCCACTAGTTTAGGCTCCCCTGCAACTAGAGTGCATGCCAAGAAGCTAGTGTATATGTCTGAGTTGACTCTATTGTGATGGTTTGTATGAAGAAAGATGAAACCTAGAAACTTTCTAAGGACATGCATGAGTAACCAATGTTGAAACTTTGACACTTCCTTCAATCTGAGCTCGGTGATGGGTGTGTCAAAAGAAGTCCACCTATTGATCGATTAATTTGATCTTGATTGGGGTGTCCATGGTGATCTGTTCTCTCTTTAGCTACTACTCTATAGACTAAAAAAGGTTCCAATAGAGTTAAGGTAAAATCATCATATTATTCTTGTTCTAAGCTTGGCAAGTTGAAAAAGAGTAATTTTCTTCCACCACACGCCAATAGAGCTCTATCAAGATTGATGGAGAAAGAAATTTATGCGTTGTCATTCTGAATGACAGTGTTCTCAATAGTCGAGTTCTATTTTCTAGACCAACAAGTGTCTTGCCACTCATGGCCTCATTCCAACTTGTCGTTGTCTCTTGACTAAGAAGTTGGCAATTTCTAGTTTTTCCATAAGTTTCTTCCTTCTTTAACTGGTCTTGCCTATTTAGATATGGGGATGGAGGAGGATTACAAATTCTAGTCTTAACGCCCTTGTTTCTCATGTCTCGGTCCCTAGGTTGATTGCATTCAATCCTCCTTGACGTGACCATTACTAACATCATTTCTTCCCTTAGAAGCCCATCCTTTTTGCCCTCGCTAACAGAGGTGGGTGTGAGAATTACCTAGAGTTATTCAACTTCAACCATTCTCTTTGAGTTAGAATCCTGATAGATCTCATAAAGGTGGTCACAACCAGGGAGATTTCCATGTAAAACATATCTTCTGTGATATCCCAAATCCAAATGCCAAGTCTGCGTGTATGGGTGACATGAACCAAGGAGTGTTTGTCAATTTGAATGAGATAGCATTTCCAGCCCATCCACTCTTTCTCATTGATTGTGTCAACATTTAATCTAAAGACAATGTTTAATAATGGTTCCTTCTGCACCCTATTTAGCCAATTTTTATGCCAAGGAGTTACCTTCTATGTAGATGTGATTAATCATGCCTTGCTCGAATCTATTCATTAAAGTTAATATCACTTCAAGTAATGAAGGTAGCCTCCAATTTGGTGTTGACCTAGATCTTACTGCTTTCACCAAAATTGTGGAGTATCCTTCTATCTTTTTCAAGTCCAATTCTAGACTTAAGGAAAGAGCTGATAACAAGGCCTTGGATTCTACCACATTGTTTGTATCATTTTCCAATCGCTTAGAAATCCTTGCAATGGTTTTACCTTTGATGGAGTGAATCACACAACCAACACCAAAAGGGGCAGGATTTCCTCTAGAAGCACCATCAAAATTCAATTTATGCCACTCGATGGTTGGAGGAGACCAAGTGTAGTTTGTTCTCTCTTTTAAACTAGTTTGTCCCCCTCTTCCTAAAACTTGAGGGACCTTCTACTCAAACTATTTTTTGAACATAGAATCATCCCATCCTATGTAATATTTTGGTGAAGCACTCTGAGACTGAATCCTAGAATTCATTATTTCTACAATAAGTACTTCTATTTTGTTTAGAATCAAATCTTTATCCATCTTTTTATCTTGGAATAATCTTTGATTTCTCTCCTTCCACATCTCCCATATTCAAATTGAAGGGGATATGATCCAAAGATTTCCACAGAGGCTTTCTTTAAATTATGTATGTCATGATTTGAAGAGGGATAAATGTTTTTTGGAAATGTTGAGATCCACCCCAGTTTAGCACACATCCACTACCAACATTTTTTTGAAAAGGGACATGCGAGTAATAGATGATCGACATCCTCCTCATCATTATAACATAAGGAAAAAAATAGATGGACCCTGATATCCTAACTTCTTAAACCTATCTACAGTCATAATTCAGCCCTGTAAAGCTTCCCATGAGAATAAACCTACCCTCGGAAGAAAAACTTTGTTCCAACGAAGATGCGTTGGCAAAACTATCTTAGGTTGGCATTGTTTCCTAGAAGCGATCTTATAACCTTCCTTCACATGGTATTCTCCTAATTTTGCTCCATTCCAAATGATTTTATCTCTCCCTTGTTTGAGTAGAAAGAACCTATCCTTCAGTACTAACTTAAGGTTTGAGATATCTTCCCGAGGTAGGCCTAGATCTTCCAAATGCTTCCATTTCCACTTAGGGCCCGGTTGGTTGTTGGAATACCAAATGCTGGATAATTTCAATTCTGGAAGATGCTGAAATTATGGAAGATACTTATCCTAAAAATGATTTCTGAAATATGGGTTGGACCTATTTCGTTCATGCAGAAGATGACTGAGAAGATGCACTTTCTGTGTTTGGGTGCCACAATATGCAATTGGAATTACTAGGATTTATCTAGAACTTTGTGAACAAGTAGAAAACACAATAATTGACCAGTGTAAATTTTGTTAACTAATAGAAATTATGAGTGACTAACATAAAGTACCTATAGCTATTATGGAAGCACATCATCTTCAAACACCATGACATAGAACTCTCAAAGCTAGTCTACCAAATTAAATATTTCTTGATATTTAGTCATTTGAAAAATTATGAAGCCAAAAGTATTGATCAGTTTTCTACAAATTTTGTAGTAGGCCATATTGATGAGGGTGAAAATTATGCATTTTATTTTCTTTATTATGTTACCTCTTTTACTGTGGAATTTCCAAGTGCTTAAAATTAGCAGTGTTCTCATAGTGCAGGCAGTGGCTTGTTGTCCATGATGTATTTACGTGCCATGAGAGAAATTGTTCCCTCCCTTGAAAATCATCCAAAAGAGGGCCCCATTACGACTTGCGATTATTATCTTCCATCTGAATGGAATGGAGGATGGAATACGCCTTATTCACAAATGGTCTAATGAATTACAATTTGGTCTTGACTTGCCTTCTCATGTTGATGTTTTAGTAAGGAATCTTTAGATAATAAAGTGCTTTTTGGATATTTTTAGGAAATTTAGAGAAAAATTGCATATAATATATGATGCTACAATCTTTGAGTTTGAATTGAATTCTTTATGTTTACAAAGTCACGGACCTGATGATATATTAAATTTGGTTTTATAAAAATTGGAATTGGAATTAAAAATTCCAATTCCACCTATTTGGGTGCAAGATGTATATTCCCATTTTGGGGCAAAATTGGAATTTCAAATTTCCAATTCCAATTTGTTTGGATGGACACAAACATGAAAGAAACAAAATTGGGAATTAGATAATGCCAATTCTAGGCATTAATGGATTGGACCTAGGAGCAGTGATATAATATTTGACATATGCCCCCCATTTATTTGTGAAAATATTGTTGATTCTATGTGTGTCCATCAGATTGTTGATGATACGGTAGCCCCCCCATGAATCATCCCAGAATAATGCCTTGTTGTCATCCTTTATATTCTAAGTGATGTGATCTTGTATGATGTTACTAGACTTGGTTGTGAAGTTCCATATTCTTGATCCCTTTGGGAGATCCTTGATCATTAGAGCATCATCCTCAGTGGAATCAGAAAGATACTTCCCTCTTAATATCCTAACCCATTTAAGATGTTGTTCATTCTAGATTTGCGAATACAGTTTTACCCCTAATGCCTAATATTGGTAAAGTTGGTTCTTGACGCTTGTTCCCCCACATTCTACTGGGTTGCAGATTTTATCCCAAGAAACCAAAGCAAACTTCTTTTCTGTGTTTGTTCCTTGCCAAAATAATTTCCTCAACTTCTTCACTAAATCCATATATGTACCTGTTGATAATGATAGACAAGACATAAGGTAAATCAGATTGGCTGACAAGGAATCTTTTAACATTGTGATTCTTCCGGCCCATGAAATCCATTTAGATTTCCATGAGGCCATCCCCCTATCCTTTTTTTCTCCAATAGGTTTCAAAGAAAGTGTAGACCTCAAAGATTTATCCACCAAGAACCCTTAGTATGTACATGGGAGTTTCGCTTCCTTAAATCCTTAGATGTTTAGGATTTGCAATTGAGTCCCCTTTTTGACAAAGAAACAAAATATCTATGATTTTTATCTATTAACTACTTATCCCAATGCCCTCACATAATTGCTAAGTAATCTTTTTAATTGGATTGCCTCCCCTTTGGTTCCTTTCCCAAAGAGCATTGTGTCATTTACAAACTGCTGGTGTTTCACTGGTCTTATTGATGAGGTGATTTATACCCCTTTTAGGATTCCTTAGTTTTGGAGGCTTACAATCTTCCTACTGAGTGCTTCTTCCATAATCATGAAGAGAAAAGGAGACAATGGATCTCCTTTTTGGGTCCCCCTAAAGATTTCAAAATAACCATGTGGTGTTCCATTGATGAGGATTGAAAACATGGGTTTTGAGATGTAGTGATAAATCATAGTTATCCAACCTCTAGAAAAGTCAAACTTCTCCATAAATTTTTCCAAGAATCACCAATCGACTTTTTCATAAGATTTATTGATGTCGAGTTTTATGATCATACTTGGTTGTTGTTTTTTAATAGAGAAAATAGCCTCTTGGGCTATAATAAATCCATGAAATATGGATCTACCTAGGACAAAACCTATTTTCTTATCCACAATAATCTTCCCCAAGATCTTCTTCAATATGTTAGCTAGGATTTTTGTAAGAAGCTTGTAAATGGTATTGCAAAGTGAGATTGGTCTAAATTCGTCCATACATGTAGCACTATCTTTCTTGGAAATGAGGACTATGAATGTGTTGTTAATTTATTTGAGGAATCTTCCTGAAGATCTAGTTACCTTAAGTGCTTATGTTAGTTCCAATCCTAGAGCTGACCAAGATTGTTGAAAAAAACTAGGTGGAAATCCATTTGGCCCCGGGGCTGTGTCCAGAGGCATTTGGCCAAGTGATCTGTATATTTCTTCTTCTATAAATTTTGCCATTAGAATTTGGTTGTCCTCTTGTGAGATCAGTCTGGGAATGTCCTCTAGCAACATTCTTTGCTATTGAAGATGTGATCCATCAAGATTATTTAACCGTTTGGTGTAGTAGTCTACAATTTCTACTTTGATTTCCTTTGGGTCCTCTAAAGATTGTACCCCTTCTGAGTTGATCTTGTGAATTCTATTAGTGCTTCTCCTTTTTTTGGTGTTGTTACGGAAGAACTTTGTGTTCTTGTCCCCTTGTTCTAGCTAATTTTCTCTAGATTTTTATCTCTAGTATGTCTCCTCTTTTGACAATATATCTTCATAGTCTGTGGGGAGTTCTTTTTCCTTGATAAACAAATTGGAATTCATACCTCACTGAATGATAATTTGATTGAGATCAGTAATGTTTTGTTCTATCTCCATTTTTGTTGTGAAAAAGTTTTTGAAGTGTCTTCTATTCCACTCAATGAGATTGTGTTTAATATCTTTTAGTTTGGATACAAAGAAAAAATGTTTTGACCCATCAACTTGACTCTCTTTCCACCATTGATCAATTAGTGTTAAAAATACCCTTCTCCTTCATCCACATATTCTCAAATTTGAAGGGACATAACCATGGTTTATCTTCTCCCAAAATGTCCAAATGAATAGGAAAATGATCAGAACCCGATGTGGGCAAGATAAAAGCTTTCAAATCAAACGGGAAAGATGCCAAGTCACCTTTATAGAAGAATTTGTGTAATTTTTCTACAATGTTGCTAAACCCCTTTGTCTTGTTGTTCCAAGTGTAGATTCCATTTTCCATCTCTATCTCAAAGATATTTTCTCTGGATATCCAATTTTTAAAGTCCAATTGATGTTGTGATTCCCTCTAAATCCCCTCCACTCTTATCTGAAAGGTGAACAATTGCATTGAAATCTCCCCTATCACAATATCCCTAACTGCCCAACCTCTGAGTTTGCTACCTCAGAGTCGTCTTGAAAAGAAATATAATTACGTGTGCATTTTCCACAACTTCTAGATTCAACTGTGTAAATTAAGGATAAAACACACTCGAGGTACATGGTTTTTCCTTAATTTACACAGTTGAATCTAGAAGTTGCGGAAAATGCACACCTAATTGTATTTCTTTTCAGGACGATGGGAATTTTTGCATGTCATTCCAGTGGAAATCATTTTCCACCATAGATATTTCTTTGTGTGGCCTTTCTCTTTTCTCATTATTGTGGAGATAAGATAAATTTCTCAATACGGTTAAATAAAACATATCTCTAAATTGGAAAAAAAAAATTATAATACTAATTAGTTTTAAAAGCCCAATAAGATAACTATTAATTTATATAATAGAAGTTCATAGAAAGGATATAATCAACATATATATTGATACTGTAAAACCAATTTATATCGTTTAAATATAAATACAATTATATACCTAAATATATGTATATAGTTAATCATATCTATTGTTTTAACTATTTAGTTTTATAGTATAATCACATAGGAAAATATGGATTATCAAACATATATAACATTATAGGATAACAAGCTATCTATCTATTGGTACAAACTAAATATAGCACTAGCCTTAAAACCTGGGTTTGTTTATCAACTACATAAATTAGTTTTAACAATATTCTACATGCCCAACATATTGTTTGAAGCTTCTCAACATGTTTGTATATTTCTCTATATACTTTCAGATAAGTTTACTAATAGATAACTAATGATCTAACCAATATGGATATATTTTGCCTTATCTAAGAAATGAGAAGGGCCAAGGTTTGCTAGCTCTCTATCATCCTAATGATGGACCACAGAGTGTGATCTAAAACGTTGATGCAAAAACTATCATGCAATCTAATTCAAAAATTCAGCACCGATAAATTATGGATTGTGGAGACTTGATATCATTAATTGACACCAATGATGATTCATAAAAATATCTAAGAGCACAACTAAACATGCTTCCAATTAAATAATATATTTTATCAATGTGTTGACATAAATGTTCATATTTTTTTCCAACATTGTTGAATGTTCCAAGTTGAAAATTTAATAATAATTCACTACCTCATACAAATGGTAATAGCCAAGAGAAAACCAAGTTGGGATCTCCATTACTAGAAATTAATAAACACTGGAGCAAAAGGTGTATGTCTCATAAATCCCGAATTGTCAAAGACTTGAAAAATTGCAATTCTGTTTCATTGAGGTAGTATTAAGCTTTAAGCTTTCTACATTTTCAAATAATTTAGAAGTACCACAAATTTTCCATCAAATGCTATATTCCATGTAATAAATACATGGTTAGGTTAAGAGAAAGAAACAACTATAACATGCCCTAGTGTATGCAAGTTACAAGTAGTTTTAGAACCTATCGAGTAAATACAAGTAAAAAATAATCACTAGCTAAAAATCCTTAGCTTCTAAAAGGCCACTAGGTAGGTAAAAATGTTGTTGTGTCTAACAAATTCACATCAATAAGTGAAAAGAGGTTCAATGTGCTTGGATGGATAAAGAGTAGATGCATCCATTTCCATATTTGATGCCTCATATTTTGGGTGGTATATCTCTTAAATATGTTTGGAGATTCAATGCCTTTCATTGATTTTTTGGTTATGGAATAAGTGCAATGGAGAAGTTTTGTCAGATTGAATTGTTCCCGACTTAAATATCGTACTCTTCTTGAAAATCTAGAATCTAAATTAGTATAAATTTTCCTATTTTTCATATGTGAAAGTATTTATTTATTTTTCTTTCAAAGTGGTCTTTTTCATATGAGAATCCTTATGATTATTTCACCCCACATTTTCAACTATAATTTACCTTTTCAAAATGCCTCAATTTGATTTTATTATCCAGTCACATGGACATGCTTGTTGGGGTCCCATGTGCATAAAATGGAAGAACGACATTGCTACATATAAGCTGCATAGTAGATCAAGATACAACCACAAATAAATGAATGTAGTGCTTATAAAATTCAAAATATGTCCACCGTTAATTTTATTTGCATACTTATTGAAACTACCTTCTACCTAACAGCAATCTAGTGATAATTGTTCCTTGGAACCAAACAATAAAATTATATAATAAATATTAAAAAAGAGTGAAATGGTAACATGAAATGCTTAAATGAGGCAATCTTCATTACATAACCTAGACCATGCTTACTCTTCTAGAAATGACCTAAAATTTAATGACAACACTCTTATGATAATAGTAGCACACCTTGGCAACAATAGAGAATCGCACCAACTAGTATAAGAAAACACCGTCTTGTGAAGAAAACATAATAAGTTTGAGTGACACACATTTGGTTCTCCTCAAAAGGTATTCCCTATTTTAGGAATAACACAATTGAAACTGAATGTGCACGTAGATCCATGCAAATTTATGTCCATTCTTTTAAGTAGAGCTTCCTAAAATGCTATAATAATGCATCACCTTGGTCAATGCACTTATTAAAAGGATATTTGTGTTTAATGTCATCATTTTTATATAAAGTGGTAATGCATTTGGCATATCATGACATTTTTATACATGATAATTGTGTGGCACATAAGCATACATTTGTATGATTTTACTTTTAAGAATGAACATTGTTACGATATGGTGACATTACTTTTGGTTCAAAGTGACTTGTGATGACTTGGCATACACTTGACATGTTTTGAAGATACCTTGTTGACGTAACATGTAGGAAAATTCCACAAAGCTACAAATAAAGAAAGATTATATGGTTATTGAAAGGGGGTTCCTCTAATAGAATATAATAAAGTGTTGAGCACCAAAGTAGAGTCCTTTAGGAATAGTTAAATGAGAATATTGATATAACAACTAAAATAGAAGTTAGTTGGGTTCAAAATAAGATGGTTCAACAACAATGTAGAATAAAAAATATTAATTTTCAATATGATTTATATTACTATAAGACAAGAAATTAGGCACTGCTTAAAAAAAATCAAGTAGACACATTTTGTGGCATGCTAAAAAGAGTAAATTGTAAGGCATTATTACAACACTGAGACCAAAATAAGGTAAGTGCACAAAGATGGGGGATCAAAAAGGGGTATAAGATGCCACTTTTTATGAAATCTAAAAACTCTAAACTTTGATGAGAAATTGAAGATAGTTAGACTCAAAATTTCAACATGTGACAAGAAAAAGACTTGTAGTAGTCCAAATCTAATTTCTAAACTACTAATTTATTTTGAAAATGGTGGAGATTAAGGCCCTCAAAAAGGGGGAGAACAAAAAATGGTCCTATTTTTTGTGAAAAAACATAACATAGCGTCTGGTGTGCTCCCTCTAAAATGTTAATTTTTTAATCGTTTGAGTGAAAAGTTAGCTAACACCGCGTAGTTTATCCTAGATTTTTCTGCTAAGTTTTTGATGAGTGTGTGATTTTTTACGAATTCCTGAAGTGGACACATCCTAAAAATGTGATATTTATGCGTTCTCCCCCAATAAATCATTGAAAACTAATCAAAAATTAAAACATCATTTTTTTCAAGCATGTAAAATGGACTCTAATTTCTAAAAATGTAATTTATTTCAAAATTTGACGAACGAGCCAAAATCTATGCCCACAATACTACACATTGGTTTTTGACAAAAATGGAAATACTTATAAAAGAAATTAGAGATGAAAATATTAACATAATCAAAATTCAAAATAAATTATATGGTTAGATAGCTACCAGAGAGATCTAGAACATCATGTTGTCTGATTTTCTCATTTTTGAGCCACGTGCAAACTTAACAAGGAGCACACACGAAAAAAATGTGATTTTTTGTATGTTAAAAAACACGTTTCAGACCTGTTTGAATCCTCAGAGCCTTTGGGTTGGATGCCCAAGGAAAATCCAAGCCTTAGGCTTGGTGGACCCCAATGCAATTAAAAGGGTGCACACCTTATAGGGTGTGTGCCATATATATGTAAATATGTTGTACAATGTTGTATTTGGTGCAATATTTTACTTTCAGTTGGTTCTTTGTTGTTATAAGAAATTATTAATCTTTCATTAGTGTGTTATATATATATATATATATATGGTATATGTATATGTATATGTATATGTATATATATACATATACATATACAGACATATACATACATATACATATATGTATATATATATATATACATTTATATATATTATAGATATGTATATGTAGATATATATGTGTATATATACATGTACATGTACATATACATATCTATATATGTGTGTGTATGTATATGTATATATATATATATATGTGTATATCTCTCTATATATATACATATACATATATATACATACATATTGTATATATATGTGTGTGTGTGTATATATATACATAGGTTCACATACACACTCATTATTGCATATTGACATATGACGCACACCATATATGGAGTACACCAAATGTCAATATGAAACAATGTAATATTACACTAATCTCTCTCGTTGTCTCTCTCTCTCTCTCCTTCTCCCCCTCTCTCTCTCACTCATACACAAACATCCTCTCTCTCACCCTCTCCCTCTCCTATCAATGTAGAGGGAGAGAGAGAGAGAGAGAGAGTTCTTAGGTGGTCCTAATGTGTATTAAGGGGTCTTAAGGGATCCTAGGATCCCTTAAGATCACTTATAACCCCTTATGACCACTTACCATACACCAATGTATAATAAGGGGTAGTAAGAGGTCATAAGTGGTCGTAGGACATAATAATGTGTCCTAGGAACCCCTAACACCCCTTAAAACACCTAAGATGTATGGTACAGGGTCCTAAAAGGTCCTAAGGGCTTATAAGTTGTCCTAGGACACATTAATGAATCCTAGGATGCCTTAAGACTCCTTATGACCCCTTACCATACACCAATGTATGGTATGTGGTCGTAAGGGGTCTTAATTATGACCTCTTAGAACCCCTTACCATACATTAGTGCATAGTAAGGGGTCATAAGAGGTATTAAGGGGTCCTAGGACACATTAATGTGTCCTAGGACCCCTTATGATTCCATAGGGCCCTCTACTATACATTTGTGTATATTAAGGGGTCTTAAGGGGTCCTAAGACATATTAATGTGTCCTAAGACCCATTAAGACCCCTTACCATATATTATTCTATGGTAAGGGGTCATAACAAGTCATAAAGGGGTCCTAGGACACATTAATGTGTTGTAGGAACCCTTAAGACCCATTCAAAACCCTTACCATACATTGAAGTATTATAAGGGGTCATAAGGAGTCTTGAGGGATCCTAGGACACACTAATATTTCCTAGGAGTCCTAAGGGGTCCTAGGACACACTAATATGTCCTAGGAGTCCTAAGGGGTCCTAGGACACACTAATGTGTCCTAGGACCCCATACTACATCTTATGACCCCTTACCATACACTAATGTATGGTAAGGGGTCTTAAGGGGTCATTAATGTGTCCTAGGACCCCTTACCATACATTAGTCTATGGTAAGGGGTCGTAATAGGTCATAAGGGGTCCTAAGACACATTAATATGTCCTAGGACCCCTTATGCTACTTACAATGTATGGTAAGGGGTCCAAAAGGTTCCTAAGGGGTACTAAGACACATAAATGTGTCTTTTGACCACTTAAGACCCCTTAGGACCCCTTACCATGCATTAGTGTATGGTAAGGTGTTGTAAGGGGTCTTAGGACACATTAATGTGTCCTAGAACCCCTTAAGACTTCTTACCATATATTATTGTATGGTAAGGTGTCTTAAGGAGTCTTAGGACACATTAATGTGCCTAAGACCCCTTAATACCCCTTATGGCCCCTTAGGACCCCTTACCATACATTAGTGTATGATAATGGGTTGTAAGAGGTTATAAGGGATTGTATAACACATTAATGTGTCCTAGGACCCCTTAAGAATGTGTCCTAGAACCCCTTATGACCCCTTATGACCCCTTACCATACATTCATGTATGGTAAGGGGTCGTAAGGGGTCTTAAGGGGTGCTATGACACAAAAACACCAAATTTTTTCTCATGGAAACCCAACTGGAAAAACCACGTGTGGGAATGCCACCCACTAAAATCTACACTCTTCTAAAGTACACCCAGTTAAAAGCTTAGCCTTGTTAAAAGCTTACAAACATGCCTAGTTAAGAGAAAGACCATGTTAGGAGTCACCCATTCAAGGGATTTACCTCTAGCCCAGTTAGGAGCTTTACCCTATTAAGACTAACCTAATTAAAGGATTTCAAACCCTAATTAGAAAAGTCACCTGGTTAAAGAATTTACAATTCAGACTTGTTAATATCTACCCGGTTAAGGGATTTAGCTTGATGAAGCTATTAGGAATTAACAAGTAAATGATCTGAGAATGTAGCACTTCATTTTCTAATAGAGATCAAGTTTAAGCTCAATCTCTTCTTTACATACAAACACCCATCTCTTTTCTTCCTTCTCTCAATCACACCTCTACATCCACAATCTACATTTGTACATTTCATCATTTTAGATATTTATACAATACACATTTATTAGGGCAATTTACCTCCTTAAAAAAACATTTTACAATCTTTCCTTCCCAATGAGAAAGCCCTAAAACATTTTAACAATCTAGAACACATTCCAACTAGCTTAGGTCAACCTTCAGATCCATCACACATCGAATAGACAAACAAAAGTAAATCCATAATACACTTTCCAATGTACTTGTACAACCTCCAAGAAATCAAAATATAAACAATCATAAGCTTGCCAACTCATCAATCCTTGTCAATATTAATCAACACCATGATTTATGGAACACGTAATCATTCATCGCAACTTGATCTAACATCAACAGTCAAGGATCTGATTGACTGTTATAAGAACTTCTTTAACTCTTTTCCTGAATGACCTTCTATCACTTGAAACTTTGTCTTCTAGTCACCAAAACATGATGTGGTCACAACAAAAACTTCATGACATATCCAAGATAAATATATCATAACCATAACACCTAAATCCTCAACTAGTTGACACAATCATCAAATCATTCTTCCTGGCTTCATTTTGTTCTCCTTGTTAACCTGTAAACCTTCAATCAATCATAACTCACATAATACATAAGATAAACCTATGGGGTCATAGATAAAATATATAGAGATATCACTTAGTCTTCTAGTACAATCACACACTCCAATTCTTACCATATCTCTGGATTTGACCTCTTGAACACACACCATTATAGCAGGTACACTGTCAACCAACAAACACTAAGTTGACACCATTGACAACATCATGAGTAATCAACATGTCATTAGTTCAATATCAAACACAAACTCAACTTAACTCTTCATTAGTTATGCCAACAATCTCCCTCTTTGGCATCGATGGCAACACAAATAATACCAGGAAATCATATAGAGCATCTAGATGCCAACAAGTACTTTCCCTTAGCTGATAGATCTTTGTAGCTCTCTATTCCTGATCTGAGGTTCTTCTTCCCCTTACTTCTTCTCTTCTGGTTCTTCTCTTATTCATCTCCCCTTTGACAACAATTCCAAAGGTGAAACATGTTTTCTTCTATTGCAACTATCTTCAACTCTCTCTGACTGTTCCCCCTAAGGAGTAGTCCCCTGAACATCAATCCACAATGAAAGAAATGACAATAAATCCACTGGATTGATGCATCAACAACATCTTAATTCTGATCAAGTAGGAGCATAACCCCTAGCTTAACTCTAAGGTACTCAAAAGTATCCTTAGGTAGTGGCTTGGTGAATTTGAACTCCCCAATCATTGACATTTCAAATTCCTTTCTTCATCTCTTCAACAAATTCCAAGCTCGTCACATCATTACCTCCAAAGATTATGTCATAAACAAATACTTCAACTAGCAAAAGTTTACCTCCTTCAAATTTAAGGTACACATTACTATCATCACTTATTCTATCGAAACCAATTTGAATAATATAGGAATGTAATCTCTCATATCATGCCCTTGGAGCTTGTTTTAGTCCATATAGTGCCTTTTGTAACTTGCATATCATGTACTTGTCCTTTGGTAATGCAAAACCGTCAAGTTGTTCTATGTATAACTCTTCCTCAATATTTCCATTCAAGAAGGCTAACTTGACATCCATTTGAAAAACTTTGAACTTCTTGTAAGAAACATAAGAAAGTAGAATTCTTACCCCTTCTAGTCTTTCTATTGGAGAAAAAGTCTCTCCATAGTATAGTTCTTCCTCTTGTGCATATCCCTTGCATATAATCCTTGCCTTATTTCTGATCACCTCTCCATCTTCATTCAATTTGTTCCTAAAAACCCATTTAGTACCAATCACATTTTTATCTTTAGGTCTAGGAACAAGTGCCCATGTATCATTCTTTTCAATTTGATCAAGTTCTTCCTCCACAGCTCTTATCCAATCATCATCCTTGATTTATTCCTTCACTGTTTTAGGCTCATACTTGGAAATCAAAAAATTACTTTCTCTAATCTTTCTTTTGGTTAGAACATTTGTATTCTTATCACCTATAATATGATCATGGAAGTGATTCATCTTCACATACCTAGGTATAACTAGTTCAGGTCTTGGAGATTCTTCTTCTATCAGTTGAATCACTTCATCCACATCTTTTTTATCTTCTGGTCCATCCACTTCAGGTTCAATTTACACAATCTCTCAATCATTCTCTGTAAATTTCAATCATCTTGTTAGTTCTTTTATTGAAACACTTGTATAATTTTATTTTGGTATAAAAACCAAAGAAGATACCCTCATCACTCTTAGGACCAAACTTGCCTATGTAATTATCTCTCTTGATGTAATATCTACTACCAAAAACTTTGAAATACTCAACATTAGGTGAGTGACCATACAATATCTCATAAAGTGTCTTATATGTTCCTTTATTTACGTGCACCCGGTTCAGCGTGTAGAAATTTGTACTCATTGCTTCTCTCCAATACATCTTTGGTACATCACCTTGAATCAGAATAGTCCTTGTAGCATCCACTATGGTTATGTTCCTTCTCTCTGCAACACCATTTTGTTTTAGAGTCCTTAGTGCAGACATTTTTCTCTTGATTCCATTGTCTTCACAATATTTAACAAATTCGGCAGAAGTAAACTCACCTCCTCAATTAGATCTTAAACATTTCAAACTCTTACCAGATTCCTTCTCAACTAGTGCCTTGAATGCTTTGAATTTTTGGAAAGCATCAGACTTCTCCTTCAAGAAAGTCATCCACATCATTCTAGAATAATCATCAGTAAACAATTTAAAATATCTTTCACCTACATAAATTTTATGTCTAATAGGACTACAAAGATCAGTATGCACCAAATCAAGTATGCTTTCAGATGAAAAAGACTTGATTTTGAAAGTAGAACTAGTTAACTTACCTAGCTGACATTCTTTACACATCATGTTGTTTGGTTTGACTAATTGAGGCAAACCCATAACTACATTAGTCTTACTTACTTTGATCAAACTATGAAAGTTTACATGACAATACATTCTATTCCATAACCAACTATCTTCAACCTTTGCAACCAAACAACTATTCACAATACTATTCAGATGGAATAAATCACCACTAGTCTACCTATCAGTAGCAATCTCATCACCCAAGCTTCCAATTATTCTACATACTCCTTTGAATTCCAATCGACAACCTTTATCATTCAATTGACCCACATTAAATAGATTATGTGTTAGACCATCCATATAATAGACATCATTAGTATTATTATTTCCATTCAAAGAAATAGTGCCTTTTATTTAACCAAACAAGGTGTATTATCACCATTATCTTACCACACCATCATCAAAATCATCAAGCTTAATTAACTTACTCTTGTCACCGGTCATATGATGTGAGTACCTACTATCTATAATCCATTCATCATTTTTTCTTATGTGAGAAACCAATACCTTTTCTCCTTCTGATGGATCTTCTTTGACTGCAACAAATACAAACTCGTCTTCTTCATTATCTCCTGATTCTTCATAAATAACACCTTCATCCACTACAAAAAAAGAAGTGTTTCTTTTCTTTTCCCTTAAACCTTTTTAACTTATCCTTTTAATCACCATTAGGACATCTAGAAACAATATTTCCAATCTTGTTACATGAGAAACATTTCAGTGGAAATTTACCTCTATACTTACCAGTCCCTCTAGGAAATATCTTTGCTAGTATAGCTTCAAGCTCTCCTTGTTTCCTTTCTTCTTCCAAGACAACTTCAAGTACCCTAGAATAACTTGACATGTAATCAATATCATCAATTTTTTCCTTACCGATACATTAGACATCAATTCTTTGATAGCTTCTTCAACTCTAGGAACTCTTGTCAAAGTTATTTAACCCAAAAGTGGTAATCTTTCCGATCAGTCCATCTATATAACATTATCAAATGTTCTCAGCTCATTTATAGCAGACACTCTGATGACATAAGCATGCAATACAATTCTCAACATTTTACTTACCATAGTATCTTCCTCAATAGTTCCACCAACACCTCTGTTAGCACTAACCACTTCTTTTATTCTTAGACCATATTGTGTAATGTTCTCTCCTTCTACCATATTCATGTCATCATACTTTCCTCTAAGACTATCTTCATTACCTTTTTCTACATGAATATCTCCACCATATATTGGTTTTAACTTTTTCCATACATTAAAGGAAGTATTAATTACATGAACATCAACATATTTAATATCAGATAAGGTACTTACAATGGCTTCTTGTGCTTGAGTATTCTCCTATTGTTCCTTCAGATCTTGTATAGTGAGAGTTCAAGTAGGATTGATATACCTATTTGTGAAATGCAACCAATACTAAGGACCCATACCTTTTAGATATAATTTAATTATATCACTCCATAAAAGTTAGTTGTCTTTTAAGAACTTAGAAGGCTCCTTCCTCATCACTGGATATTTCCTCAAATTGTTAGGATTAACACAAAGAGGACCTTTTCTCTGATACCAATTGTTAGTATTATGAGATCTAAGATTACTGAGGGGGGGGGGGGGGGGGGGGGGGGNGGGGTGAATCAATCTAACAATTCAAACTTTTACTTAACCATTCAACTACATTCATCATTCAACATTCATGGCATGCAAAACTAAACGATTAGAATAGGCATCCACAATCATGCAACACAATAACACCAATTTTTTTCCCATGGAAACCCCACTAGGAAAAAACATGTGTGGAGATGGAACCGACTAAAATTTTCACTCTTTTGAAGTACGCCCGGTTAAGAGCTTAGCCATCTTAAAATCATACAAACATACCCAATTAAGAGAAAGACCTTGTTAGGAGTCATCTAATCAAGGGATTTACCTCTAGCCTTGTTAGGAGGTTTACCCTATTAAGAGTAACCTGATTAAAGGATTTCAAACCCTAATTAAATAGTCACTTGGTTAAAATATTTATAATTTAGACATGTTAAGATCTACTTGGTTAAGGGATTTAGCTTGATGAAGGTATTGGGATTAAAAAATAAAATGATCTGAAATAGTAGCACTTCCTTTGCTAATACAGATCTAGTTTAAGCTCAATCTCTTCTTTATATACAAACACACATGTTTTTATTCCTTCTCTCGATCACACCTTTGCATCCCTAATCTACACTTGTATATTTCATCATTTTACATATTTATACAATACAATTTCTTTAGGGAAATTAACCGCCTTACAAAATGTTTTATAATCTTTCTCTCTCAATGAGAAATCCCTAAAACATGTTAACAATATATAACACATTCTAACCAACTCAGGTCAGCCTTCAGATCCACCACACATCGATTTGACAAAGAAAATTCAAACCACAATACACTTACTAATGTTCTTGTACAACCTTCAAAAAATTCAAGCTTGCCAACTCATCAATACTTGTAAATCTTCATCAACACCGCAATCGCTAGAGCACATAATCACTCATCAAAAAATTATCTAACATCACTAGTCAAGGATCTGATTGACTATTCTAACAACAACTTTAACTCTTTTCCTGAATCACCTTTTGTCACTTGAAACTTTTTCTTTTGGTTACCAAAACATGATACTATCTCAACAAAAACTTCATTACATATCCAAGATACACCTATCATGACCACAACACCTGAATCCTCAACTAGTTGACACAATCACCAAATCCTTCTTCCTGGCTTCATTCTATTCTCCTTCTTAACTTGTCAAGCTTCAATCAATCATAACACATACAATACATAAGATAAACCTATGCGGTCATAGATACAACATCTAGAGACATAACTTAGTCTTACAGTATGATCGCACACTCTAATTCTTACCACTTCTCTAGATTTGACCTCTTAAAAACACACCAATATAATAGGTACACTGTCAACCAACAAACACTAAGTTGAGATCATTGACAACATCATAACTGATCAACCTCTCATTAGTTCAGAATCAAACACAAACTCAACTTAACTCTTCATCATTTATGCCAACAAGTGTATTTTAAGGTGTCGTAAGAGGTCATAAGGGGTTCTAAAACAAATTAATGTGTCCAAGCACACCTTAAGACCCCTTACAACCCCTAAGATGTATGGTAAGTGGTCCTAAGGGCTCCTAAGGGGTTCTAAGGGGTCCTAGGACACATTAATGTGTCATAGGACTCCTTACGAACCCTTAGGACCCCTTACCATATATTAATGTATGGTAATAGGCTCTTTATTATGTCCTATTACCCGTTACCATACACTAATGTATGGTAAGGGGTCATAAGGGGTCTTAAAGGGTCCTAGGACACATTAATGTGTATTAAGACCCATTAAGACACCTTAGGACCCCTTAACACACATTAGCATATGGTAAGGGGTCGTAAGACCCCTTAAGACACCTTATGACCCCTTAAAATACATTAGTGTATGGTAAGGGGTTGTAAGAGGTCATAAGGGGTCCTATGACACATTAATGTGTCCTAGGACCCCTTAAGACCCCTTACCATACATTCAAGAATTGTAAGGGGTCATGAGGGGTCTTTAGGGGTTCTAGGACACATTAATGTGTTCTAAGACACCTTAAGACCCCTTACAAACCCTTACAACCCCTTACCATAGATTAGTGTATGGTAAGGGGTCGTAAGAGGTAATAAAGTGTCCTAGGACCCCTTAAGACCCTTTAGGACCCCTTACCATATATTAATCTATAGTAAGGGGTTGTAAGAGTTCATAAGGGGTCTTAAGATCTGTTAACACCTCTTACGACCCTTTAGGACCCCTTACCATGCATTAGTGTATGGTAAAGGGTTCTAAGGGGTCTTAAGGGGTCTTGGAACACATTAATGTGTTCTAAGACCTCTTACAACCCCTTACCATACACTAGTGTATCGTAAGGCATACTAAGGGGTCGTAAGAGGTCATAAGGTATCCTAAGACACATTAATGTGTCCTAGAAGCCCTTAGGACCCCTTATTTACCCTTACTATACATAGTGTACATGTCAAGGGTTCCTTAGGGGTTGTAAGAGTTCAAAAGGGGTCCTAGAACACATTAATGTGTCCTACTATCTCTTATGACCCCTTTGTTAGAAACATTGAGAGGGGGGGGTGAATGAGTGTTTGTCTATTAATTATAATTCAGGAACTTTAAACTTGAATCAAATAGATAACAAATGAAGCACAACACATAACACAAGATATGATTATAGGGAAACCTTGATCAGAGGAAAACCCCGGTGGGAATTAGTACCCACAAATGATTGTACTAGTATAATGAACTTGTTAAAGTTCATTTGCCTTGTTAGGAGCAGTCTTTACAATGAAAGTACAATGACCCTATTAGGAGTCTTTAAAAAACCCTGTTAAAGGTGGTTGGCTCACTGTCAGAGCTTACTGCTCAATAAGATGAAGGCTATAACCTTCTGATATTTGATATACACTATATCAAATGATGAAATGTTGTAATGACACTATTGTCTGATCAGTTCTATTTATGCGTTGATGCTCTTAATTTCTTAAAGAGCTCTATCTCATACTGAATTCTTCATATTTTTCTTCTGTATATCTTCTCTGCATAATTCGACACACCCAAATATAAAATACATATTGAGTATATATACATATTCAATAGACGCAACCAAAAAAAAAGACCTTAGTTGGCCCAAAAACAACATACACAACGCTTCCAAACAAATTGGCTTAAGCATGTTTACATTAGTGTTTAAGACATAATTACAAACATAGTTCCATAGGCGCATAGCCTTTACAAAAAAAATATTATACGCTAATCCAAAATCTAAGGTTGGCTCCATACTCTATAATCTGAACTACTAGTGGCACTTAACCTTGTTGTAACTTCTCTGTACAGTCATATCATACCATGCATGTTTAGGGTAAGAAAAAAAACATATCATAGAGCTTAGGTATGAACACGTATATTCTAACTCGATCGTACACACATGCACTGGTGCTCTGATCAACTGCATATCTTTGTTTTGTTCTGTCTTCTATACTTAGTCAATTTTGATCTTCAAAGTTTACTTTCAAAACTTCATATGACTTTGTTTCCATAATGACAACACAAAATAGGCCATATATCCTGAGTGTCAACTTGCCAACAATCTCCCCCTTTGTCATTAATGGCAACAAAGGAATGTGGCCAAGTTGATTAAACTTTGACTTAACAACAAAAACTGTATATTATAACTTTGGCTATATAACATGCTCCTTATATGTACATACATTCTCCCCCTTTGACATTAATGACAAATGTGTCAATTTGTAAGTCTCTAGGTACTTACTCCAAGTACACATTCCGATAAGCAATTTAAATATTCTTGATCTCTTGTTGCTAGAATGCCTTAAACACATCAATAGTCTGAAGATGGGCTCATAGTGCATATGTAAGCTTCTCCATCTTTGTTAGATCCATGCAGGTTCCTTGATCATATGTGACAATGGTTGCATTTATCTATTTGATGTTCTCATTCAAAATAGCTAAGGAGGGCGCAAATGCATTTCTCAGTTGGGTCTGCCTGATCCTTATCTTGCTGATCTCCATCTTGGATTTTTTAATCTTGTCTATCTGCCCTTGATAGATATTGTTGCAGATATTGATGTCTTGGGAGGATGTTTCAAGTAATTGCCTTATTTTATCAACCAAGATATCTTCCTCCTCAACCTTCTTGATGTTCTCAGAAGTGAGTTTGCCTCTATCCATGCAATTTGCTATTACTTTCCTACCTTTTGATGCTAACTCTTTCAAAATTGTTTGACCAATCTTCAATGATTTGAGATCTAAAGAGAAGTTCTTTACCAATTCATCCAATCTTCCATTTTTGTACTTTTCCTTTGCAGTTCTAGTAGCTGAGTCTACTAAACTTGTGAAGTGTGATTTGAAGCTTGTTAAGATGCTATCGACATCATCAACTGACTGAATTTTAGCCACTTTCTTATCTGTTGGCACTAAGTCATTCAAAATTTTTACTGACTCCAGAAAGAGAGGGTTTCTCATAACTTGTTTCTCTTTGGCTTTCTCCATGGCTAATACACTGGTCTTGATCAAATCTTCTTCTCCCCATGCATCTAGGCTTGCTGAGTCAGGGATTAAACTTGACAACAATGACGTTGATGGTTGAATAGATGGAGTGAATATAGCATTTTGACTAGTATCCATACATTCACTTTTCACTGGGATCTCCATAACAGGTGGTTCATTAGATTGATTGTCTTCCTCATTATTCAAATCTGTTGGATCTTTATGAGGAGATTTATCTTGATGTAAGGAAGTATTATCAGTGCATACCTTCTCTGTCTCTTCAATGCTGACAAATGCTTTTTCAAATTTATTCATGTCATTATCTAAAGTTTTCATGGATATCTTAACATCATTGATCACAATGGTTTCATCTGAATCTTTGGTTGTATCAAAAGGTGATGAAACTATCGGTGTTGAATCTTGTGGACCTGTCATAGGTGTATTTGGAATCACTGGTTCTTTATCCTATTTGGGAGGGACTAGAGTCACTTTAGCTATGGGTTCCATTTATGGATACATGTGTCTATTCAAAAATACTTGCTCAAATGCTTTCTGAGTCTCTTCACAAACTAGTTCATACTCTTTGTTCATAATATGAAGAGTTCTTGTTTTGGTTCTGAGATGAGGTTTTACCAAATCTAACAGTATTTCTTTCTCATCATGTGAGCAAATAGGGAGAAGACTATCTAATGTTTCTTCTCTAATCCTCATATCTTCCTCTATTGCTTGTCTTTTCAATAGGTCTAGTATGTTCCATACTTTGTCTGGTATGATTGTCTTGAGTTCCAATACTGACCTTTTAAACTTGATCATATGAGAGATAATCATAGAATGAATTTCTGATTTATCTATCTCTTGGTACTTTTCATAGACATTTTTAATAGAGTCTAGTCTTCCTTCATTAACAATTTTGTTCCTTAAGACTGTCAGACTAGGTCTGAATCCTACCTTAGGAGGGGCTTGAGTGTTCTTTACTTTTCTCCTTGTTGTCCTTGAGGATGGGTGACCTGTGGGAACTTTCTTCCTTCTTCTGGTCAACTTTCTTGGTACTGATGGTGGAGAGGATTCCATGTCAATAGTAGTTGATGGCGCAGATGTACCTTCATCATATTTCTTCTTCTTACAATAGATGTATGCACGAATGTCCTCTACATGTACAACTCCTAGTGGAGTCTTGGAGAATGCCCCTTTACATCATCTAGTATAGACTTGAATGGATGCTTCTTAAACACACATCTCTTCTTCTCAGAGATGTCAAATACTGTAAGAGTAGCCATTACTTACTTATTACTTGCTTAAGTAGGGTTTCCAGAGATTTTGAAATAATGCGTCCACTAGGGTTCCGTTTCAACTTTGATTCTCCTTGCTAACCAACCAACGGTTATTTTTTGATTCTTTGATGCTAAAATATCTTGTGCTCTCTAAATTCTCAATCTCGAATGAAAAAGTGAAGATGAGAGATCTCTTTACTAACTTATATAAAAGTTACTACATTTAATGCATGTTGCCATAATGCGGTTTAAATTGAGAATTTCAATCTTTGATTTTGTCCAAGTTCAATTTATGCATCCATACATACTTCCTCAATTCATCACCAAATACATGAATCCATAGGTGCATACTCAGAGGTGAGTATACCAGCCACGCAGGGGTTCAGAGCTAGAATAGCTCCCCCTATGACCATGAAGGTCATCTAACCAAAAGTAGAAGGTGTGTCCACTATGGATGCATCTACTACCTTTTTCTCATCATTTTCTTTCTTTACTTCAACCCATATTTTACCTGAATCTTCTGTAGCTTTTACAAACTTGACTTCACCAGATTCTTCAAATAATGATTAATTAGGCTTTTCTTGTTTTTGAGTTCTTGACCTACAAAACCTTGAGATATGTCCTTCTTTGTTGCATGAGTGACAAATGATTGGAGGTATGTTGATATTATTTATCCTGTTGCACTGCTTGGATATGTGTCCATTATAATTACATATCTAACATGTAATTTTCTGATAGTTTCTCTGAGGTTGATTTCTCTGATTGTATTGATTCAGATTTCTTTGGTTTTTTTGTGATTGATTTCTTTGACTTATTTTGCAATGACTAGCCCTATGACCAAATTTATTACAAGAGTAATAGTATCCATTGAAAGGCCTTACCTCTTTACAATCTCTTGCCAGGTGTCCATGTTTGTTACAAGCATAACAAGCTTGGTTAACTAGCTTGTATTCATCTTTAGGAGGTTTTGCGTTACCCTCTGCAAGATTCTCAATTTTCTTTGCTTCTGTGGATTCTTCTTGTGCTTTCTTTCTTTCTTGCATTGCATTAATTTCAATTTGAGCTACACTGTATCAAACACTAGTATTATCACCTTTTAGCTTCTGTGCATAAAGTTGTGATTGAATTAGATCAGAACTTGTGTGTAATTTCTCAATTTTCTCTTTTGCTTCTGTTAATTCATATTCAATATTTTTCTTGATGTTTTCCAACTCTAAGATCTTCATATTTGCTTGCATAAGTTCATCATGTAATTGTTTTCTTTCTTTGGTATTTTATTCAATAGTAGTTAGGCTATATGTAAGTTGTTCATTCAGATCTTCAATCTTATCTTTCAAAGACATGTTCTCTTCATTCAGCTTTTTGACCATTTTTCCCAAGTCATTTGTAGAGCAATCTTTCAGATCTTTCCTTAATTTTTCGATAAGCATTTGGGAGCCATCAACTTTTAGTTTAAGTTCTTCATTTTATTTTTCAGGTCTATCAAGATCATCAAGGGTTGCTTCAAGATTCCTTTTTAGATGTTTCCCTGCTATTGAATCCATGATCTTCTCAAGTGGTTAAAATTTCTTTCAGAGGAATAGAGCTCTGATACCAATTGTTAGAAACACTGAGAGGGGGGGTGAATCAGTGTTTTTCTATTAATTATAATTTAGAAACTTTAAACTTGAATCAAATAGATAAAAAATAAAACACAACACATAACACAAGATATGAATACTAGGAAACCTTGATCAGAGGAAAACCCCGGTGGGAATTAGTACCCATAAATGATTGTACTAGAATAATGAACCTGTTAAAGTTCCTTTTCCCTCTTAGGAGAAGTCTTCACAATGAAATTACAATGACCATGTTAGGAGTCTTTAAAAAACCCTGTTAAAGGTGGTTGGTTCACTACCAGAGCTCACTGCTCAATAAGATGAAGGCTACAACCTTCTAATATCTGATATACACTATATCAAAGGATGAACTATTTTAATGACATTATTGTCTGATCAGTTCTGTTTATGCATTGATGCTCTTAATTTATTAAAGAGCTCTATCTCATTCTGAATTGTTCATATTTTTCTTCTATATATCTTCTCTGCATAATTTGACACACCCAAATACAAAATACATATTGAGTATATATACATACTCAATAGATGCAACCAAAAAACAAGACCTTAGTCAGCCCCAAAAAAACATACACAACGCTTCCAAAAAAATTTCTTAAGCATGTTTACATGAGTGTTTAAGACAATTAAAAATATATTTCAATAGGCGCATAGCCCCTACAAAATAAAATATTATACACTAATCCAAAATCTGAGGTCGGCTCCATACTCTATTTTCTGAACTGCTAGTGGCACTTAATCTTGTTGTAACTTCTCTGTAATGTCATGTCGTACCATGTGTGTATAGGGTAATCACAAAAACATATCATAGAGCTTAAGTATGAATGTGCATATTCTAAATCAATTGTACACACGTGCACTAGTGATCTGATCAACTGCATATCTATGTTTTGTTTTGTCTTCTATACTTAGTCAATTTTGATCTTCAAAGTTTACTGTCAAAACTTCATATGACTTTGTTGCCATAATGACAACACAAAATAAGCCATATATCCTAAGTGTCAACTTGCCAACACCCTTACCATACATATTAGTGGTTGTAAGGGTTGTTAAAGGGTCCTAGGACACATTAATATATCCTAGAACCTCTTACGAACCCTTAGGACCTCTTACCATACATCTTAAGGATATTGATGCCAAGATGTATAAATGATGCGCAATCCAAGAGAGATGTCATCCAAAGATCAAAGATCATCATGATATGATCCAAAAAGCTTTGTTGATCAAAAACATTATTTGCGAGATCAAAAAACTCATCTAGTTGTTAGAACATGAAGAACACACAGAACTAACCAAGAACTCAGAATATCTCCTCAACAAAGTATATGATTGAGGTGCAAACCCAAACATAAGTAAAATATAATGTCCAGAATATACCCTTAGGTTCGCAATATAAAATTATCCAAATCCAAGGAATGCCACTAAAAACACAAAAACTACCAAATAGGACCAAAACTGAAAGGAAATATTTTTTGGTGATGCAAGATTGCCAATGACCCAAGGATGCTCCTACATCACCTTACCATACATTAGTGTATGGTAATGGTTCCTAAGGGGTCTTAAGGGGTTCTGAGACACAATAAAGTGTCCTAGGACCCCTTATGACCCCTTACAATACATTAGTGTATGGTAAGGGGTCCTATGGGGTCATAAGAATTCATCAATTGTTTTACGACTCATTAATGTATCCTATGACCCCTTAAGAGCCTTTAGGATTCCTTACCATACATATAGGGTTCATAAGGGTTGTTAATAGGTCCTATGATACATTAATGTGTCCAAGGACCTCTTAGGACCCTTTAGGACCCCTTACCATACATCTTAGGGGTGTTAAGGGGTCCTATGAAACTTTAATGTGTCCTAGGACCCCTTATGACCTCTTAAAAACCCTTAGAAACCCTTACTATACATTGGTCCTAGGACCCCTTAAGACTCCTTAGGACCCCTTACCATACATTAGTGTATGGTAAGGGGTCGTAAGAGGTCATAAGGGGTCCTAGGACATATTAATGTGTCCTAGGACCCCTTAACACACCTTAAAAACATCTAAGACCCCTTACCATAAATCTTAGGGGTTGTATGGGGTCTTAAAGGGTCCTAGGACACATTAATGTAAGGGGTCCTAGGTGTCCTAGGACCACTTATGACCTCTTACAACCCCTTAGGAACCTTTACCATACATTAATGTAAGGTAGGGGGTCCTAAGGGACCTTAAGTTAATGTGTCCTAAGACCTTCTAAGAATCCTTATGACGCCTTACCATAAACCAATGTATGGTAAGGGGTCCTAAGGGGTCTTAAGGAGTCATAAGACACATTAATGTGTCCTAGGAACCCTTACCATATATTAGTGTATTGTAAGGGTTTGTAAGAGGTGAGAAGGGGACCCCTTAAGACCCCTTATGACCCCTTACCATACATTATTTTATGGTAAGGGGTCCTAAGGGGTTGTAAGAGGTCATAAGGGGTCCTAGGACACATTAAGACCCCTTAGGACCCCTTACCATACACTATGTAAGGTAATGGATTGTAAGTTTTCTTAAGGGGTCATAGTACACATTAATGTGTCCTAAGAGCCCATACAAACCCTTACCATACATTAGTGCATGGTAAGGGTTTGCAAGAGTTCATAAGGGATCCTAGGATACATTAATGTGTCCTAAGACCCCTTAAGACCCCTTAGGAATCCTTAGGACTCCTTACCATACATTGGTATATGATAAGGGGTCATAAGGAGTCTTAAGTAGTCCCAGGGAACATTAATGTGTCCAAGGACCCCTTAGTGTGCACAAGGACCCCTTAATGTGTCCCAAGAAATGTTAATGTGTCCTAGGACCCCTTCCAGATCCTTAGGACTCCTTACCATACATTAGTGTATGTGTATGGTAAGGGGTCTTAATGGGTCCTAGGACATATTAATGTGTCATAAAAACCGTTAAGACCCCTTGCGACCCCTTACCATATATTAGTGTAAGGACCTTGAAAAAGAAAAACCTTGTTGAAGGTTTTAATTATTGTGATATTTATTTTGATTTATGTGAGCATTGCATTATGGATTTATTAAAACCGCATTCAGTTTTACTTGAGTTCTCATAAATCTTGTTGTGTGTTGAATTTTATTCATTTGGATGTGTTTGGTTTGATAGATGCTCATTCCATTGGAAAGTCCACATATTATGAACTTCATTTAGTTATTATTATATAAGAAGTACATGGGCATATTTTATAAAGAGTAAATCTGATGTTTCTAGTTGATTTAAAGAATTTAAAGTAATGGTTGAAATGTAGACTAGAAGGAAAATAAAATGTTTAAGGACTAATAATGATGTTGAATTTTTCTCTAATAATTTTGATAGATTTTATAAATATTGTGGCATTCATAGGTAGAAGACAACTCCATATTCTATATGAAATAATGGAGTTGTAAAAAGGATGAACATTACATTGTTGGAGAAGACTAGGAGTATGTCGAGTGGTGATATCCTTGAACAAAAGGTTTTGGGTACAAGTTGAACTATCATTGCTTACTACCTAATTAGTAGGTTTCATACATCAGCTCTTGTTAAAAAAGCACCTATGGAAGTACGCTTGGGTCATAATTATTCACCGAGAAATATTAGAGTCATTGGTTGTAAGGAATATGTGTGTGTGCAATATTAAAAGTGAATAAAGCTACAGATCTTCATCTTCATCTTCAAATAACTATAAAATGTATCTTCATCAGAAATGATTATGGTGTAAAAGGATACAAGCTTTGGGACCTTGTTACACAAAAGGTAATACATGGTAGATGTGTTATTTTTAGAGAAACTAAGCCTCCTTCTATTATATTGCAGTGTAAAAAAGCTAAAAGGGAAGATGTGATTCAACTTCCATCTGCACACGAGAAATTTGAATTGAGGCCTCGAGATAGACAAGAAGTTGAGGAGAGCTCATCTAGCTCTGAATCTTCAAAAAGGGAGGAATAACCTCGAACTCAACTTGTTTGAAGGTCTAAAAGGCATAGAGAACCACCTAAAAGTTATTCTCTATATGATTGGAGATGTAATATTTCTTTGAATACTAGCATGTATGAAGCTAGATCTATTAATTATGAATGGAGCATAATCCTCAAAAAAAATCATAGATGAAGAAATGGAAGCTTTGAAAAATAATGATACATGTGATCTTGTACCATTTCTTGAAGGACAAAAACCTATTGGTTGAAAATGGGTGTTCAAGAAAAAGATTGGTTCATATGGAAGCATTGAGAAGTATAAAAATACTCTCAAGTTGAGAGTGTTGATTATGGTGAGATATTTTATGTTGTTGCAAAAATGACATTCATTAGATTTTTATTTCTATTGTTGCTACTTATGATTTAGAAGTTAAGAAAAAGGATATGAAAATTGGTTTCTTTTATAGTGACATGGAAAAAGATATTTTCATGGCACAACCAAAACACTACATGGTAAATATTAAAGGTAACTTGATTTGTAAATTGAGGAAATCTTTGTATGGCCTCAAATAAAGTCCTAGGATATTGTGCCATAAATTTGATATGTACATGTTGAGTTTGGGATTTGATTTTTCTAAATAAAATCATTGTGTTTATTATAAATTTCATGGTGGTCATTTCTTGTAAATTTTATTATATTTTGATGATATGTTATTCATTGGTAAAGGGAAAGGTGTGTTTGTAGAGATTATGTATCAACTTGCTACTAAATTTGAAATAAATGACCTTGAGGTAGCTAAACACAATATTGGGATGTAAATTAGAAGATATAGAGTGAACATAAAGCTATGGCTAGGCTAGATGATGTAGAGGTAAGGGTGGTGGAAGGATTCAACAAAGGTAAGTTTGTAAGTTTTAGGGATCTAGGTACTATTCCAAACCCTCCAATTATTCAAATGCTTCAAATGTGTATAGTTACCCTTCCAATGGCTAAAGGTGATGGATATAGTATATTTGTGAACGATTCAAAGAATGTTGGCAAGTTATTTGGTTTGTTCCTATACCCAACACTCCAATCTCTCAAAGCCAAGACAGGCCTAATTGCACTACTTGTAGCCCTACGACAAGCTTAACAAAACCATAACTTGAAATATTCCCAAAGAACCACATAGTTTCTTGTCACTTTTAGACACCCATTAATGCATAAAACCTACTACCCCAAGCATTTATTATGTTTCTTTGGACCAATGTCTCTGTTCTAGGTTTGTACCCTATCAATTGTCATGAAAATGGGCAAATTAACAAAGGAACTATATTCTTACTTCAATACCAAGACTCCAGACTCTCAAAAGTCTCTTCTTATGACTCCAAATGCACAATTCCAAAGGGTATTAGCCTCAAACCCCCTGCAACATCAAAATATCTAAATTTGGTGTTCTAAATCCTTATTTCTAGGGCTTCACAAATGTCTTGTTTCCAATCACTCTTAGACACAATAGGTAATTTATTCACCAATAAATAAACATTATAATACATCCCAAATAATAAAATTCACCCCTTATTTTACTAGATCATCCGTTGCTATACCTATGCCTCAAATTTCCATACATTTCCTCCATTTTCTGATTGTGATCACTCCTCCTTTCAACTTTATTCATATGCAAAGTTAAGAAACCTATGATAAATGTTAAAAATTTTCACTCCATGAAGAGTAGGCCTCTAATTTCATGGAATGACTCCCATTCCTACTAAATTCCTACTATAACAAAGAAATTAAATAAAGAATTATTGTAGAGATGCAAACTGGCGTAGCATAGGATTCAATGCAATATAAAATTCATTAAAAATAGCATGAAATGGATCAAAGAAACCTTTCTAATACATTACCACACCAGACCAAGAAAATAGAGGTTTCAAAGTTGAATCAAATTGTAGAAAATTAACTTTTTATTGCTTGTTTCTTCACCAGTCCATACACACATACAATCTGCATCTATAATAGCTTCCTTGGTGTATTTGTAATTCTCTTACAATTGTCTCAAGCAAATTTTGGTGGTTATAAAGATTAAAATTCTTAAAAGATCCCTTAGATTGGATTTCCCTCTAAATTCACTCCTAGCCATTGTGATTCAAATATTTGAATTAACAACCTTACAAATTATGTAACTTTTACTAATTTATTGAATATCAACTTTTCATCCAATGACCTTTAATGCCTTAGACCTATTTATTGACCTATTCTAGACTCTTAGAACTTGATTTGATTCTAGGACAAGTTACTGGTCCACATACATTCACATTTTGGTCCTTTTAAGGACATTTTGACATATTTCAAATCTTGATTACATTGTATGTCATAATAGGTTTTAACACTTGCCAATTGATTGGCCTTGGAATTTTATTGTCTAATTCAATCCTCTAAACTTCCTTGTAGGTCTTTAAGGTCTTCAAGTATTTTTTGATTGTTCTTGGTGCCCCTGCACCACTAGAGTAAGTATGTGAACTTAGTTTTACAGAGGTTCAATATTCAAGATTGTAGCTAATTATGTATTTCTTTAATAGTTGTTATAAAGTTGTTGGTTTTATATTGTCCTACATCCCAATCATACATGGCGGACATAAGAAGAGTAACCTACTAGAGTGCATTTGAAAGTTTGGTTATTCTATTGTCTGCACTAGACCATACATTTCCCAAGTAGTATGATTTCTTTCCAAATATATGTCTAATCTTGATACAGTTTACTGAGATACAATTAAAAGATTTGATAGATATTTGAAGGGTATCTCAGAGTATTCTTTGTGTTATCATGATAATATGATAGGAGATGAAATTTCCCTCAATATTTGTGGTTATGTGGGTACAAATTATGTAGTTTATATTGATAGGAGGAGATTCACCAATACTTATGTGATTACATTATTGTGTGGTGTAATTAATTGGATGAGTGATGTAGAGTGGGGCAACAAGAAGCTTGTAAAATGTCTCAAATAGGGCAAAGTACCCTAGATCATCAAGTTACAAGGACAAAATTCTTAATACTTATCACAAGTATGGAAAAAGGACTTGGTTAAGGCTATCACAACCCCAAAACCCCAAGGACAACCTAATCACTAGGTTTCACCAATCTTTCAACACCAACTACCAAGGTTGGCTTCACAAGCAAATGACCTTTATTCACAATGATACCCCCAAAGTGACATATAGGACTAGGGGTGACCTATGATTGTAGGTATGGTCTATTTAGGTCCCTACCATTTAGTTCCAATGGTTTTTTCACTCAAATGCAACCCATATGCCATGGTTGCTTCACAAACCCAAGACTATGCTTGTAGCCTTTTTCAAAAGGAAAATTGACTATAGTTGAGATTCTTACACATAACCCCCATAAATAATTTTTTATTAAAGGACCCTTTATTGCCTAAGACCTTATAATTGAACCCTGGAACATGGGGATGAGAAAGAGATAGAATGATACATAAAATTGCTTTTGCAATTAGGGCTAATTAGGCCTCCATTATCACTAGAGGTACCTTTAGGATGCATCCAAATACCAAACCAATGATTTTATCTTGTGAGGATGTATACAAGGGCCTCTTCCTCCAATTTAGAGCCTCTGATCAAATCCCAAATGAGAGTTATGAGTGATGTCCTAATTTTGGATGGGTGCATACATAAGGATATACACCTAGGGCATCACTTCAATTCCATTTCCCTACACTTTTAAGAACCTATCTTTCAGAATATCAAAGAGGACCATATGAACAAGCTTTCCACCAAGGTTCATTTAATTCCCATGGTGGAAAGTGGAAATACACTTAATTTTCTAAGAAACCCTGAATTAGGGCCTATAATCCAGCCAGTGAGTTTGTAAATTGGATAACTTTCAAACCAAGTTCAATCAACAAATGATACCAAAACAAAATGAAAGAAGATTCATAACACTAACCCTTGGTGTCAGACTTTCATGTCCCTCTATCCATACCCGGCCGTACACAATGACTGTCTCTTTAGAATGCAAGAAAATGGTTACTTTTTATTGATTTTCAAATGCCAAATTACATCAACAGCCTACCACCCACCTGAAAGGGCTATTATAGGAAATCAGAATGGTTACATGACAATTTTGAACTGATTTGACCATTTGGGAGTTGGTTTTCAAAAATTTGTTAAGTTTGCTCAAAAGTTGCTTGACAACGTTTGAGCAACTTTTACATTTTTTGCAATTTTGCAAATCTAGTGACCAAACTTGGTCATGATGTTATTTTGTGATCCCTATTGGATCCAAACATTAAAAACTCAAAAATAACCTATTCCTATGGTTTTGGATCATTAATGACTCATAGTTACCCAAGGGCTCATAATGTGCCAATATTGGAACTATGGCCTTACAAGGTGATCCAGTGATTAACCCAATGTCTTATCATTACTAAAGGCCTCTTAGGACCTTGAGAGAACCCCTAGGTTCCATAGGAACACTTAGTTCATTTAGGGTTCTTCTGCACCATACTCCCCATGAGATTTGAACTCAAGTTCCCACTTGAGGATAGTTGGTCAACAGTGGTTCCATGTTGTTGGATCTGGTCCTCTGTCATCCAAGTAGCATCTATTGGAGGGATTCCTTTCCATTTGACTAAGTACTGCATGTACTTATTCTTTATTATCTTCTTCGAGACTTTGGTTTCTAGAATGGTGTCTAACTCCACTTCCTTTCTTGGTGGGAGATCTGTCACATAGTCTCCATCATCTTCAATTTGTGATCCCTGCACATTGACAATGTCTACAACACACTTGTAAGGAGTGAGTTCTGCGATATTAAAAATAGGAGAAATCAGTAAACTAGGGGGCAAGGAAATCTCATATGCATTTTCACCCATCTTGGTGAGGATTTTGCAAGGACCAAACCTCTTCATGTGTAACTTCAAATATCTACCTTTAGGGAGTCTCTCCTTCCTTACGTATGCCCATACCTAATCTCCAACTTTGAAGTGAACTTCTCTTCTCTTCTTGTCTGCTTGTGCTTTGTATTTCATAGTGGACTATTGTAGTGACTCTTTTACTTTTGTCTACACTTTAGAGATTAGTTTGGCTAACTCCTCTCCTTGTGCACTGACTCTGAAATCAGATGGTAACTCTACTAAATCCAATGGACCTTTAGGATGAAGTCCATACACTGTTTGAAATGGTGTCTTTCCAGTGGACATGTTCATGGAGTCATTGAATGCAAATTCTGCCTGAGGTAGGATCATGTCCCAACTTTGTGTATATTGTTTGGTTAGGCATCTCAAGAGATTACCAAGTGATTTTTTTACCACCTTTTTTTTCCCATCTGTTTGTGGGTGATATGTTGAACTATAAGTTAGGTTTGTGCCCAACTTCTTGAAGAGTGTCCTCTAAAAATGACCCTAAAACTTCACATCTCTAACAGACACTATTGTTTGTGGTAGACCATGGATTCTAACCACATCTTTAAATAATAGATGTGCTATATGGGAGGAATCATTTGTGCTCTTGTAAGGAACAAAGTGCATCATTTTACTAAATCTATCCACTATTACAAAAACACTATCATAACCCTGCTTTGTTCTTGACAAACCCATAACAAAATCCATTTAAATTGATTCCTATGGCCTAGAGGGAATTGGTAGGGGTTGATATAATCCTTGGTTAGTGGATACACCCTTTTCTTGCTTGAAAATAGTACAAGATTGAACAAATTTCTTGACTTCATTCCCCATCTTTGGCCAAAAATAACTTCTATTCACTAATTCAGTGGTTTTATCTATTCCAAAATGTCCTCCTAAGCCACCACAATGTTTTTCTTTAATGATATTTTTTCTCATGGAACATTTAGGAATGCACAATTGGGCTCCTTTAAACAAGAGTCCATTCTGAATTAGAAAATCAGAAAATTCAGTATGGTATTTACCAACCATTTTAGTGCATACCTCAAAAAATTCTCCAAATTCTGGATCATCAACATATAGGTGCTTTAGGGAGTCAATCCCTACACTCTGAAGTTGAAATTCCTCAACTAATCCAATCCTCCTACTTAGGGCATCAACTACTTTGTTTTCCACTCCTTTTTTGTGTTTAATATTGAAGGTATATGCCTGCAGCTGCTCCATCCATTTGATGTGTTTGACCCCAAGTTTCTCCTGACTATTTAGAAAACTTAAAGCATGGTTATCCGTATAAACAATCAATTCTTTAGGGAGTAAATAGTATCTCCATGTTTTCAAGGCTTGCACCATTGCATAAAGCTCTAAATCATAAGTAGAATACCTCTTTTTGGCATCATTCAATTTTTCTGAGAAAAATGCTATAGCCTTACCTTCTTGGCTCAAGATTGCACCTATAGCCAAGTTGCTTGCATCTGTTTCAAATGTGAATACCTTGTTGAAGTCAATGAGTACTAGGATTGGGTATTGTGCCACCCTATTCTTAAGATATTGAAATGCATCTGCTACTTCTTTAGTCCACTCAAATCTAGTCTTCTTTCCACCTTTTTTGTGTCCAACATAGGAGCACACACATAGCTAAAATTCTTTATAAACTTCCTATAAAATTTTTCTAAACCATGAAAGCTTCTAACATCACCTTGGTTCTTTGGTGGAGGCCAGTTGACTATTGCTGCAACCTTCTCTGGATCCATTTTGAGAGTACCTTGGCAGATGACAAAACCTAAGAAGACAAGTTCCTTCTTCATGAACATACACTTTTCCAAGTTAATCACTAACTTGTGCTGATGGAGTATCTTCAAAACTTGGTCCACATGTTCAAGGTGTTCCTCTCTGCTATGATTGAAACAGAATGTCATCCAAATAGATGACCACAAACTTGCTAATAAAATCAATAAAAATCTCATTCATGAGCCTCATGAATGTACTAGGAGCATTACTCAAGCCAAATGGCATAACAAGCCACTCAAACAATCCCTCAGTTGTTTTAAATGTTGTCTTCCACTCATCTCCTAACTTAATTTTGATTTGATGGTAGCTTGATTTTAAATCAATCTTGGTAAAGTAACAAGCAGTGGCTAATTGGTCCAGAAGATCCTCCATTCTTGGAATTGGGAACCTGTATCTTATGGTTATCTTGTTTAATGCTCTAGTGTCAGTACACAATCTCCACTTTCCATCCTTTTTGGGAGCCAAAACTGATGGGACAGCACACAGACTGAGGTTCTTTTGGATAAGTCCCTTCTCTAATAGTTCATTTACCTACCTTGCAATCTCTGCATGTTGGACTGGTGTCATCTTGTATGGAGCCTTATTAGGCAAAGAGGAGCTAGGTATCAAGTCAATTTGGTGACTGATATCTCTTTAGGGAGGGAGGGTTTTGGGTAGGTCACTAGCAGTGACATCACTATATTTAGCAAGCAGTTTCTTCACTTCATCTGGTATAGGACCAACATTATCAGACCTTATACTATCCTTAGGCTTGGATATTAGTACAAAAGCTTCAGTTTTAGATTCTTTCAAAACTTTTAACATTTCTTTCTCCCCCATGGCTATGACAGTTGGTTCTTTCTTAGTCTTGTTATCAGGAAGCGGTTTCATGGTGAATGTTTTCCCATCCTTGGTGATAGAGTAGGTATTCTTTCTACAATGTTGTGTGGCATCAACATCATACTGCCAAGCTTTGCCTATGAGAATGTGGGAGGCATCCATTTCAACAATATCACAAAGAACTTTATCTTTAAAATCTTCTATTGAAAACTCTATCCATGCTTGTTCAGTGACTAAAGTTTTCTGACCCTTTGTTAACCAAGACACATGGTAAGGTAAAGGATGAGGTTTCTTAGGAAGATTTAGTTTTTGAACCATTTCACAAGACACTAAATTCTCAGTTGAGCCAGAATCAATAAGTGATTTACATACCTTCCCATTGCATTTGATCTTTTTCCTAAAGAGGTTCTTTCTTTGAGGAGGTTCTTCCTGTGTTTTTTCTTCCCCTATTGAAGGGTCTTCTCCCTCTATAGTTGCCTCTTAAGTTTGTATCACTATTTTCTTTGTCTCCTTGGTCAGGGGTCCTACAGCTATTACCATTGTATTTCCCTCTATTCCAAGAGGTTCCTCTCCCTCTGAAGTTCTTCCCACTGTCATTACTCTTCCCCTTTCCAAACTCTTTCTTTCTCTTCCACTTTTCCTCTACCTTGAGTTCCATTTGATAGCACTTGTTCACTGTGGTAGGGTAGTGTAGGTTGTTTTCCTCTTGAATGGATACTTTAAGCCCATTCATATACCTTGCTAACTTTTCCTCTTCATATTCTTCCACATTTGTCTTCATACATAACTTTAGGAACTCCTCGGTATATGAGCCCACATCCATGTCCTTTTTCTCTAGGCTTTTCTTCTTCCTATGGAGTTGTACCCCATACTCTTCAGGCACATAGGTCTCTTTGACCAATGCAATCATTTTATTCCATGAAGAGATCATACTCTTCCCATTCTTCACCCTCTCTATTTGGATGAAGTTCCACCAAGTTAGGGCTGCTCCCTTCAACTTGGATCTTGCTATTTTCACTCTTTTCTTCTCAGGGATGTCCTCACACTCAAAGAATCTTGTTAGGGCCTCTATCCAGTCTGAGGAAAAGTCTACATTCATCTTCCCATTGAAAGTAGGCAAATCCAACTTCTCCTCCATGGTTATTCTCCCCATGGACTTCAAGGCATATATGAAGGGTCTCTGGTCTACAAGAATGTCCACATCATGATCAGGGTTGTCTTCATCTGACTCACTCCCATCTTCATTACCAGAGGAAACTTCTTTACCCCTCTCTACCTTGTTCTGCAACTCTTGTAGTCTCCTTGTCAAGGCTGCATTTGCTGCCCTCTTCTCTCTCACCATCTTTTCTAGTTCAATATTTGTAACCCTTGAAGGGATATCTTCATCTTCAGGATTAGATATAGCTCTGATACCACTTGATGCAGAGTGGGGCACCGGGAAGCTTGTCAAATGTCTCAAATAGAGCAAAGTACCCTAGATCGTCAAGTTACAAAGCCAAAATGCTTAATACTTATCACAAGTATAGAAAAATGACTTGGTTAAGGCTATCACAACCCCAAAACCTCAAGGTCAACCTAATCACTAGGTTTCACCAATCCTTCAACACCAACTACCAAGGTTGGCTTCACAAGAAAATGACCTTTATTGACAATGATACCCCCAAAGTGACATATAGGACCAGGGGTGGTCTATTCTTGTAGGTATGGTCTATTTAGGTCCCTACCATTTAGTTCCAGTGGTTCTTTCACTCAAATGCAACCCATATGCTTCACAAACCCAAGACTATGCTTGTAATCTTTTTCAGAAGGAAAATTGACTTTAGTTGAGATTCTTACACATAACCCCCATAACTGATTTGTGATTCAAGGACCCTTTATGGCCTAAGACCTTAGACTTGAACCCTAGAACATGGGGATGAGAAAGAGACAGAATGATACACAAAATTGCTTTTGCAATTAGGGCTAATTAGGCCTCCATTTACACTAGAGGTACATTTAGGATGCATCTAAATACCAAACCAATGATTGGATCCTATGAGGATGTATATAAGGGCCTCTTCATCCAATTTAGAGCCTCTGATCAAATCCCAAATGAGAGTTATGACTGCTATCCTAATTCTAGATGGGTGCATACATAAGGATATACACCTAGGGCATCACTTCAATTCCATTTCCCTACACTTTGAAGAACCTATCTTTCATAATATCAAAGAGCACCATATTAACAAGCTTTCCACCAAGGTTCATTGAATTCCCATGTTGGAAAGTGGAAATACACTTAATTTTCTAAAGAAACCCTGAATTAGGGCCTATAATCCAGGCAGTGAGTTTGTAAATTGGATAACTTTCAAACCAAGATCGATCAACACATGAGACCAAAATCAAATGAAATAATATTCATAACACTAACCCTTGGTGTCATAATTTCATGTCCCTCTATCCGTACCTAACCGTACACGATGATTGTTTCTTTAGAATGCAAGAAAATGGTTACTTTTTATTGATTTTCAAATGTCAAATTATATCATCAGCCTACCACCCACCTGAAAGGGATATTTTAGTCACTCCCAATGGTTACATGACAAGTTTGAACTTATTTGACCATTTGGGAGTTGGTTTTCAAAAATTTGTTAAGTTTGCTCAAAAGTTGCTTGATAACTTTTGAGCAACTTTTACATTTTTTGCAATTTTGCAAATCTAGTGACCAAACTTGGTCATGATGTTATTTTTGTGATCCCTAGAGGATCCAAACATTTAAAACTCAAAAATAACCCATTCCTAGGTTTTTGGATCATTAATAACTCATAGTTACCCAAGGGCTCATAATGTGCCAATCTTGGAACTATGGCCTTACAAGGTGATCTAGCGATTAACCCAATGTCTTATCATTACTAAAAGTCTCTTAGGACCTTGAGAGAACCACTAGGTTCCATAGGAACACTTAGTTAATTTAGGGTGCTCCTCCACCAATGAGTAAGCAACAAGTCATGATTTCTTTATCTACTAATCAAGCTAAATATATGGAAGAAATTCAAGCTTGTAAAGAATTCATTAGGGCTTAACGGGCCATGTTTAGATATTGGAATAAAACATGGATCAATGAAAGTTTATTTTGATAGTTAGAGTGTGATATTTGTAGCTAAGAACCCAAATTTTCATGCTATGACCAAGTACATTGATGTTCAGTATCATTTTTTAGAGATATGGTTGGGGATGGAAAGGTGAAGTTGGTTGAAGTAGAGAATTTGATGAATGATTCAAATTATTTAACTAAGGTTATGAGCACAAAGATATTCAGATGGTGTTTGTATTCTATGGGCCTCTTAGCCCCTAGTGATTAAACAATGATGTTGGTACCTTTCCTATTTATTTTTCAAGGGGTGGGACAAGTGGGAGATTTTTTGGAAAAATGGTGTTTCAAACTTGAAATAATCAAAAGGTTACTATTGATATATGAGCGATGGGGGTTTGGGGGAAACACTCCCAACCATAGGGATTTGGTGGCATCACCCCTGACTTTGGGGTTACAATAGATTCACCCCTTGTTGTCCCTGATCATGTGATTGGATAGGGGTCTAGCGAGTAGTGCACCCCAAAAAAAATTCATATATAATTTCTCATTATTAATCCTAACAATTTCTCATTAGGCCATAAATCTAGCTATAGATTTTTTATTCAATTTTTTTTGGTAGCTTTAGCCCATGGTTTTGTAATACCATTTGACAATTTCATATCATGTATATTGTATATATTAGGTGCATAAAAGGCATTGTGATGTGTTTTGAGAGTCTAATAGTTGTTGTGTTGCCTTTGGATATGTGTTTGTGATACTCCTACTAGAATCTTTCTCTGTAAGTATATTGTAATATGTTATTGATTTCTAAATAATATATTGGGTGGCTTGTAGAATATACCATTTTTCTCTCAAAAAATTTTCCTTGCATAAATCATTGTTTTTTTGTATGCATGATATTTTTATGTTTTTGGTAACTATTCTAAAGATCTGATAAATGTTTACATAACCCTCCTCTTAAGATTAGTGTAGGAAGTATTTACTCTACCATAATTTCCTTTCAAATCCATGCTTCTATTTCTCTTCCATAGATCACCTAGCATTAACTTAGGTTTCTCACGAGTAAAACCCATACCCTTTTCTATCATAGATCACCCAACATAAGGCTAATTTTTGGATAGTAGTGTTCATGGTTTCCCATGAGCCCATAGCATAAAACAACTCATTATTTATTGGATCATGGTTTCTTGTCTCATTACTCAATGTGTTATTTTTATCTTTCCATAACTTGTTATGTCCCTTGCTACAACATTCTGAGAATGTCATTAGTGGTTGAGACTTTTTTTTACTATCAAGATTTCTTCAACTAGCTGTCTTGCAGCCTTTGTTTGTGCCAACCCATTTTGTGTGCCTTTTTCCTTTGTTCCATTTATTTTCCCCTTTTTGTCCTTCTTTTGTTTTTTTCCTAGAGTCCTTCCTTGGATGTGGCTTTTTTGGGGACCTCTCTCTCTCTCTCTCTCTCTCTCTCTCTCTCTCTCTCTCTCTCT
>MU224258.1:175619-199314 GCA_018584345.1 Thuja plicata | reverse complement strand
TGTGTGTGTGTGTGTGTGTGTGTGTGTGTGTGTGTGTGTGTGTGTGTGTGTAGAGCCTTTCCACTTCACCCCCAAGGAATCCTAATTGAACTCAAGGTTTCACAATACGCTGGCATACCCTTAAGGAACTAAACTCATCTCAAAGGATAGAATGGAAGTCTCTGACTTTAGTTACTCCAAAAAATCCTTATACATCATGAAAAAAATTTATATAACCATATTTAACAAGTATTCAACCCTTAACATACAACTACCCTTTCTAGGCATGTCCTAGTAGCCCTTTCCAATGAGAAGTTTGTCCATAACTTTCCAAAATCCCACACAACTTGGTGAAAAAAATAGGTTTTAAAATACCCTTTTCCATGTTATAAAACATATATCATACTCAATGGCTTAATGTTTGACTGGTGAAAAAATCCCTCTCCATGCACTCACCAACTTAAGCCTAATTAGCCCCAATTTACAAAGCAGCTACTAAACCCTTTGACACCCCAACTTATCAACCAAGAAAAAGTCTTCATTAATGGTTTTAAACAACACATTTTCAAGGTTTTAGGTTTCAAAACACTCATCTACACCTTGGTTCATTAAACCCTCCTTTTTAGGTGCTCTGGCCTAGGGATTTCTCAACCAGACCTCTCCAAACTTCTCCAGATCCACCCAATGGACCTAAAACCTCCATATCAACCCCAATAGCCAAGATATAACATAAAATACCCCCATATTTTGGATTATTTTTTCACATAAATCATTGGTGTCAAACTATGCACTTTCAATCAACAACTTACTCCATCTTTGTGGTCTCTCCTCCACAGTCCTTCACATCCTTGCAACCAAATCATTATACAAGAATATAATACATACCTATAGAATCATCCCACCAATAAAATTAACTACAGAGGGTGGGAGATTAAATAATCCATTAAAACATCAAAATAGTCAATTATTGATTACAAACATAGTCCAAGAACAGTCAACAGTAAACTTGTATTCCTTTCTTCAAAACTTGACAAAACAACAATATATCTACATGTAAATGGTAACCAATCAATATAATATCACTATAATCCTTTTTCCAATCAAAAACACATTATAAAATGAGTTTGAAGTCACAAACATAGTAAATGTGTCTCTGCTGCCAGAATAAGGAATTGCAAGGAATGACTTTACTTTATTGATTCAAAACCATCTTCAATGGTCTTTACACACCCTAAAATATACGTAATTTTAAAAATCAGGTGGATATCCATTAAATGGATCCCCAAACTTAGAAACTACTCTCTAACCTACTTCAAAACTGACCCAAGATAGTTGTAACTGACTGTTACAACTTTTACAATAAGAATATGTTGTCAAAGTTGACCACAAGTTGTCAACTTCGACAACTTACTAACTAGAAATAGCTATCAATTATAATGGTCTTCAAATTACCTTATGAAAAATTTAAACTCCTTATAAACCATAAAAAATCCTAAACTACCCTTCAATCCCACAATGAGCCTTATAGGCCATAATCGCATAAAATGCAATTTTACATCTTTTTTTGCATCTTTGCACTTTTGAGTGCAATTACATAATATTAATGGCATTAATGGCTATATTATAAACCTATATGACCATATAGTTCCTTACCCCTTACATTAATTCTTGGATCAACCAAGTGACCCCAAGGTTACATCATTAACCCCTATGCCATTTAATGGCTTACATAGCATCTTTTGTGATCCCATTACCCAATGATCAAGACTATTACAAGACATTGTGAAAATAGCATAAAATGACCATCCATGGTATTTTACAATTCCAAATGATCCTAAGTGGTCATGTTCCATCTTCCTAGGATCCATAGTGACCCTGGTGTACCTTCATGGTTCAGGCTCTGACCTTGGTGTTGCTGCACCATACTCCACAACTTGAAAACTTTCCAAGTCCTCTTGGAAATCTTGCAAGAAAAAACATGTCAGAAAACAAAAACTCTTTATCTTCACCTTTGGTTTATAAAGATAAAAATTAGTGATCCTTGGCATCCTTGCATGATGCTTCTCCAAAATATACTCAAGCATCTTCATAATCTGATTGCCTCCCATGGGAAAAAAGTAAACCACATTGTGATCCTCATTCTCCACTTCTTCGTTATCCTCCCTCCATGAGACCATTTCTACAACCCTCAAGTCTTAAATTTCTTCAAATCTTTAGTCTCTCCTCATAGAGACCAATGCATCTTTCATACTATGCCTCTCCTCTAGGTACTCCAAACTATCTTCAGCATCCATGACTGCCTCTTTAGCCATGCTATCATGCTGCTCACCATCAGTCAACACCAAAGGACATTATACCATTGCCCCCACCTGAAATTTTTTTTCACATTCAAGCCTCCCATGACTTGATCCAATGTTTCAACCTTCAACAACTTCACTTGCAATATCAGATTCAAACTCTAGAACCTCTTTGATCCTAGGTTCCTCCATTTCCTCATGGACAATCTGCTTCCCATCTTCTTGTCCTCTCCATGGAAAATGTATCTCTACCTTTTCATCTTCTTCCCCTTCTTGTTCAAGGAATGTTACAAGCCACTCCAACCTTTTCTGACTCCTTTCAAATATATTCTCTAGGTTTCCAAGCCTTTTCTCTTCCTTTCTTCTTTCTTCTTCTCTTTCCCTCTTTTCTTCTCTTTCTCTTCTCTTTATTTCATCCTCCAAGTACTCCTTGTAAGCATTGCATGCCTCTCTTTTTGACCTTGTCAAATGTATCTTATCCACTCAACCCAGACCTTTTTTTGGGCTCTGATACCACTTAGTGCAAAACCTTCCACTTCACCCCCAAGGAATCCTAAATCAACTCTAGCTTTCACAATACTCTGGCATACCCTTAAGGAAATAGGCTCATCTCAAAGGCTAGAATGGAAATCTCTGACTTTAGTTACTCCAAAACATCCTTGGAACATCATGAACACAAGTTATATAACCAGATTTAAAAAGGATTCAACCCTTAACATCCAAATACCCTTTCTAGGCATGTCCTAGTAGCACTTTCCAACAAGAAATTTGTCCATAAATTTCCAAAATCCCACACAACATGCTGAAAAAGCTAGGTTTTCAAATACCCTTTTCCATGTTATAAAACATATCTTAGACTCAATGGCTTAGTCTTTGACTGGTGAACAAATCCCTCTCCGTGCACTCACCAACTTAAGCCTAATTAGCCTCAATTTACAAAGAAGAAACTAAACCCTTTCACACTCCAAACTCCCAAAAAATAAAAAATCTTCATTTATGGTTACAAACAACACATTTTCAATGTTTTAGGTTTCCAAACACTCATCTACACCTTGGTTCATTAAACCCTCCTTTTTAGGTGCTCTAACCTAAGGCTTTCTCAACCAGACCTCTCCAAACCTCTCCAGATCTTACCAATAGACCTAAGACCTCCATATTGACCCCAATATCCAAGATACAACATAAAATACCCCCATCCTTTTGATTATTTGTTCACATAAATCGATGGTTTCAAACTATACACTTTCAATCAGAAACTTACTCCATGTTTGTGGTCTCTCCTCCACAGTCCTTTGCATCCCTGCAACCAAATCATTATACAAGGATATAACACATATCTTTAGACTCCTCCCACCAAGTACATTAACCATAGAGGGTGGGAGAGTCAAGAATCCTTTAAAACTTCAAAATAGTCAATTGCTGATTGCAAACATAGTCCAGGAACAATCAACAATAAACTTGTATTTCTTGCTTCAAAACTTGAGAAAACAATAATATATCTACATGTAAATGGTAACCAATAAATATAATATCATTATAATCTTTTTTTAAATCAAAAACACATTATAAAATGAGTTTGAAGTCACAAACACAATGACTGTGTCTCTGTTGCCAGAATAAGGAATTGCAAGGAATGACTTTACTTTATTGATTCAAAACCATCTTCAATACTCTCCACACACCCAAAAATATAAATGCTTTTAAAAATCATGTGGATATCAATTAAATTGATCCCCAAACTCTAAAAGTGCTCTGCAACTAGCTTTCAAACTGACCCAAGACAGTTGTAACTGACTGTTAAAACTTTTACAATAAGAATATGTTGTCAAAGTTGACAACAAGTTGTCAACTTTGACAACTTACTAACTTAGAAATAGCTATCACTTCTATTGGTATTCAAATGACCTTATGAAACATTTAAATTCCTTATAAACCATAAAAACTCCTAAACTTCCCTTCAATCCCACAATGAGCCTTATAGGCCATAATTGCATAAAAACTAATTTTACATCTTTTTTGCATCTTTGCACTTTTGAGTGCAATTACATGATATTAATGGCCATATTATAAACCTAGATGAAAAAATAGGTCCTTAACCCTTACATTCATTCTTGTATCAACCAAGTGACCCCAAGGTTACTTCATTAACCCCTATGCCATTTAATGGCTTACATAGCATCTTTTGTGATCCCATTACCCAATGATCAAAACCATTACAAAACATGATGAAAATAACATAAAATGACTATCAATGGTATTTTACAATTCTAAGTGACCCTAAGTGGTCATGTTCCATCTTCCTAAGATCTACAGTGACCCTAGTGTACCTCCATGGTTCAGGCTCTAACCTTGGTGCTCCTGCACCATGAACTCACATTAGTCACAATGGAATCTGTACACAAATGTTTTTAGATTGCCCTAAAGATTGAGGAGAAACAAAAGAGAAAGGGAGAGTAGAATAATAGAGGAAGAGGCAATTCTTTTAGAGTAAGGGGTAGATTCAACAATAGAGGATCCTTTCCTAGAAACAAGGAAGAAACTAGTATCCAGATCTCAGAAACTGAATCAAGCAGTAGAGATAACTTTAGGGGCAGAAGATCCAATAGTAGAGGCAGATTTGGACGAAGGGGGTAAAATGTTTTCACTAGAATATGTTTCTCTTGCAACCAAGTGGTTCATCAATCATTTAGGTGTCCAAAGAAAGCAAACAGTAATGGAGATAGGAGAGTACAATTGAATCATGAAGAGGATTGTCAAAGCACCACCTCCTACCACACTGCCACTTCTTCCAAGCATGTTGATTCAGAGAGTGGAGAATTTCTAATGTTCAATAGATAACTATTGATGCCAATTAGCAAAGACCTTTCTCAAAGAAATTCCATCTTCAAGACTACATGCAAAGTCAAGGGAAATGTACGCAAAGTAATTGTAGATTCTGGTTCCACTGAGAATTTGGCTTCAATTGAAATGGTAAATAAGCTTGGTTTGAAAAGGATACCACACCCCATATCCTATAAGGTTACTTGGTTAAGTAATGACCAACAAAATTTAATCAATGAACAATGTTGGATTTATTTTCAAATAGGAGATTATAAATACAAAGTGATGTGTGACATAGTAGCCATGGATGCTTGCCATCTCCTTTTAGGGAGACCTTGGAAATATGACACAAATTCCCAACATGATGGTAAATCTAATGTGTTTACTTTGACCAAGGGTGGAGAAACTTACACAATGACACCTTTGTTAGAAGAGTCTAAGGACAAAGTTGTGTCTAATAGTGTCATGATGGTAGGGGAAAAAGAATTCCTAAAAGGACTTAAGGAGGATAAAGTACCATGTTTTTTTGTTTTAGTTAAACCCAAGGAGAGTTTCCCAAGAAGATAAAATCCATGTGAACAGGCACTAAGGAGTGTTGGACCCAAGGAAGTAGCAGATTTGTTGGACAGGTACAAGGGCATTATAGCAGCTAGAAACAATGAATCTTTACCACCTAGGAGAGAAATCATTCATTGTATTGACTTGATACGAGGAGCTACTCTACCCAATAAGGTTGCTTATAAACTTACACCAAAACAAAATGAAGAAGTGGGTAAACAAATACAAGGTCAATTGAAGGAATTCATTAGAAAGAGTATAAGTCCCTCTTATGTACATGCATGACTTGCACCCAAAAAGGAAGGCACTTGGATATTTTGTACTAATTCTAGGGCTATCAACGGGATCACCGTTAGATATAGGTTGCCAATGCAAAAGATGGAAGACCTTATGGATTGCTTAGGAGGGGCTAAGTACTATTCCAAGATTGATCTAAAAAGTGGTTATCACTAGATAAGGATTAGAGAGGGAGATGAATAGAATTCTGCATTTAAGACTAATGAGGGCTGGTTTGAATGGGTAGTCATTCCTTTTGGATTATCCAATGCCCCAAGCACCTTTATGAACTTGATGAATGAGGTCTTGAAACCTTTTCTTCACAAACTTTTTGTAGTCTACTTGGATGACATACTGGTTTTTAACAGCAGCAGAGAAGAGCATCTCCATCATCTTGATTTGATCCTTAAGAAACTTCATGAAGAAAGTTTGAAAATAAACATTGACAAGTGTTCATTCTTGCAGGAAGAGATAGTATTTTTGGGATTTTTGATATCCAAAGGAAGTTTAAAAATGGATCCAACAAAGTTAGAATCTATCCTAAATTAGCCACCACCTACTTCAACATCAGAAGTAAAAAGCTTTCATGGTTTATACAGTTTTTATAGGAAGTTTATAAGAAATTTCATTGGTGTTTGTGCTCCCATAATTAACACCATCAAGGGTGGTAGGAAATGTGTCTTTGTGTGGTCTAAAGAGGTCAATGATTCATTTGAAATCCTAAAGAAGAAGATTGTAGAACAACTAGTCCTAGTGTTACTTGATTTTCACAAAGTTTTTGTGGTAGAATGTGATGCAAGTAACAAGGTTATAGGGGGTGTCCTTAGCCAAGATGGAAGAATGGTTGCTTTCTTTAGTGAAAAAATGAATGAAGCCAAACAAAAATGATGCGGAGGCACATCGACACATTCTAACTCTGCATATTTTATGGTCTTTCTTCATAGACACACCGATTTAGAGGCTCCTAATCCTTCAACATTCCAATAATAATAATGTCATTCTTTAACAACATCTTCCATTGACACTGCAGAACCATAAATCACCATTATTTGATTCACCTTCACTGATTTTTCCAAGCCTTACGAGTCTTCCATGGATCAAGATGGAATCCACCATCCGGTTTGTCACCATATGAACATGCACACATATATATAAGTTCGCCACCTTTTCAAAGTTTGAGTACCAAATATAATGATCTTCATCGACCGCTTCAAGAGTGACATTCAATATCTTTCAAGTTACACCCAATACGAATACCCCCTGCAAGTAGTTCTCTCTTGACTCTTCCAAAGTGACTATCGAAGCAGTGTTTTTCATTCTCCACGTGGCATAAACTAATCGCCAACTTCTCAATAACAACTTCATATTTCAATACAATATTTGAATAACGGTTCTTGAAAACTGTTTTAGACTAAAAAAACCAAGACATACAAAATGACTACCCTTGCTATATTGGGACTATCATGAAACCGACATATGAAGAAAATATACTATGTAATATTCCCTTGGGGATAGCACAAAACCCGATTCCATAAACCATTACATTCTTTCAACAAAACCTAAAATCTATAAACAGATAATAATTCATCAATATGGAACTACATAAACTTTTCCAAATAACCAAAACTGATTTGTATAAAAACATTAACATCATAGTTGAATACAATGACTCGATAGTATTCATGTACACCATTTTATTGAATTTGATGCAAGACATTTCACTAAAATCAAAAGACTACATAATATTAATGGCTCTCTGGCTGAAGGCCAAAAATCCTAATTCTTTCCATGCTTTTATACTTTTTTCTATATCCTATAACTTCCTCTCTATATTCTATCCGATTACATTGGTTTCTCTTTATAGAGATTCTTGGGTAGTTATAAAAACCGTACGCTTACCCTTCAACCCTTTGTATTCTCGTTCAGACTTTTGGTTACAAATGTCATATAATCTATTTTTGAATACATTGCAATGCAATTTTAATACATAGACCACTTCGATGAAATATTAAATGACTCAAATATAGTAATAATATGAAACTTGGTCAAATGTTGAGGTGCCTCTGCACCATACTCCCGGACTATAAAATTTTCCATGTCCCATGGAAATTCTCTGGTGAGACTTTGCAAAAAAAAAACTTCGCCTCTTCATCCTCATCATTAGATCGACGCCTCTGCTGCTTCCTCTTTCTCTTTCAAATGACTCATATCAATGGATTTTATATTGCTGCCTCTAATGGTGCTTCTTCCATTCTACAGTCCACTCCTCCATGCTGATACAACACCACACTTTTGTCCCTCACCGGGAAGTTCCTTCTTGCCTCTCTCCCCAAGACTGTTTGTGAGACACAAGACCATCTCCTATGGTCTGTCGGTAGACCTTCCTGACCACCTACTACAGTTGAGTGAACTAGAACCAATTTGCAACCACAAACTTCATAACAAGAACCCACAATACTGCCTAGTGTAGATTTCCTTCTACATGCTTAGAATATTCTGAGCTCTGATACCACTTGATGCCAAGGCACATTGACACATTCTAACTATGTATATTTTATGGTCTTTCTTCATAAACACACTGATTTAGAGGCTCTTAATCCTTCAACATTCCAATAATAATAATGTCAATATTTAATAACTTCTTCCATTGACATTGCAGAACCATAACTCATGACCCATATTCAATTCACCTTCACTGATTTTTCCAAGCTTTACAAGTCTTCCATGGCTCAAGATCAAATCCACCACCTGGTTTGTCACCATACAAACATGCACACATATATATAAGTTTGCCACCTTTTCAAAGTTTGAGCACCAAAAATAATGATCTTCGTCGGCCGCTTCAAGAGTGACATTCAATATCTTTTGAGTTACACCTAATACCAGTACCCCCTACAAATAGTTCTCTCTCAGCTCTTCCAAAGTGACTGCCAAAGCAGTGTTTTTGTTCTCCACGTGACATAAAATAATCACCAACTTCCTGATAGCAGCTTCATATTTCAATACAATATTTGATTAACAGTTCTTGAAAACCGTTTTAGACTAAAACAACCAAGACATACAAAATTACTACCCTTGCCAGATTGGGACTATAATGAAACTGACATATGAAGAAAATAAGCTATGTAATATTCCCTTAGTGATAGCACAAAACCCGATTCCATAAACCATTACATTCTTTTAACAAAACCCAAAATCTATAAACAGATAATAATCCATCAATATGGAACTGTATAAACTTTTCCAAATAACCAAAACTGATTTGTATAAAAACATTAACATCATAGCTGAAGACAATGACTCGATAGTATTCGTGTACACCATTTTATTGAATCTGGTACAAGACATTTCACTAAAGTCAAAATACTACATAATATTAATGGCTCTCCGGCTGAAGGCCAGAGAGCCTGATTCTTTCCACGCTTTTACATTCTTTTTCTATATCCCATAACTTCCTCTCTATAATCTATTTGATTACATTGCTATCTCTTTATAGAGATTCTTGGGTAGTTATAAAAACTATACCCTTACCCTTCGACCCTTTTTATTCCTATTTGGACTTTTGGTTACAAATGCCATATAATCCATTTTTGAATACATTACAATGCAATTTTAATACATAGACCACTTTGATGAAATATTAAATGACTTAAATATAGTATTAATATGAAACTTGGTCAAATGTCGAGGTGCCTATGCACCAAAAAATAGTCCACCTATTACCTTGAGATGTATGTTATGGTCCAACCTTTAAGAAAATGGCGCCACTACCTATTGTCTCAAGAATTCATTATTTTCACTGATAATTAGGCATTAATCTTCTTTAATAAACAAGAATAACTACACCATAGACATGTTAAATGGATGGAATTTCTACAATCCTACACTTTTAATATTAAGCATAAAAAGGGTGTCACTAATAAGCTTGTTGATGCCTTAAGTAGGAGGACTCTAAAAGTTCATAATATGCAGTTGGAAACTACAGGGATCTCAACTATGAAGGATTTATATGCAGAGGATGATGACTTCAAGGAAGTCTACAAGGTTTGTATGGACATGTCTGAAAGGTATCACACTAAATTTTCTGAACTTTTGATTCAAGATGGATTGTTGTTTAAAGGGGGGTTACTTTGTGTCGCTAAGAGTTCTATGAGGGAAAATGTTTTCAAGGAGAAACATTGGCATTCTTGTAGGGATTTTTGGGGTAGATAAGACATTGGAGTTGGTTAGGAGATTCTATTTTTGTCCACGATTGAAAACTCATGTCAGAAAGTTTGTGGAAACATGTTTGGTTTGGCAGAGATCCAAATGACATGATTCTAATGCAGGGCTCTATAATCCACTTCCTATCCCATCAAAGCCTTTGGATTCCATTAGCATGGAATTTGTCCTTGGAATTCCCAAGATAAAGGTTGGTCATGATAGTGTTTTTTTTGTAGTGGACATTGTTTGAAAAATGGCTCACTTCATCCCATGTAGGACTACACATGATGCCTCTCATATTGCATGGTTGTTTTTAAAAGAAATAGTCAAATTACATGGTCCCCCAATGTCTATAATCTCAGATAGAGACCGTAATTTCCTTGGTCACTTTTGGAGGACCCTATGGAAGAAGTTGGGGACTAATGTTTGTTTGTCATCACCATATCACCCTCAATCTGATGGATAGACTGAAGTGATTAATAGATCACTTGGAAACCTATTGAGATGTCTTACACAAGACCATGCTTCAAGTTGGGATTCCATCATTTCTAAGACCATGCTTCAAGTTGGGATTCCATCATTTCTAAGACCATGCTTCAAGTTGGGATTCCACAAGACCATTTCTCTTATAATGATTCAGTTAATAGAAGTACAGGGAGGACTCCTTTCCAAATTTTTTATAGTGTGAGCCCAAGAGGTACCTTGGAGCTAAGGGATGTTAGTGACATTGAGAAACCTAGTGCTCTTGCAGAAGATTTTGTACCAATGATGAAGGACATTCATGATCAAGTTCAATCTAGACTACAACATACCTCCATGAAATATAAAGAACACGCTAATAAAAAGAGAAGAGAGTTACATTTCCAAGTTGGTGACTTAGTCATGGTCCACTTGAAAAAGGAAAGGATTCCTAAGGAGAGATACACTAAGTTGATGGTTTATAAAATTGGCCCATTCAAGATCCTTAAGAAATGTGGATCAAAAGCTTATCATATTTATTTGCCTAACCATATACATTTGTCTCCTTTTTTTAATGTTTCTAACCTCTATGCTTTCAAAGGTGTTGCAGTTGATGTGTTTGTTGTAGGTGAATAAAACTCTCAGCAAGAGGAGTTATTGAAAGCTCTTCCTAAATCTGAACCATTGGAGATTGACTGTATTTTGGAAACAAGGGTCTCTAAGCAAACCAGGAGGAAGATATATTATGAATACGTGGTGCAATGGAGGTTTAAACCACTAGAGGATGCCACTTGGATGACTAAGGAGGCTATTAAGAAGGTTGGCTTCATCTTTTCTTCTATCCAACTCAAAGGGACTTGAGTTTTCTATCATGGGTAGCATGGTACAGGGAACCTAAGCTTTCTAAAGCCTTCTATTTCATTTTACTCATTTTTTTTTCACAATGTAATAACGGATAAGTTTTTAACCATCCTAGCATGTTTGTATTTGGTCCATCTTGTATGTACAAGGATCTTTTGGTACATTTATAAACCAAATATGCCTTAGTTCACTGGACTATCTTTAGGTGTTTTTATGCAATAATATCTTCTAAGTTGCAGAAGGGTCGCTTAGGAATTATTTGGATGTATTTCATCATGCCTAAAGGTCTTGATTCATTCCCAATCCACTGGGATGCATTAATGTCAAAATTGGTGGAAATTGACATTGGTGGAAATGTTGTCAATGTTGCAAAAAGTTGTTAATGCAACATTTCAAAAGTTTCTCGATTTTTGCAAATTTTCTCCCTACGGTCACAACCACATTTTGAATTGGTTGGATCAATTATAGGGACATATTTATGATGTATGGAGCCTTTCCAATCGACAGATTGAGTCAAGATACCTTTTGAAGAAAAATTGAATGAGAAAACCACCATTTCTAAGCATTTTTCTATTTTGTATAGTCTTGTACAGATTGAACAAGTAGATTGGTTGTTGTTGCAAGGTAGGGGCATGAACCTTAATTTTGTAGCATTTTTTTTGGATTAATTTGGTCTTCATTTGTGTAAGTTATCAATTTCTCTGTCAGAGCGGGTCTGAAACCCTCATTATTTGGCATTGTTATGGATATTTGGCCCTAACTTGCATTTTAACCTTTGGAATTCAATGACCCTTGGTGAAAATAAATTTAAGGAAATGTACTTTAAGACTTCAGAGGCTCAGAGTTGTGGAAGCTTTGTTTTTGTTTCTATGGTGATGCCCTAGGCTAAATATCATCATGTATTTAGCCAGTACATAAGGAGTTATCGTGCAGGAGCAAGATAGTAATTGTTTGGGGTCAGTTTGTTGGATGTTTTGATGTCTTTGGAGATTTTTTAAGACCACCAAGTGAGTTCCTTAATCCTATGTGCCCATTATTGAGCCATTCTATCATACCCTAGACTAAAATGATCAATTAGCCTAGAGAGTCACTCTGACAGTTTGAGGGTGCAGGAGTAGGGTTATTGTATTTTACTTTGGAGTTTGTTAGGGGTATGATAGAGGATCCAAAAAATATTATTGAATAGGCTTGGTCCCATACTTATTGTATGCATAAGTGATAAAATTCAGATTAGAGGCTTAATAGCATTAAGGTCAATTCTGAGACTTACAAGTTTGGAGATTTGTAGAGTCTGAATTACTGTGGAAAATCCCTCATTGAGGGTAGATAGAAGTGTTACACCCTAAGGATAATTCAAAAAGATTGGTTTGAGTACTTATTCCATGTTGGGGTGAGGTTAGAGAAGTTGTCTCAAAGAACTAGAAGACTTGGAGTAGAACAAGTGTGACTGAGTCACCTTGAGATTGAAGGGATTCAGGGATTGGAGGACATTTGGAAGAGTTTAGAGATCATTTGGAGGGATTGTGGTGAGTTTGGAACATCATCCAATTTTTGGAGATGGTAGGCCTCTCTCTCTCTCTCTCTCTCTCTCTCTATCTCTCTCTCTCTCTCTCTCTCTCTCTCTCTCTCTCTGGTGCAGGGGGATCAAGGAAATTCAATACAACTATGAAGACTTTGAAGATAGTTAGTGAAGATCAGAGGGAAAAGAAGATGGATAAAGATTATATTAATATCAATTACAAGATATTAGAGCCTATAATGCTTTTAATGTCATGACAATACATTTCAATGTAAAGATTTGGTTAATGGCCTAAAGGCCCAAATTGCTTGTAAGTGGACCAATAGTGTCCAAGAATAAAATTGTTTTATAAGAGTATAGAATAGGTCATTGAATAATTTTAAGGAGTTAGAGGTCATTAGGTTGGAGTTTGGCACTCAATAAAGTCATTTTCATAGTTGAAAATTTTAAATATTTGAAAAGCAATGGCTAAAAGGAGTTTTAGAGGGAAAGTAGTTCTTTTTATGTTTTAGGACTTAACTAATCAAACCAATGACCAAAGTTGGTTGATATGGTTATAGGAAGTTTATATACTATATGAAGAAGTCTATTGTAAGGTACAGAAGTCTAGATTGTATAGACAGTGACTGGGCATTTCAATAAGACTGCATTTTTCATCAATTTTGTGTTTTATATATTGTGTTTTATGTGAGTTTGGATTGGCACAAGTCTTAAAAGAATCTAAGAGACATTGGTAGGTAATATTAAACATCTTTGAATGTTTTTAAAGTCATTTGATATGATTGTATTTCCATTTGCAGTGTATTAAGCATTGTCCAGTACATTTTCAATAACAGTTTGAGTTTCTTTTTATGAAAAATAACCATTACATGAACTCAAAGGCCTAGAATCCATGGAATGTAACTTATCTAACATTGTACCATAGTATTTAATCATAAATATCCAGAAAGTTTGAAAGGAGGAGTCACCACAATTAGAAAATGGAGAAAATGTATTGAATTTGGAGGCATATGTATAGAAGCAGATGATCTAGTCAAGTAAGGGGTGAATTTTATGATTTGGGATGTCTTATAATGTTTATTGATTAGTGAATCAATTTCATGTTGTGCCTAGGAGTGTTTGGAAATAAGACATTTGAGAAGCCCTAGAATTAAGGGTTTGGAACACCAAAATTGGGACTTTTCATGTTGTAGAGGGTCTGAGTCTAATTCCTTGTGGATTTGAGTTATTTACAAAATAATAAGAGACTTCCTAGAGTTAGGAGTGTTGGAGAGTTGTTGGGAGGACACTTCCTTTGTTAAATTTCCCTTTTCATGATAAGTGACAGGGTACAAACCTAGAACAGAGACATTGGTCCAAAGAAACATACTGAATGCTTGGGGTATAAGGTTGTATGCATTAATGGGTCTTTGAAAGTGACAATAACTTGTGTGGCGCTTTGGAAAAATTCCAATTTATGCATTTGCGAAGCTTGTTGCAGGGCTACAAGTAGTGTAATTAGGCCTGTCTTGACATTGAAGGGGATTGGAGTGTTGGGTATAGGAACAAACCAAATAAATTTCCAAAACTCTTTGAATCCTTCACAAATATACTTTATCCATCACCCTTGGCCATTGGAAGGGTAACTACATACATTTGAAGAAGTTGAAGAATTGGAGGGTTGGGAGAATAGTAGTTAATCCTCACAAACTTGTAAACTTGTACTAGGGCTATCCTTCCACCACCCTTACTTATGCATCAAGTGGTATCAGAGCCTAGGAAGGGTCTTGTGGAAATGTTTTGAGAGTGGTCTAGAGAACCTTTTTTATTTGGATCCTTAGTTAGCCCTTTGAGTTGAAGTATCCTTTGAGGAGAAGCACTTGAGTTGATCCAACTTGTCAAGGAGATCAGGAACCATGTCTAAAGGATAAGAAGAGTTTCCCACAAGAATTAAAAACATGGAGTTGGCAAGGATAGTAAAAGAGAAATTGGTAGATAACAAGAAGCTGAAAGAAACATTGGAACAAAAAGAGAAGGAGAACAATGAGAAGGACAAGATGATGAAAACAATGATGGAAAAACTCTCAGCATTAGAGAAGAGGGATAAAAGCATCCGAATAGATGAGGAAATATAAGAAGGAGAATAATAAGTACCCCAAGAGGAAGAGCAATTAGATCCTGAAGATCTAAGGATGGCTAGGTTTGCAAAATCCATAAAGAGTGGAAATACAAGGGCAAGAGCATATTTGCCTACGTATGGAGGAAAGTTGGACGATGAAGAGTTGATAGATTGGTTCAGTGCCATTGAGAATTTCTTTGAATGTGAAGATTTTGAGGAAGGACAGAAGTTGAAGATTGCAAAGTTAAAAGTTAAGGGACACACTCTACTATGTTGGTATTGTGTTCAAGTAGAGAGATGGAAGAATGGGAAGCCCAAGATCACATCTTGGTATACTATGACGGATAATATGAAGGCAAAATTTTTGCCCAATGATTATAGGGTGAAGCTATACAATAATTTGTAGTGTCTAAAGAAAAAATACTTGGATGTACAGAGGTACACTTAGGAGTTTCATAAGTTGGACATAAGGGTGAGTCATGAGGAAGATGTCGAAGAGAAGATTGCAAGGTACATGGGGGGACTTAGGTTCAATATCCAAGATTAATTTAGTCTTGCTACCCCTAGATCAGTTGAGGAGTCTTATAAATTGGCCATAAAGGCCGAGGAGAAGATAAAGAGAAAGAAAGAAAGAAAAATTAGTGCAAGAGGAGGATCTTCTATGAGAGGAAGAGGTGGTAGAAGTAATACTGATTTTTAGAACAACAGTGATAGGGATAAGGATAAGCCATACACATCATAGCCAAGAGGAGGATATAGAGGAGGATGAAGTGGAGGAAAAGGAAGTGGAGTGTTTACAAGAAGGTATTTCACTTGTAATGAAGTGGGTCACCAATCCTTTAGATGTCCTAAATGGACTAAGGAAAAAGGCAGGGATAGGAGGGTCAATTTCACCCAAGATGAACTAAGAGAAGAGGAGGAATTTAAAAAAATATTGGCTTTACCAAAAGAAGGTGAATGTTTATTGATGGGAAGAGGACAACCAGTACTAGAATCAAGCATCTTTAAGACTAAATATTTGATTTATGGTAAGAGCTGCAATTTACTTATTGATTCAGGTGCTTCACATAATTTGGTTTCAAAAGAAGTTGTCAACATGTTGCAGTTACAAACTTTTCCACATCCAAATCCCTACTATGAAACTTTGGTGAGTAAGGATAACAACGTACTTGTGAGGGATCAAGTCATCCTAAATTTTTCAATTGGACCATATTCTGATAGAATTTTATGCGATGTCTTGGATATGAATTGTGGACATGTCATCTTGGGTAGGTCTTGGCAATATGCTAGGAGGGTTGTACATGATGGTTTCACTAATACATATCTAGTGCATAAGGGAAGGATAACTTACAAACTCAGTCCACTTCTCAAGGATGAAATGAAGAATGTAGTGATGTGTTTTGGTAATTATATTTCAATGTATAGACTGGGCAGTTTTCATTGTGATACTGGTTGGCATAGGAAGGAGTTGTAGATTGAAGGACAGGACAGTCCAAAGAATAGAGGACTGATTGAACACAATTTTGTGTTGATTGGGATAGTGAAGTGCCCCATTTATAACCCAAGGAATGTTGGTGAGATTGGTAGTAGGCAGGGTCAACATGACTCACACAAGGAGTCACAAGTGCCACTTTCATCCACAAGGACAGTCAGCCAATAAACATTTTTCTTCTAAAAATTTGTGTCTGAATACAGGTTGGAATGGTGTGATAAAGAAGGCTACTTTAGGGGACTTTTGGCTCCCTATGTATTTTATTGATCCAAGGACTAAAAGGAGGATAACCAAAAGAAACTAATGGGACAAGAGTTTCATTGGAGGTGGGGAGAATGGTGCAGGGGCACCAAGGACATTCAATACAACTATGAAGACTTTGAATATAGTCAGTGAGGATCAGAGGGAAAAGAAGATAAGTAAAGATTCTATGAATATCAATTATAAGATACTAGAGCCTATAATGCTTTTAATGTCATGAAATAACATTTCAATGTAAAGATTGTGTTAGTGGCCTAAACGCCCAAATTTATTGTAAGTGGACCGATAGTGTCCAAGAATAAAATTGTGTTCTAAGAGTCTCGAATAGGTCATTGAATAAGTTTAAGGCATTAGAGGTCATTTGGTTGGAGTTTGGCATTCAATAAAGTCATTTTCATAGTTAAAAAATTCAACTATTTGAAAACCAATGGCTAATAGGAGTTTTAGAGGGAAAGTAGTTATTTTTATGTTGTAGGTCGTAACTAATCAACCCAACGACCAAAGTTGGTTGATATGGTTATAGGAAGTTTATATATTGTATGAAGAATTCTATTGTAAGGCAGAGAAGTCTGGATTTGTCATGCCCAAAAGTTGGGCAAAAACACACAATCAAAAATTTTAAAACATGCTAAAGGATTACTAACTACCTCAAAGGTAACACTTGCACACAAAATGGTGCAGGAGAAAAATAGTAAACAGAAAGGTCATACGAGGTAGGATAGCTTACGAAACTATCCTACAAGGATCCCTAAACCTCATGCTTCGATCAACATGCAAATTGAGATAGTTGACAAAAAGTCAACCAAAGTTGACCTAAAGTGAACTATACTCCAAATTACATGAAAGGATGTTTTTAAGGCCCACTAAGCCCTTGGGAAGGCTCACACATACAAATCAAGATAGTTGACCCAAAAGTCAACCAAAGCTTACCAAAAAGTCAACCATCTTCGAAAGGTATGAAACTGAAAACCTAGGTTCTAAGGGGTATAGGGAACACCTAGGAAGAAATTTGGGACGACCAAAGAAATTTTGACTGCGGTTGACCAAAAGTCAACCATGAACGATACCGGTCAAGGTAGATGATACTACCCTTACGAATGTTTAACGCGAGGACAAGAGTTGGTTAAAACTCCCTTGTCAATAATAATGGTCATAAGTTTTAAAGCTTAAAAGGAATATAATAACTAAATACATTGCGCTTTAACCTTTTCATTTTTACATTTAATTAGCAATACTCCGTTCATTTAAAATTAAACACCTAACATTTAAATAACCAATAAATATTATGTTTTATTAACTTACTTATAAAAGATAATCTAATTTAACAATATTAAATCTATCTAAACAAATTTGGTCTACTATCAACTTAAATCTTAAAATATATCATATTTAACAACTACAATTATCACATCCTCAAAGAATTTCCTCCTTATGATATAAGTTCACATTTACATCTATTTAAATTGAAGAGTTAAATTAAACCTATATTATAATGAAGTCACTATTAAAAGAATATCTAAATATATAGATAGAATCTAATCTTTGAAATAAAAACACATCTAAAATAATGTCTAGTAACATTAATTTATATCAACACATTATTTAAATAATTTATTTTATAATCTAAATCTTAATCTTATATCGAATTAAATCTAAATGAAATCATAATAAAATCTTATTCTATTTATAACTAAAACAAATCTAAACAAAATATAAAAGAAACCATTTTAAAATAAAATCTAATCTAAAAACTTCTAACCCTAAATATGGAACCATCTAACAATGTATTCATATCTAAAAAGAAATATACTTTTCTTTATTTTATTAAACCAACTACCTTATCCTTATTTCTAAGTCGAACATGCACGATAAAATAAAATACCATTTACTATGTTATCAAAACCCTGAAATCCAAATGCTTTATGCTGGGCAGAAGAAATATACTAGAGGCGGTGGCGAACTATTTGAAGTATTGCCGCAGAGCGGTGCAAACCACCCTGCAGAAGGTGGGGGTCTGGTGGCGTGGGAAGGCCTGGGGCGACGTGGCTAGGCATCACCCGTCCCACTGCACAGGCACAGTGGGCGGTGGGTCGGTCGCGACCTCCACCCACCTCCACCCAGCCACACATAGTGGCGGCGGGAGGTTGGCCCTCCGCGCGGGAGTGGAAGCATCTCAGGGCACGAGATAGGGCTTCGGCACTCTCCACCCTAAAATATTAAATGAAGCAAAAAAAAACAATAACCAAACAAAGACATATTAGACATATTTTCTTTGAATATGAAGTATGCCCTCTAACAAGAGTTAATTTAACTTGGCTTTTGTAGGAAAAACATTGTAAAAACAAGCATATATTTTTTTAAAGAAATTTTCTAGAATTTACCTAAGTTTTAAAAATATATATATAAATTCTTTCCTCAAGAACACTAAACACCAAATAAATAATTAAACTTCTATATATTTTGTTGAGAGTGAATATGCTATTGGATTTCACAATATCAATATTACTTTCTAAAATCCATGTTTAAAACTTATGAAACTTTTAAAATTTGAAGAACATTAACTAGGATAGAATAAATTTATTTGTTCAACAATGGTGTAAGAACATTTATCTCAAGATAACTTTCTCTTATAGGGAAAAATCAATATTCCTATTATGCAAAGTAATACCTTCAATTTAATTTGAACTTTGTTCATAGAAATATTGAAATTTCTATATTTGCTACACCTAACAAATGTTCATCCAAGGAAATTTTAGTAGAGCATACAAATAAATAGGTTTCCAAAGATCTCTATTCTTTATTCAAATTAAATAAGATTGCACTATCCATTTGATTTCCATATTACAATAAGGATAATAAAATGGTGTAAAACAATGTAAGGTTACAAATCTTTCTTATTGGTGTAACACCCCAAAATTGGCATCTTGCAACCTTAACCAATTTTGTTGCATTTGTTATTATTTTGAATCATCAAAGTCCTATTATATTAGGAAATTTTGAGTTTGACTGACTCTACTTGACCTAAGTGTCAAATGCAGAAAATCCTAAATCTACATTAATCATACATTATATTTAATTCCTAAATATCTATTGGCTAAACAAACCTTATGATCGAATTAATTTAATTATAAAGTCCTAGCACTTTAATTAAATTAAATTCACCCTCTTTAGCTAAGACACATAAAAAAGGAATTAAATAATATTTAATTATTAAATAAATATTCTCATTTTCAATAATTGAATTTAATTATTCAAATAATTGAGAAAAAGAAATTATGAGGTCATATTTATTTAATTAATTAAGTATTATCAACAAAATCTTCTCTTCAATTCAGAATTGGAAACTTCTCTTTAATTATGCTTTAAAGAGAAAGAAAATATACAAATCAAATAAAACAGATAAAACAAATAAAATAGAATTAAATCAAAGAAAGAAAACAGTTAAAGCAAAGGGAAAACAATTTATTGTTTTCTTTTAAAGAAAGCTTTCTAATTTAAACTGGCTTTTCTATCTGTTTTATTTCAAAAATGAAAGTTTCTATTCTGAATAACCTCTGAGTCTATAAAAGAACTCTCATTCCTCATTCAAAGCCTCTGGAGAAAATATGCATTGTTAGAATACTGAATTATTGCTACATTCTTATTTTTAATCTCATATAGAATAATTTCATTTTTTAGAATAATTGCATTAAAATCATGTCTTAGATTAAGCTTGCATCTTTCAATTCTTAGAATAATCTTGCATTGTATTGCATTCATGGAGAAAAATCATTCATTCTTAGATTGGACTATGGTTGTGAGACTCTCGTTCTGAGAGCTATTTCGAAACCCCATCTAGATAGAAGGCAACAGGTCGAATCATGCAGACAGGTAGGATGAATAATCTCATATTCAGTCTTGTGTGTATCTGATGAAGAAGGACTATGTTGAAGTGTATGGTGGGTTAACAAGGCCAAATTTACCACATACATTTTTGGCGCCCACCGTGGGGCAGGTACATTTCTGTTCTGGCCTCATTTCATTTCATTTTTTTTCATTTTTTTGCATTCTGTTCATACTTCTGTACTGCTCTATTCCAATCTCACGCAAACTTTCTGAGTGTCTCGCATGAACTTTCTAGTTCTTCACGTGGCTCTCTGAACTTCTTCGCATGATCTAGTATAAATAATCACACAAAATTACACACCATAGCTTTCATTTGATATTTTATTGCCTCAGTTTTCTAACCACCTATTATTTTTTGACATCTGTGTTTCTCTGATTTTATCTTTTGAAATAGCTTAACAGTGGTTTACAGGATGCTGAGATAAAGAAAAAGTCATCATAAACTTCTAACGTGTTTATTGTAGGACATTGAAATGAAGAAAGGCGTTACAAACTACTAATGGGTTTATTGCAGGATGTTTGTCGAAGACCTTACATATTTTCACAAATTCTCATGTCTGTTTTTAGTAGCTAAAATACACTTCGGTTGGTGCTTAAAATGAATCATTGTCTTGCATGATTGAAGTGTTTTTTAGATTGTAATCCTAAGAACTACATGAACGTATCCTCTCCCCTCGCCTTTATGGATCTTGGGTGTAAGAGAAATTCATGTGATTCTTCTAGAGTGGCTACTTCCCGAGAGCTTTAGCAGAGCCAGTGAGAGTGGATGCCCAACCGGTAAAGGGCTATTTAGCCAATCCCTTCCGAACTGGTATACAAAAAATGCTATTGTGATTAATGTCACAATAGACAGGTGTGAATTCATTGTGGCAACCAAAATCTCCTCCAGTACCCTAGTGGTGCGTTAAAGTCCCAACATTGTTAAGGTGAAAACCTTGCTTTGAAAGGATTGGGAGAGCCCTCTTTATTGGGAAAATGACTTGATCACAACCACCTGAACGGATGTCCTTACTACAAACTGTTGTTCTAGTTTCCAAAAACCCTCTATCCGTTGGCATAGAAGGTCAGAGACCAACTAAGATGCCCCACATTTTTATGGCTCTTAGTAGAAACAACAGCCCTTTGGGAAGCAATTCCTTTGGGGTTCGAAGCTTGGTGTGCCTGAGAAGTGAGTGCACATGTAAGGAGGATCCCGTGCCTCCAAGCTTCTATGTTGTCTGCTAAGAGTAAGTGTAGCTGAACTTCAGTTCAAGTGGGGATTCAACAGATATCCAGGGATTGTGATGTTTCTGTTTTGGTACTACAAACATTCTGTTTAATGTGTTTTGCGTGGGTGTATCATTTGAACAATTGAAACTATCATCAAAACACACAAACTGTCAATCTTGAACATGTCCAAAACAATCTATAACTCAAACTATCTGACAGAAAATAGCATGATTTTATCTCAGGAAACACAATCTGGTCTCAACTGTCTGATTCTGTAGTTCATTTGTCAAAATTTGCATAGTTTCACGCAACATTTCCCAATCTTCGCATCATTATCTGAGAATCTTCGCAAGATACGCTGGAAGCTTTCACGCGATATTTGACAATAGTGCTTTTATTTTGTCACTTTTTCTTCACCAGTCTGGTGTCATTCTTCACGTGAGACTGCAAAGTTTCACACACGTCAGTGAGAATCTTCGCGTGAAAGTACATTTCTTTGTGGGAGTCTGCGGCCTTTTTTTCAAAACAGCAAGCTAATTCCTATTATTCAAACGTACTTCTGTCAAATCTAGTCCCTAATTTGGGTCTGTTTTTCTGCCCTCTATCTTCACACAGTCAGAAACTTGGTTTCTTGGGTTAAGAATTATGTGATTCTTGCTTAAACTGGTCTCGTCTCATATCTTTTTGGTCTCTTTCATCTATGTTGTCATGCCTTGTGTCACAATAGTCATCTCTTGGCTATTCTAGCCTCATCTCTGACGATTTGCACTGAGGATACTTCACCTTTTGGCACATTTTGTGTAATTACTTTGAGACAGTTTCAAGTTTGGTCCTAGTTCACATCCCTTGTTCAATCTTTGTCTATGATTGTCACAACTCAAAGCGGCAAAACATTTCCTTCAATCAATCAAGATGAATCTGTGCTTTCCACACCATTGTCGATTACATCTAGTGAGGAATCATCTCGATCTCCTTCTCTGGTATGTTAACCTTATAATAAATGGTCATTTCCAGTGGATTTTAGTTAGGTTTGAAATCCTTTGTTCCAAGAAGACCAAAATTTTGAGAACACTCAATTTTTTTATACCGAGTCTTTACACCTTGAACCCTTGCATTCTAGCAAGATGATAGATCATAACCAATCAGGTGAGGCTAGTAGAGCTGACCTCTTTAAAACTTGGGGTAAGTCCCATTCTCAAGATCCCCCTAACGATGTGGAAATGGAAATAACTCGAGAAGAGATTGCACAGGCTCGTGCTAATAAGGATTTATGTAGGATGATGGGAGTTCTCCTAGCTGAAGAGAAAGAGAAATACATTCTTGAATTAGCCAATCAAGGGGTTAAGTTACCCTCCAGCTATGATGTAGAAACACTTGTTGAAAAAGAGGAAGAATCTAAAAACTCCTGCTTGCACAAAGAAATGCAAACTATGCAAGAGAAACTCTCTCAACTCTTGAAAGAGAAAGACAAACCTGTTACACAATTCAGGTTGGAAAGCATCTGTCCTTTCCCATTTAACAAAGATCTTTGCATGCCTCCTTTACCCAAAGGAGTTGAACTTCCTAATAAATACTTGGGTACATCTGACCCTCACACTAATAGATTTGACCCTAAATTGCGACCAAACTTTTCGACCAACTTCCAAAATTATTTTGTTTGGTCGCAATATAAAAGTTAACTTTTCTTTTTTTTACTTTTATGCCCGTGTTGGTCGAAATTTCGACCAACACGTGCATAAAGGTCAAAAAAAAGAAAAGTTCTCGCATTTTTACTTTGT
>MU224258.1:141091-154105 GCA_018584345.1 Thuja plicata | reverse complement strand
AAGATATTTTTCTGCATTTCGTTGGCCTCTCTTGGACATCTCCAGATTCTCCACCTTCAATAGACCTCTTCCTGTTTAACTTTGACTGTGACATCTCCAACAAATTAAGGTTGCAATAAAATTTTACTTGAATAATTATAAGATACTAAGGACTCATAGTCTTTCCGGTTCGCTACCGATCGCAATTGTTAGCTCAGAATCAACTGATTTTTCATACTCCTAAATCTCTTGAAACTATCCTTATATACAAATGCTTATTTCAAATTTTGGCGAAGGGGACGACATTTTCATATGATAAAAACTAATATTTGGTGAACCCCGCGTAATTCCAAGTAATTGACTAGGCGAATAGGGCGGGAATTTGGGACACGGTGAATTACGATGCATGGCAAATTGGGTCCTAGTGCAAATAAAATTTTAACTTGGGATAATGGGACTTTGGAAAATGGCGATCCTTGATAAATAACCCTTCCTTAATCTGTGGTGAATAATAGTAAATATACAATAGATAAATGGGCGAACAACCCCACTACCGTAGTGAAATTACATGCAAATAGTGGCAAACAACCCGGCCAATTAACGTGTTTTTTATAAAATCTGGGTGAACCGGTCAAACAGTACACTACGCATTTTTTTTCCAAATTCTATATGCCCGACGGGACATATTCACCAATTGGCGAAGAATCGCCACTAAAAAAATCCCTGATGACATGTTGATGTATGGAATACTGCAAAAACCTTATTCACTTTCTAGTTAAAAGTGTATGTGTTTGCGAAAGCAATGTATGATTGTCAAGATTCATTGAAAATCAAATAGGGAGTTGTACCTTAATTCAGAGAGTTATAAATTTAAATATTGTAATTCAACTGTTAGTTTGAAGATTGTTGTTTTTCATGGGCTTAGAGCAAGTGATTGATAATTTATAGAAAGACAAATTTGTATGCTAACAGACTGACATCAAATAAATTGAATTAAAACATCATTGAAAATATCATCAAAAAACCTAATCAAAGTCAAACAACATCAACAACATAACCCTTTTTCATCAAAATCTATCCAAAGACAAATTTTAAAAGTGACAAAATACCAAAAGCGATGCAGCATATTATAAGCGACATAAATTTTTTAATGCAATGAGACATTTACCAAAAGTGACATTATACCAATCATATGCACTTTCAACTTGAACATGACACAACTTCAATCGGAAGCGACACAAAAGAAACCCTAAAACTCTAGTCATAAGTGACAAAATAGGTTTTAAAAGAAACATTATATCTATCGTTAGTGACAAAATATGAAGCAAAAGGGATGAAACAGCAAAAATCTATGATTTTTCAATACAAAATGAATTAAATTAAATAAAAAATGATAAATTATCAAGATTGGATGAAGGACTTACCTGTACAGCGTATCTAGGAGGTCTTTAATACCATCTCACCTTCTTGAATCTGTGTTCATGATAAGGAATCACCATTTTGTCTCCAGGTGTTAAAAAAGCTCTCAAAATGAAAATCCAAAGTGTGAATGTAAAAATGAGTGGTGAAAAAGACCTTTTCACCCAATATATTTCACTTTTAACCTAGTTGAGGATCATTTTCACCAAACATTTCAAAATTGAAACCAATTAATTCAAATTTTGATCGGGGCATCTTTCACACCATAATTTTAATCGGGAAACCAATCAAAATCTGAATAACATAATAAAATTTTGAAAAATGTTCAAAATTCATAAAAATCATAAAATTTCAAAAACATCACAAAATCATTTCGATTCATTTCCCGAGTGGGCATACCCTCATCAGAACACAAAACTCTCAAAATTAGGGCACTTTTTAAAATTGAGGACATCGGACATTGAACTTTTAAATTTCAAATTGGAGCAAATGTTCAAATCAGGGATTCATATCAAAACATAATCAGTATTATCATCATCAGTGGGGCAACATCAATCAATCAATCAATCAAGACATCAAACATCAAATCAAAATCAGATATCAAATTATTCTTTGAACCAATGCGCTTCGTACATTGATTCAAAGAGGGGCAAATGCATACACCTAAAAATGGTCAAAGAGCAAAATTAATTAAAATCAAGCCATTTGAATTAATTAAATCAAAATCAATTAACTATGTAATTGAATTAATCTTTGATTATATAGTTCATTAATTAATTAATTCCCACACATTCATATATTAGCTAATTTAATTAATTATTTTGAATTAATTCCTCCCTAAAATCTCTCACCTACCACTACATGACAAAACCAAATCAACCAATGAGAGATCACCTTTAAGCTCGCACATATCACTCCAAGCCTTTGCATCTTGATCATTCATCTCATAAGGCAATCTTGATCATCAATTTTGGACACGTCATCAACCCTTGACTTCAACCATACCTTAGTCATGGTTAATCAAACTCACCCCCAACACCTTGAGAAATCCTATAAATAGGATGCATTATTACAGGAAAAGGATCCACTTCAATCAAAAGCATAGGTATAACATTGGTTTGATCATCCACTCTCATTTAGTAATTGCATTATAGTCATTTTAGCTTAGAGTTATCATTTGAGTAACATCATAATGTTGGATTTAGTTTGCATTTGTCATTTAGATCAAATTTACACTCATAATAGCATTAGATCATCAATTCATCATTCAAATCTCATTTTATAAGTTGTCACTTGAATCTAATTTGCAGTTGAGAGCAATCAACAAGCCCTTAGAAATAGACAGCAATAAGACGCTCATGATGTCTTTCATTTCATTGTTTTTAGCTAGTTATATTGAATTGATTTGAAAGTGCATTCTAATGTCTTATATAGGTTTGTAGTACACAAAATACACACACAGTAATCTATGGAGTACCAAAGTGTATACAATCTAATAGATAATTTGCATCGCCAAGTCCAGTGGAAGATGACACAAGGATCTTTTGTAGAGCTTCTTGAAGCATACCACGATAAAGGGGAGAAGTTTGAAGGAGATCCCAAAGATAAATCTTAGTGGGAGCAACATGGAGTTGCTCAATATAATCACACTCTACTGTGGATTGAGAGGATGTTTAGGAGTAGATGAAATAATAGGTTGAGAAGCTGGAAGAGATGTAGGAATATTTATGTTTTGTTTGATCCCACTAATATGATAAGTATGAGATACTCTTTTATAATTAGTAGCCACACACTTCTCAGGGTTTAGAGATAGAAAAAAATCAGAGAAAGGAGGCATAGGGTGAACCTTATAAGGGCCACCACTAATGGTCGTAACCTTCTTTGAATTTGGTTGTGGATCTTCTCCATTAAAATATATTTTTGGTCTCTTAGGCTTTTTGGGGACAAAAAAGACAACAACTACATTAACAGATTTATGCTCAACATCAACTTGTGGAGTTCAAATTTGAGATGAGATTCTCCATTTACTAATGTACCTTCTCTAGAAGAGAGTGCATTTGAATGAAGAGATGGAAAAGTAACATTACAAAATGTATCAATGATCTCATTTTCTTAGAAAAAAGTATCATTTTTAACATAAGGAAATTTACAAGATGGATCATAATCATATAGGGACATAGGAAGAGCTAAGTTACTATCACATGCATAAAAAGGAACATCATTAATACCTTGAATAAAATTAGAGATTGAACTAATAGAAGAAGACAACAAATGCATCTTGAAAAGAATAAGATGGATTAAAAAAACAATACATAATCAAGTTGGTCAAAGGCCGACGTATTATTTCTAAAGTGATAGCAAGGAATGGGGTTCAAGGCAATTTTTTTTCAGGAAGGTGAAACCTTTGAATTATCTTTTTTTAGGGGGGATAAGGACTACTCAAAGGAATGATAAATGATGCCTTTGAAAATGATATAGAAGTAGTGTTCATGTAGGGTTCACCAAAATGTAGAGTATTAAGTCTTACCCTGTGAAAAGGAAACCATGTTCCTTAAAGAGAGAAATTCACCACACCCATTCAAATATCTCCAAACTAGATAAACCAATGGAAATAACCTATTATAGATGAATAAAATAATATTTTAGTTGCATAAAGGGAAAGACTAGATGACAGAGATTCTTTGGTTCAAATCTAAGCGTCTTGATCAAGGACTCTGGCACAATGTGTTGATACATGTGCAGTGCATTGTACTCCTATATGGACTGAAACAGAAAATGTCCAGAATGTGGAAACAACTCAAGTCTGTTCTTTAGATAACCTGTGAAACCCAAAATTTAGAAATATAACAAAATATATAATTATTAACATAGATAGAAAGAAGTGAAATAAATAAAACATATGCAAACCCTCATGTGTTTGAATGCTTCCAATGAGCCTGCACACATGCAAGAGAGTAAAAATGTTTGGGGTTGTTTGGAGACTTGCCTCAGTCAAGTCCCTGCTTTGGTGTTTCCCCCTCCACAATAGCTAGATAGATAGATTGATTGAAAAGATAAATAGATAAATGGAAACGTAATAGAAACAAACCCCGCTAGAAGGAGGAAACCCCCTATTACGTGAGATATGAAAATAGAAACAAATTCTTCTAGTGGAGGAAAACCCCTATTGCATGAGATATATTATAGGCAAGGATGTGATAAATCCTAAGATGCTAAAAGACACAAGATAAATGGAAAGATATTACCGAATAGGCTTGAGAAATCCAAAAGAGCTATGTAGATCCCTGTAAGAGATTGTTGTAGGAAACGGGAGAGAAAGAGAGTTGTGAGAGTAAAGATAATACAAGAGAATTTTTTAGAGAATCCAAAAAGAGGGCCTTGAATGAAGCAAAAGAGTTCAATTTAAAAGGGAGAAGAGAAGGGAAAATGAGGCTTCCAGGCCATTCTAGAAGATTTTGGGTCATTCCATTGACAAAAGCAAGTGACAAGTGGAAAGAATACATAAGATCAATATTTGAATGTTAAGATTAAAGTGGACAAGTGCATGGCATTCAGATGTCCGCGTGACGCACTAGTACCCAGATGAATCATGCTAAAAAGTGATAGGTGGAAAAGAGAATGCGCATCTAATACGAAGCTGACATTGGAATATAGCTACTCAAAAGGATTTTGAGCATCCAAAGAGGGAAAAGGGTGATGGAAGGGCTGAAATGGACCTACACAAATACTAGGGAAAGGGACACTAAAGTGGTTACAAAAGTGTAGCCTAAATTGCAAATGGGGGTATGCAATTTTTGACTCTACAACACCAAATGTAGATTTTCAACCCATGACTTTCAATAATTTTGAATTGTGCCCAAACTACTGATAGTTTCATTTCTTGTCTTTACATTATTCACATGTGCCTTGATTTCTTCTAGAATATTAGGAGTGCCTATTATTGTTAGATCATATCTTTTCTAGTTGTATCAAGAACATGATATGGAAAGGAGTTTAAATTAGACTCCATCCTCTCCTTCTAAAGAACATAGTTTGTTTCATCAAAATTAGGTACCTTGGTACCTATTTACCAACTATTTTGGATCTTCCTCAAGCGGTTAAGCTTCAGTAAAAGGAACCTTTCTCTGATATGTCAGTTGTTGAACATAACTAGGCACTGAGAGGGGGGAGGGGTGAATCAACAAAATTAAAACTTTAACAAATGTATCTTCTATCAAAATTAATTCAATCAGCAATTAGAAGAAGAGAAATCAATTATCCCAAATGGGTAAGTGCAAGAAGTTGAGTCCACTTATGGGGGAACTTTTACACTTAGTCATTTTTTCAAAAATCATCTCTATGAAGTTGGGTTGTACGAAAATAGAACGGTGTCACGTTTAGGTTCAGGGTCTTGAGCCTAAAACTTGAAATGGGGTCACATTCTAAAAAAATAGAACGTGACCCTGTTCTAAAAAATGTGACCTTGTTCTACAAAACATGTTCTCGTTCTACAAAACATGGTCCCATTCCACAAAACATTATAAAATTTAAAAAATGCAATGTGATCCCATTCTATAAAACATGACCCCATTCCATGAATGTGACCTTGTTTTATAAAATTTAAATTATAGCCTTGCGAATAGCTTTGATTTTGGTTTGGGAAAAGGATTGGTTAATCAAACCATGGCCTTGGATCTGGTTGTCCTACACCCTGGAGGCCATCTCAGTGTTAAAAAAAATACACACTTTGGACAAATATCAAAATACATTTTCTGCAGAATATTTTGACAAAAAAAACAATTATAAATGAGACTACGTAGATTCCAAATATGCAATTTGTTTTTAAATTTGACTATTTTTATTTTTCAATTAATATCTATTGAAATAGGTGTCAAAACTTGAAATAATAGGCTTTCTTCTTATTTGAATAACTTTGTATTTCTACATTTTTTGGAAAACAAATTATATGACATCAAACTATAGACAATTCTATACACTTTTAAAAATTAAGAATAAAAAAGTGATAATTTTAGGTCAAATAAATTATATGACATCAAACTATAGACAATTTTATACAATTTTAAAAATAAGAATAAAAAAATGATATGTTTAGGTCATATTATGCTTGTTGTACACAAGGGGTTTAAAAAATAGTAATTATCCCAAATAAAAAATTAATAATAAAAACCTATTTAGAAAAAAATCACAAAAAAATTATTTTCATCAATCTTGATTGTGTTACATACCATTTTCGAGAAGAATTTAGAGAAATATTTTCATTTAGATCAAATTACACTTGTACACATGTATGGTACGGTCTTGAAAAGGTGACTTTTAAAATGTGTTTTTCAGTAACGCCAATTAAAAATTAATTTGTATCATCTGGGTATTCAAATAAATTACATATTTGGAAAGTAGACTTTGATTATTACAATCCCTTTTACTGACTTTTTTGAGATTCAATCTCTAACTGCTTCAAAGTTTTAGGTCAAATAGGTCAAATTTGAAAAAATAGGAAAAATAGTTCCACTTTTTGGCCAAAAAGTGGACTCAAGTTCTTGCTAGAACCCAAATACACATGAAAACATATGAATGCCAGATTTAAGTGGAAAACCCAATATTGAGAAAAACCATGGTGAGAAATGTACTCATTGTATCCAAATATTTGATTACAATGTTTTAGGATAACATCCAAGGAACTCATTGTCCCTATCAACTTAGGCACACTATAAAGGATTACACTAATCCTCAATGAACAAAAATATAATAGAAATTCACAATTCAAAAAAGATAAAACTAAATTTATTAATTTATTGAAATGACCTTCTAGTCTGATTCTTCATTAAGCACCTCAATTTTGCCTTGTTTGTATAGACTCACCTTTGCACTTAAATCACACAAACTTTGTATCTTTCTCACACAATCTCATTTCTATCTCATTCTTTTCCATCAGAACATATAAAAATTCCCCATCAAAAAATCAACAAAGTTGGCCATAAGAAAGTAGGCATTATTAGTACAAGGTCGATCACCTAGAACAAAAAATCAATGAATCCACTCTAGGAAATACAGAGGATGCAAATGCATCATAAAAGTTGTCCAAATAATATAATCCATCCACATGCATCACAACATCAGTCAAATCCAGACCCAAAAGTAACATTAAAAAATGCATTAAAAATAGGTTTACATGTGAAAATGTATTAGCAACCTCTTCAAATCTTCTTCATTAATCAATGTCTCAGCAACTTCTTCTTAGTCTCAGCAACCTCTTATTAGTCTCAGTAACCTTCATCTTAGTTTTAACAAGCTAACATTAGTGCCACACCAGTGATTGTAATCAATGATAACCTCTCTCTCTCTCTCTCTCTCTCTCTCTCTCTCTCTCTCTCTCTCTCTCTCTCACACACACACACACACACACCCTTCTACCAATANTCAATGATACCCTCTCTCTCTCTCTCTCTCTCTCTCTCTCTCTCTCTCTCTCTCTCTCTCTCTCACACACACACACACACACACCCTTCTACCAATACAATGGAGAGAGAGACTCTAAGAGAGAGATAAATACCCTAAAATATGTGTCCTATGTATTCTAAAACTTATACCAATGATCGGGTACCCTAAACCATATACCAATACCATAACCCTATACCCTATACACTATATCTTGTACCTAGATGGGAAGAGAGAGGGTGGATATATATAGAGGGGGATAGAGAGAGGTGGGTAATGGTAGGAGAGAGTTCATAAAGGGATAAAGGTAAGCGGGGACAGAGAGGTGGGGACAAAATTAAAGAGGGAATAAATAGATAGGTGAGATACCTAGAGGGGGGAAGATGGGGAGAGACCTAGATGATGAGAAATAAGTGAGATGGAGAGAGAGGGATAGAGAGAGGTGGGTAATGAGGGATGGATGCAGAGGTATATAGGTAGAGAGGATGAGAGGGAGTGGGTGGGAGGTAAATCTGGTTACACAAACAATAGGGAGAGAGAGAGAGGGAGAAGTATCCACATAGGAAATACCCTCATTCTTATGTACAATAAACCTTGATTCATCAATCGTGCACCCTAAAACATATACAAAGAGGAAGAGGGAGAGATATAGAGGTGACAAGAGACATAAGAGGAGAAGAGAGGCGAGGGTGAGGGAGAGGGAAGTGGAGAGATAGGGAGACAACTAGAGGGGGGAAAGATGAAAATTTGAGAAGCCTAGAGAGGGAGATAGATGTTAGAGACCCTGATGAGGAAAGACATGAGTGAGATATATGGAGGGGGACAAAGAGAGTGAGTAATGTGATATGGTTAGAGAGAGAGAGAGAGTAAATACCCTCAACCCATTGTACAATCAATCTTGTACCCTAAACCCTATATCCTACACCCTATTCCCCAAAAATATATACCCTAAACCCTATATCTTACACCTTATTCCAAAAAACCTATACCCTAAACAATATAGAAATCCTAAACCCTAGACATTATAAAGTAGATGGAGAGGTAGTTACCTAGAGATGGGAGGAGGAAATGGAGGAGAGAGAAAAAGAACAAAGAGAGAGTGGAGTAAGAAGGGATGGAGGGAGAGCTATGCATGGATGGAGTGAAAGAACTAAAGGAGAGGAGAGATAGGTTAGGGGTAAGATAGAGTAGATAAAGGTAGATTTTTATGCAGGGATGGAGAGATAGGTGGAGAGGGAGGGAGATAACTAGAGAGAGATAGATACAGAGGTGAGGTACCTAGAGGGGGAGAGAGAGGTGAGAGACCTACATGGGGAGAGAGAGAGAGGGGTGAGAAATAGAAGGAGATAGAGAGAGGTGGGTAATAAGACATATATGGAGAGGTATAAAGGTGAAGAGGGAGGGAGGAAAACACATAGAGAGGGTGGGAGGGAGAGTTGACAACTTATAGAGTGGAGAGAGAAAATAAGAGAGAGTGGGAGAGTGAGATAGATATGGGGTAAGGAGGGAGGGGAGATAGAGAGTGAGAGAGGAAGAAAGGGAGGGAGAGACCTACTAAGGGGAAAATATTGGCATATTGGAAAAAATGGAAGATAATTGTGTTGGCATTGATGTCAACATAGCAGAAGGATTGATTAGAGGAAGTGATCAGAAGAGTTATTTTCTTATTGCTAACTTAACTGTTGCAAGTTAGACAATGGATCATAATGCTAAAAGGTCTAGTAGGAGGAAAATATTGCAAAGATGAAGTCGTGCACATAGAGAAAGGATGATGAAGGTGTTTACTCATCAAAACCAAGTTACAGAAGGTTTCATGATGATTTGGATAGGTAACCAAGTTACAGAAGGTGACTAACAGATTGGTGAAAGAGTGTGTCAATGGGAAGACAAGAAGGGGTTCGGTATGCACATTAAAGCTATAATTTCATGGAGTGAACCTAGGAGTGTGTCGAAGACATACTCAGGGGTCTTCAACTCAGAGGGTTTATACTTCATAGGTCGGCAAGGCATAATCTTATTGTCTCAAAGACTTGGGGACAGTGTTCTTCAGGTTCGGTGAAAAAGAGATGGAAAATCCAATGCTTGTGGTGGATTTGAATGTTTGAGTATTTATAATGATGCTATAGGATGTTATTGAAGTATGTGCTTGATGATTTGGTGATACACATGGATCAGAAGTATCAAATTGGTGGAGTTTTCAATGAATAACAATATTTTTATTATTATTCATATTCTTGGTCGACTTAGTCGATAAATCATGGTGCGCAAGTACTAAACCATGAAATATGGGAGATTTATGATCTCGAGGAGGTGGTTGTAGGTCATGGCTATGATTTGATGGACATAGATGGATTTGAGCATGAGATTTGGTGCAATAATTTGAAGAGATGGTGAATTATGGTTGGTGACCTAGTTCTTGGTATAAGCTGATCAATTAGGGAAAAATCATTAGGCACGAAAGTGGAAGATTGGTTGTGAATGCCATAGATTGCTTGCAGATTAGTTGTGAAGATCTCTTGAAGGATAATTTTCTCATCTGAAGGAGTCAGAGAGAATTAGATCAGAGATCTTGGTTGTGCTTCAATGGATCTGACTTTGGCATAAGATAGATGTTGTTATCCAGTTCACAAACACATGTAGATCATTGTAGTGATCAGATTGTAAGGAAGCAAGCCTTCCTGATCAGGGTTGCAGGTCGAGGCTTTTCATTTGAGAAATGAGCTCTAGGAAGTGAACCTGAATGCATGTGGATTCCCCATGCATTGTAATAAGGTTATACTTCTAACAAGGTATTTTCTTATTGTGGGTAAACAACCTCACCATGGTCTTTCCCCTAACAAGGCTTCCACGATAAAAAAATTATGTCTAATTGTGTGGATGATATTATGATTAGTGTATGCATGCATCTTTCACATTTCATTCAATCATATCAGAAATAAGGGTTTTTAAGAACTAAGGTTTTAAGGAGTATAGCTTTGGGGACAACTAATTCACCCCTCGTCTCTTAGTTTTTCATTTCCATATTATCAATGAGAGAGTTGTGAGAGAGATTAGAGAGGAGACTAAGAGAGATAAGAGAGGGAGGGTGAGAGAGATAAATAGGGATGCATCAATATGGGCATTGTATCCTCGAGAGGGAAGGTGGGGGAGAGAGGGAGAGAGAGAGAGGATGGTAGAGACCTATAGATGGGTAAAAGAGGTGTGTGTGTGTGTGTGTGTGTGTGTGTGTGTGTGTGTGTGTGAGAGAGAGAGAGAGAGAGAGAGAGAGAGAGAGAGAGAGATGTTGATTACTGAAATTTCACTGAGTCTGGAAATTTGTATTATCTTCAAAAACCTAGAAACTACCTAATAAATTCTAGAGATCTAAATCACTATCAAACATCCTAACAATATATACAAGAAATATAACTTTAAAAGGGAAAAAACACACATTGAAATGCTTTTTATATTAATCAACAACCAAAACAAGGGGGCTGACCCTTACACAATCACTACCTGAGGGTTGTCAAGAGATCAATAGGATATTAGAAAAGGTTTTGTCTATTACAAATCAAAGCCACAAAGGGCACACTATCAAAAGATTACATGTCTTCCTTAAAAGGCCACTTACAAAACAAAGGGTCAGGATTGACCACTTAAAATATAGGGGCCATCATAGGCCATTGTCAGCAGACATCCAGTGGACAAGTAGCACCCAAATAGAGGAAAAACATTAAAAGATTAAAAGATATCAAAGTGGAAGTATCTCAACCTGTTCATATTTTGTGTGACAACACTAGCACTTTAAATATTTCAAAAAACCCTATAATACATTCCAAAACTAAACATATTGATATCATGTATCATTTTCTAAGGGAAAGAGTTTTATCCAATGAATTCATCTTGTACTATGTGGCATCAAGTGATTAGGTGGTTGATATCTTTAGAAATCCATTACCAAAGGCAGTCTTTGAAGGTTTAAGGGATAGACTAGGTGTTATCTCCCTTAGTTCTCTTCACTAGTTCAATTTTTGCAATGTTTCAAGGAGAGTTATTCAAGTTTATCTTTTATCCCTGATATGTGAGTTCTTTGTTCCCGAGGTTGATATATCCTATGATTTATTTTCTCTTCATATGCCTAGAAAGTGATCTTTGCTTGATATATTGTAACTTGCAAGTTTTATGTCTTGAAAAATCAATTTTTTTTCTTTGACAATGTTCTCTATTACAGTGGTTCATGTTTTTGTACCTATTGTGTATATAATGTGGTAGTCGGTTCTACTATTTGGTTCTTTCTTCATGATGTTGAGCATATCATTTATTCTTTCTAATCAATACTTTTGAGAGTACAGTGATAACATTCCAGATCTGTACAATGATCTTCTATGGTTTTTTTTTTCTTTTCACAGTGGTCACATATTTATCAACTGGTTCCTTTGTCTTTGCTACCAAAAAGGGGGAGAGGTTTGTATTTTTGTCACCAAGGACAAAGGGGATTTTGTTGTTCTTTGTTCTCTTTTCTTTTTTCCTTGATGCCAAAAGACTCTTATTGATGGTCAAAATCCAATTGATGGTCTACAGGATCCGTCATTTTAGTGAACAGGCATAAGACACATTGATCAGTCATGCCAGTGGATAGGTATATAGTGGTATGTTTCAATTACACATTTTTGTTGGAAAGTGATCCTTTTGATGATATGAATCACTTTTTGGTTGTCATTTATGGCAACACATCTAGCATATTGATCGATTGATTTGAAGTTAAGTTTTGGTAATTCAATTCTGGAATCGACTAAGTATAAAAGCAGAAATACAGAGGTATTTTGGTTATCTAAGATCGATATCGATGAGTTATAATGAGTGAGCTTAGAGGGAGATACTATGGGGTATGTATGACCTACATCTAAGATTGATTTGATTTTGGTGACGATTACAGAGAGTTACAGAGAATTGAAGACATACGACAGCAGTAGAACAGTGATACATAGCAGTTGAACTGAAGTGATGATTTGGGGAGTATGATGTGGACTCCTGGCAAGCTAAGTTACATTATGGTTGTAGATAATCTATATTTTAATTATGTAAGAGCACTGACTATGTATTTGATATTTGGATTATTAATTGTATTTTGTATTGAGAGCCGACTATGTAATATTTGGTTAAGAGAGCCGACTTGGTAAAGAGAAAAGATATATATATATA
>MU224258.1:129992-140973 GCA_018584345.1 Thuja plicata | reverse complement strand
ATGTGTATGAGATGTGAATGGCAGAGCAGAGGATTGACAGAGATCATTGAAGAACTATGACTGGAACTATCTAAGCATTGAAGATGCTTTTTTTGTTCATTACTGAGAACACTTTGTAACAGAAGTATTATTGTAAGAGTTGTAAGCTCAGTTGGCCCCTAACAGGGTGTTGTATACCTTTAACAGGGTTGTTATTCCTTTAACAAGGAAATGTACTATTTAATATTCAGCTCCTAACAGGGCTAGGTCTCCTAACAGGGTACCATCCCCATCGGGGTTTTCCCTTGGCCAGGGTTTCCTCGACAACAAATAATGGTGTTATGAGTTTTGTGTTATTTTCTTATGTTATGTTGATTACAGTATGCTTATGGTTTATGTGGAATTGGTTTAAAGTTTATTTTAAGTGTTATAATATTGATTCACCCCCCCCCCCCCCCCCCTTTAGTATTACTTAATCTTAACAATTTTAGTATATAGGATGATTACTGCATACTTGGCATAGATTTTGGCATTGCATAGTTGACATGATATTTGGTATATGGATAGTATGTTTCATTTATAGCTCAGTGGACAGTGGTCATTCTTTTTATTAGTCCTATGCATTTTAGTCATTTACTATGCATCATTGGCATTAATAAGGTATTGAAGAATTCTTTGCATTCTTTTCATCAATAAGGTATTGATACACTTTGAATCGTTGTCTTAATAAGGTACCAATATACTATCACCATTTGGTCGATAAGATATATCAATGACTTGTTTACACAAAGTTGGTAAGTTATAAATGACTTACTTTAAACAAGGATTTTTGAGTAATTAGTGACTTATTTTATGCAAGGATATCAATGGTATAATGTTTGTGACCTTGGTATAAACAATTGGCTTGTGGTCATGATAAGGTGATAATTTTGGTCTTTTGACTTTGAGCATAAAAACTTATCAAAAGACATTATTTTTGTGGCATTATTATCATTGGCACCAAAGGCAATATTATTATTGAGGCATTATCATCGACATCATTTTGCACTATACTCATTATGAGTATCGAAGGCATTGTTATTAGGGCATGATTTTATTGGTGGTTATTGACATCATTTGGGTTGTTTTATTTCAAACTTGTGTTGTCGTCTGTTAGGGCACTAAAGTTTCTTGTGAAGAATTGTAGCAGCTTTCAAAGCTACGCATGCTATTAAGACAGCTGGAAGACATTGTACTGAGGCGGTTGTAAGACATGGTGACTTTGGTTGTTCGTTTCAGGTGACTTTGTCTATTTTATTGGTAACAATTTAGAGCCCTAAGTTTCATGTTTCTCTTTTTAGGTTACTAAAAGTTTAAGCAAACAAATTTGAAGCTTGTCGTATATTTTTAATTAAAGGTTTTTTGGTATGCATACTTTTCTTAAGCTAAAAGGTTGAAAACTATCTTCAATAAATTATTTTGACAGTTGTGATATCATATATGTGAACGATGTTTTACCAGTTATAGTGGTAGTTCTTAAAAACAAGTGGAAATACAGGTTTTTAATGGAACTTATGAAGGGTTTTTTGTATTATTTACAAGTGACATAGTCAATGTTGATATAAGCTTGATTAAAAAGAAATTGAAGGGGATTTTTCAATGAGCATTTTTCTAATTCTGTGAAGCACTTTATAGTGTTGGATAGATTTGTATGCATATGAATTCTTGAGTCTCAAATGAAAATGAGATAGTGAAGAACTGTTGTAAAGTGAAACAAAGATTATACTCTATATTTTTTATTCTCAGAACTATGATGATATGAGGCATATTGTTTTGATAACTAGTGAGGCACATTACTTTGTCAATGAGACACATTTTTATAGTCAATGAGACACAAAATTAGTCAGTGAGGCTCTGTAAACAGTGGTTTTTTTTAATTGAGGCATTTTACCAAGTGGTTTTTCATCCCTATGAGGATTTTCTACTCATGAAAAATATTGTGTTATGATTCTCTTGTGGGCTTTATGATTTTCATGTTGTCATACAATTTCATTTATTTTGCTTCATAACATTTGATATTGTTTAAGGATTGTCGTATGTGAACACAACTAAACATTCAATTATATGTTTAAAAAAAGGTTGATTTGAAATTGTTTATTAGAACATTGATTCACCCCCAGCATGTCCTACAAGAATTACATAAGATAAACATGTAAGTGAAGTCGATTGTCTTGAAATAACAAGGAGGTTGCAAGGAGGCAAAGAATTCATAGTAAAGTAATGATAGTGTTGCAATTGGTTGTGTTACAAATAAGCATGATAGAGTTGTTTGTGTGGTGAGCCAAGAGGTTGCAAGATTAACAAGGAATATATTTATTATATAAATAAGTGTATGATATTTTTCAATAGAGTTGAAATATGATCAATTAGAGAGACCATTAAAGGCAAATAGATTATGACATGACTTTATGTGTTGCTAATATAGACAAGATGGGAGACTACTTGTGCTCTAATAGAGTATTTTGGCTATGTAGATATGGACAGAGGCCATAGAAGTGCATGGAAGGGCTAAGGTGGAACATATATGGTCACATGAATTTGGTGAAGCAATAGAAGTTGGTGAAGGATCTATTTGGCATAATGACACCATGAGTAGCATAAGTAGTGGTGAAGGAGTTGAGGGCTGATTTGAATGTGTATGTTTGAGTAATGGAATGGTTGCTGAGAGTAGCTTTGGTGACAAAGGAGGTTGTGATTGGAGGGTAGAAGAATCCATGACTATTTTGAAGGTATTCATTAAATGAAGGATGGTAGAAATGATGGAGAAGGTTTTGGTGGAAAATAATTACCTACAAAGGAGGAAAGAGTTTTTTAATGCCCAAGATGAGTGATAGATATAAATTGTTGGACTAATCGTGAGCGTCCCCCTTTAGATTTAGGACATGGACTAATTGTCTCTTGTAAATCTATTTTCTCTGGCATTCATATCAAGTGTTAACAGCTCGATCTTTTGGTGCAATGATAAACATGTTCTAACAATTGGTATTGGAGCCGGACCACCGGTTTGAATCCCCTCGAGTGACACTGGGAGGGGAGGGGATTGTTGGACTAATCACCAGCATCCCCCTTTAGATTCAAGACATGGACTAACTACCTCTCGTAGATCTGTTTATCTCTGGCATTTGTATCAAGCATTATTAAGTCGATCTTTTGGCACAACAAACGTATTCCAACAACAATGATCAGAGAGAGACCATGGAACATGTGGATTCATTATGTAAGGAAGATATGTAAATAATTAATGAACATAAAATCTAAAATATGTTTAAAAAATCAACTCTTCATATTTTGATGCATAATATTGCATGTTTTTAAACCCAATCTCTATACTTTGAAAGTAATCCTCTTGATATATTTGAATTTCATAGTTTAATTGTTATTATAATCCAAAACCTAGCCCAATATTTAATATTTGCTAAATAGATTGTAGCTTTTGTAATTGAACTTGGTGCTATGCAAATCAAATCTATTGTTTATGCCAAAATTTGTAGTTTTATTGTAATGCAACGAATTCAAATTAAAACTAAAAGAAAATTGTTGGCTGGTAGCAGCTGATTATAGGACAGAGAAAAGGAAAGTCTAATAAAACTAGTAAGAGAAGTTAATTATCAAGCAGATTTGCAAATCTATAAATTTTAAAACGTGGAAATAATACCAACACAGTGCTTTGTTACTTTTAATAACTGTTATAAACACAGAGCTTTGTTACTTTTAATAACTGTTATACCTCATGCAGTTTTCCACTGCAAAGGTGCATAATCTTTAAGCAGAGCAAATATCAATCAATTCCTAAATCTTCCATCCATATGAGCTAAAATCTTCTCGAAATTATTGTAAGAAGATCCTCCAATCTTGACCGCTTTAATAGAAGCCTCCCTCAACTCAGCAGCTCTCCTCCTCATTTCTTCCCCTTCTTCTCCTTTCATCAATCTTCTTACCAACTCTTCCACCTCTCCTCTTTTTACATCAGCATTCATTGAAATACCAATTTTCCAAACCTGGCACAGAAAAGTCCTATTAATATATTGCTCTGCACATGAGGGCCATGAAATCATGGGCACACCTGCACATATGCTTTCTATTGTGGAGTTCCATCCACTATGAGTTAGAAAACCTCCCACAGAAGGATGGGAGAGCACTTGTATTTGAGGTGCCCAACTCACAAAGAAACCTCTTCCCTTTACTTTGTCCAAAAACTCTATAGGCAGCACAGCAGAAGCTCCATGAATGAGGTCTGGACGAATAGCCCACAAAAAGGGCTGCTTGCTCGCCTCTAAACCCCATGCAAACTCCACAAGCTCCTTTTCAGAGATTACTGCCATGCTTCCAAAGCACACATAAATAACCGAATGGGCACCCTGATCATCCAACCATTTCACACAGCTTGTTTCTTCAGTAAATATGCTCACAGAAATCATATTGGATAATTCATTCGTTTCCTCTGCTGGGGAAAGTAACAGGGGACCTATGCTGTAGACAGGGAGCCTGGATTGGAGTGTTTCTATTATTGGTCTGTCTAGCTCATCAAATGTATTAATTACCATGAAATCAGCTAACACAGAAGCTTGGCATTGGGTTTCTAAGAACTTAAACAAGTAGTTGGTAGCATCATAGCAGAAACTGGGCACATCTTTCATGTGCAATGAGGGCATCCCGGGAAGGAAGCTGATCTCTTCTTCTTCCAGATATCCATTTGTCAGATAGCTTTTATCTGCAAATCATATTGATAAGTTGGAGATATTTTTCACAGAAAGTTAAATTATGATATTGCTATTAGGATTTCAACTATGTAGTTTTCTAGTCAAACTCATTGATCTATTTTTCATAAGTAATGGTTCACAAGAACCCATTTTTCATGGGAATGAATGGTACACATAGTAATCATTGCATCTAGGTGATGCTCTTAGAGGTGAAGCCTTGGGCCTTCAAAGGAGGTCATCTATCCTAGTATTACTCCAGTTCAAGCGTGCTTAATCATGGAGCTTCCTCCAAGGTTAAGCTGAACTCATTGATCCATGTTTTATAAGTAGTGGTTCACAAGAACTCATCTCCTATGGTAATGAATGGTACACTTAGCACTTATTGCGTCTAGGTGATGCTCATAGAGGCAAAGCATTGGGCCTTCCCATAAGGTCACCCATCCTTGGTACTACTCTAGCTCAGTTGCTCTTAACCATGAAGTTACCTCCAAGCTTAAACTCAGTCTATACGAGCGTCACCTAGATGAAACAAGTGCTAAGCATACTATTCATTCCCATGAGATATGGGTTCTTGTAAGCTACTACTCATAAACATAGCTCAATAAGTTTGACTCTAAAACTATACAGTTGAAATCCTGATAATAATATCATAATGGAAATCATATGCCCTGTTACTGACCAAAAAGTACCTTCAAACATTGAATAGAACTGCACCAAACAGATTTTTCAAGCAAAAACAGGCATACCTTTGAGGGGAATATATTTTTTCTCCCAAAGAAGAGGCATTGAAAAGTAAATGTTGAAGCCGCAAGCACTGGCTGTCCAGAAGGACACTCCGGGAATTCCCAAACTTTTGGCTGTTTTTTGAGCCCAAGTCATAAGTGCATCATAAACAATGCAGGTCAAGGGAGGGACACCTACTCTGTCATTCAACTTATCTATCAGCTTTTCAAAATGCAGGGGACAATTATTCGTGATGGATTCACAAAGCTCATCAATTTGGCTGGTTCTTCTGTGCTGCAGGGGCAGCCCATCTGGAATAGTTTCGAAGCTGATGCCAACCATGGACTGAATCGATCCAGATTCAAGCATTTTCTCTTGTATATATTCAGTATTAGCAAAAGTGATGTGGACGCCTCTGGCAGACAAAATTTTGGCAAACTGCATCATGGGCTTAATGTGGCCCAGAGCAGGAAAGGCCAATATTACAACATGGGGTCTGTCTGTTATGCTCATGTCTATCAGCAAACAAGCAGCACTGAGCCTCAGGAACAGCTTAAACTGTGAAAAACTATATGACCTGCTGAACTGGCCAAGATAGATTTATAGTACAAAGTCAGCAGTGGCTTTTAGAAGGAAACTTGCAGCATAAGTAAATCTCAGATGATATGATTTATATTATCAATCTATTGACACTGGCTTAAACAATTGGGGGTTTAAGTGGAATGAGGTTTAGCAGTAAGAAAACCGATAATGCAGTGACTGTTATGCGTGAGGCATTTATATATCTTTTTCAAATAATCATATGTAAAATCCAATTCATCCACAACATTTCTTTGTTGTATAAAGCTCCTTTTCCCAATCCCCACATAATCATGATAGAAGACTGTATGTCATGTATGAGCCAATTTAAAATTTAAATATAATCCGAGAATTGAAATATACCTGACATAGAAAAATATATACAATAAAGAAACAATTGGCGTGCCCATTTGGGATTTGGAGTCTCGATTATATAATAAACAGAAGGTGAAGAATTCAAGATTGATTGGACTCTGAAGATTAAGTTCCTCTTAATAATCCTTAAAAAAATAGTATGAAATCATGATCCACCTTGCAACAACTATGAAAAGACAATTTGCTTACAAAGCCAACATTAACTTTCTGACTTCAAACCAAAGTATGTTATAATCCAATCACTCCCAGTACAGCATCATGTGAAATTTAATATTTTAATAGAAGTGGAGATCAGTGGCATATTTTTTTCTCTCTGTATTTAATATTTTAATAGAAGTGGAGATCAGTGGTATATTAAAATATCTTAAGAGAGAATAAAATAAAATAAATAAGGATGGGACTTTATTTGGTAATCCAAAAATTCCTTCTACAAAAATGATGATTAAAAAAGATGTTCAATCAGATGGAACATTGCCAAATTATTCTTATAGATGAAAACAAAGAGCCCAATGCAAGAAGAGAAGTTATTAAAAGGATCCATCAAAACGGGTTATTCAATGCTCTCTATAATATTTTGGTTTCATATCATCATGTGTAGGGTGATCTTGGTCTATGGGTTATATGTCCAATATTTCTTGTTCTTAGTTCTCTTCGTTGAGTTGTTAATTGCCTACTAACAATTTTGTAATTTGTTTGCTTCTAGTTCCTTGTCAATATTCCTTGTTTGATTAAAAGTCATTGACCTATTTTTCCTTTTTTTTGAAAATTTGTTAGCACCCATTCTAAAACCTTAGCTTTTCCTCAACAACAAAAAAAAATATACAAATTTATCCTGTGAGCATTTACATGAAAAAAAGAAGCTAGTGTCTTCAATTTTATACATGTATTTATTCGAGTTAACCTAGGAGAATGTGTCCTAAACAACACAATGACAACCCTCCAAGGCATTATTAAATATTATCAATATTCAAAGTAGAGAAAAAGGTTGAGAAAAAGAGGTGAAGCAATGAAGTTGAAGAGGAAAATCATACATATAGTAGAGTCAAATTTGCACATAGATTACAAGTTCATTAGTTTAGAATAGACCTAGGCCTATAAACTTGGCCTATGATAGACCACGGCTAACACAATATCTAAGGAGTAGTGTAGATATAAAGAGTCACTTATAGATTAGAGATAAGTTGTGTTCCAGAATCTTCATCAAGATTATGTTGGGAAAATGTGTCTCAACCTTATAGTTACGAAAACTTCAAACTCAATTTTGAAGGCCTTAGAGGCTCTGAAAGGGGTCAAAACTTGTTGAGGATAACACTATGTTGTACCAGTTGTAGACCTCTTCGAGAGGTTTCTGAAAAGTGGTTATAATAGAAAATCAGATACACAGTTCAAAAGTTATGGCCTCTAGAAGTTAGGTCTCCTAAAATAGAAAATGTAAAAAATGTATTGAACGTGTAAATGAGTTGTAAAAGGGAGTGACACATGTTGGTTTGTGTACTGACACATCATAGGACATCTTTGATTGGAGATAAGATGGGCGCCTCTTTTTGGGGTGGTTTTAGCCCACGGCTTTGTAATATCGTCTGTCAGTTTTTGTAATGTATCTCCTATATAGTAGGTGCGTGAGATGGAGATTTTGTGTAAGAGTCTTATAGCTTTCAAGTTACCTTTGGATCTGTGGTCGGTGATACTCGTGAGAGAAGTTTTCTATGTAAGTATATTATAATTTGTTATTGATTGTTGAGTAATATATTGGATTATTTATCGAGTGTGGGGTTTTTCTCCCGAAAGAGTTTTCCATACATAAAACATTGTGCTATGTAAGTATATTAGAATTTGTTATTGATTGTTGAGTAATATATTGGGTTATTTATCGAGCGTGGGGTTTTTCTCCCGAAAGGGTTTTCCATACGCAAAACATTGTGTTATGGTATAATGTTATTTGTGTTATTTTTGTTAAGTTTTTCTAACTTGAAAAAAGACCTAAGAAATTTTTTACATTATTCTCCCCTTAGGGTTAGTGTAGGAAGTTGTTCCGCAACTTAACTTCCTTACAAGTGGTATCAGAGCCTGGTCACCTTTGGTTTCAGTTGTGGGTTGTTGGGTTTTTTGAGCTGATACAGATTTGAGTGGAAGCTTGTGTATAAGATACTTTGTGATCTTATTGTAGGAATTTCAGATGGCTAGTTCATCAGGGAGCATAGAGGTGGAGAAGCTTTCTAGAAATAATTTTGAAATGTGGAAGGTTTCCATCAGTGCTAAGGAAGCCCTAATTACCTGTGGAAGACCTAAGGAAAAAGGCAAGAAGAATGACAAGCGTAACACATCCAAATCTAGAGGGAGATCCAAACCTCTAGGAAAGTCCAAAGTTATTTGTTGGAATTGTAGTAATCCTGGACACATCTGTAATGACTGGAAAGAAGAGAAGAAAAAGAAAAAGAAGAAATATTTGATTCTGAGTCTGAGTCTGAGAAGGAAGATGAAGATGCACTCATTACAACTTTGGCCACTCATGCATGCAATGATGCATGGTTGATTGGCTTGGGTGCATCTTTTCATATGACCTCTAATAGAGATAGGTCTTCTGAGCATAAATAATTTGATGGAGGTAAGGTGTACTTGGGTGATAATTCTCATTTAAATATTGTTGGCTATTGTAAAGTTAAAATCAGGTTTCCTGATGGTAGAATAAGAAATAATAATGGTGTGTTGCATCTCCTTGGTATAAGATGAAATTTGTAATCTGTGAGAAAACTGATAGGTTTGGGTATGTAGGTAGTCTTTTTTTACGCAGGATAAAAATGGTGAGAGGTACTATGGTGGTTGCTAGAGGTGTCAGAATTGGCACTTTGTATTGTATGCACCCTAAAATAGTCGCCTAGACTTTGGGCCCCATTTTATCATTTTATCAAATTTTTGAATCAATGCTTTGGAACATTTTCATTTCAAATCAATTTCCTTGATCAAATTGTAATTAATTCAATTATTTCAATATTTCCTAAGGTTTGATCATTTTTATTTAATTAAAAGATTTAATCTCCCTTTTAATTAAATAAAATCTATCTTATTTAATTAAATTAAATTTCTCCCTTTTAATTAAATAAAATTCCTCTTATTTAATTAAATTCAATTTCCCCCATTTAATTAAATAAAATTCTTCTAATTTATTTAATTGAAAGAAAACCCCTCTTTTAATTAAATAAATAAAAATCCCCACTTAAAGCACTTTATTTGATGAAAAAAGCAATAAATTAAATGAAAATTAAATAAAAATCCATTTTTCTTCACATCTTCTTAAGTGGTGGGATTTTTGCCTCTTAATCATAGCCTTTGATTTTTGCCTCTTAATCTCAACCGTCCATTGCTCTTTAAAAGGAAATCTCTCCTTCTCATTTGATAATCATCAATCATCTATCAATATACATCTTTTTCATAGTATTGTTATGTTGCAGGTTTGGAGAGCAATTTTGGAGGAGGATTTGAGCATTTGAGCTTGGATATTGCAACTTCTCTCTTCTTGTCTTCTTCTTGCATCCATGGCTATTCATGTAGATTAGATTCATGTTTATTTTCATAGATTATATTTGCATATTTCATTTCATAGATTAATCATGCATTGTTATCATTTAGATTAATTTCCTTTCATGCATTGCAATCATATAGAGTAGATCTCATTTTTATGCATTGAATCTCTCATTTCATCGTGTACTTGCATGGGCACAACTAGGTCAATCTGAGGGCCTCCATTTCACACCTTTGCACTCCATGACTAGAGAGCTATGGATCGATATTTGAGGCATCATTCTTGAGCAACCTCGAATGGAATGATTCACAGAAGTGTGTCAACATTTTAGCGCACATTTTTGGCGCCCACTGTGGGGCATGATGCTCCTGATTTTCCTTTATTTTATCAGATTTTCAGATTTTCTAATCTTTAAATGGTTATTTTATTGAAGTTTTTCAAGCCTAACCCTTGAGCAGATTTGTTTGGAGATGAAAACCCTAGATTTTCAAATATTTGATCATATCTCCCAAACGGCTTGGAGTTTCAGTCTGAAATTTGTTTTGCAAGTTGGAGACATATCAGAGAAGATCCAATAAAAAAACCAGAATTTTCTGAGGTATTTTGAAATTTTTATAATTTTTTCTTTATTTTTCATAAAACCTTAATTTTTGGAGCAAATCAGCGAATTTTTTGAAAATTTTTACATTTTTGAAAAGGTATTTAAATTCTATAGGGGGTCCATTCTTTGAGTTTTAAATTTAAATGCAATACCATAGCTCATTTGGTCAATTTATGAAAACTGATCTATTTTGGGAAAATGGCTCCCTAGAGCACAAATAAAAAGATCTTTTTAAAATTCTGACATTTTTGGAAATCTCTCTATTTTTTAATAGGGGTCTCTTTTCTATATTTAGGGTTTGGGATCCGAATTCATGGCATATATGTCCAATCTTGTTAACTAGGTCAAAAATCAAAATTAAAAAAAGGGCATTTAATGATTAGCTTGCACTTATTTTTCACATGGTTCAATGCATGATGTGAGTTGTCATTTGGATTATTTTCTGGTTATTATTGCTCCTAAAAA
>MU224258.1:96458-115799 GCA_018584345.1 Thuja plicata | reverse complement strand
ATGTAGGAAATTTAAATTCAACATTTTTCATTATACCTACAACAGGAATAGATCTATTATCCATAGCATAGCATCTACCAAATTTGGTATCAACATTCATTCCTAATTCTTTCATTACATCATTAGGTATAATATTTACTGCTCCACCTGAATCTATCATACAATTTTTTACCAATCTATTATTTATCAATAGAGTGAGATAAAAAGGTTCAGTTTGATTTTCATTTTTGCTTAAAGTAGTTCCTAAATAAATAGCTGGAGGATCCTTCACTTCTTGGTTAAGATCTTCCTTATTACCTACATTAGACAATATTTTCAAAGCTTCATTTTTACATTCAAGTATTTTGACTATTTCAAGCAAAGGAACAGATATTTCAACTTGAGATAATACATTAGACATGAAAGAACATTCATTGGGAAGAGATTTACTAACCACCTTTTCTCTTACCATTATTGGAAAGTCATGGGGTTCTGCTTGTTTATCTTGAACAATGTTTTTGTGCCTCAACCTCCTTGGATCAGTTCCCTGGTCAGCTTTCCCTCTCTCTGCATTTTTTGTTCTATTCCTTAACTTGTAATTACTTCTTGCTTCTTTTATTGCAGCTATTGTGTATGCTTCCTTTTCCTCCTCTATTGATTTTCTTAATCTTGGAGCACCACCCTGATAGTCCCCATATTGGTATACTCTATTTAGATCATCCTTGTAGTAGTATTCATCTAAAGAGCTATAATCATCATATCCCCACATAGGATCTGCTGATAAGTTATTTACTATGGGTTGTTGATCATCATTATGATCTTCATCTTCTTTCCATCTTTGGGCAACAACACAATGTTCATAAGAATGTGCCATTCTGCAAGCTTCACACCAAGGATAATTTTCCAAAAAATGGTTGTTTTTCCTCAATGGATTAGGTGTGTGTAATTCCTTGTTCACTGGTTTCCCATCCTTCCATTTTGTGTTATAAGGCATATCTTGCAATTTATACCTATCATTTTTGTATGGTACCCGATTACTCTGGTTGTACTTAAAATTGTCTCTTCCATTATTCACTTGGAGGCCCTTTACCATATTCATAAGTTTGTCTATTTTATCTTCTTCCTTGTGTTGCTTAGGCTCTTTTGGATTAAACAACCTAGTGTCCTCCCTTTTATTAATTACACCAGATGACTTCCTATCATTCTCAATAGTTATAGCAATCTTGAGAGCATGTGCTAAAGTAGCAGGTTTATGAGATCTGATTTCATAATTTGTCTTTCTATCAAAGGCACCCATATAAAAATTAATCAAAAATGCATCAACAAGTTTAACATCTCTTAGAATCCTATTTAGAACTTTATTGAATCTTTTATCGAATTCAGCTACAGATTCATTCTAATTTTTCTTCATACTTGTCAACTCATGTGAGGCAAAAGAAGTATCATTGTGATCACCAAATTGTTCCATGAATTGATTTACAAATTCATCCCAGCTAGATATGGATCTATCTGGCAGACTTCTGAACCATTCTGCTACATCTTCTATGAGGGATTGAGCAAAAAATTTCATGTATACATCCTCATTGAATTCATTAAATTCTTGGATAATATTTTTTAAATTTATATAATGTACTTCAGCTGATTCTAACCCATTCCCTGAACGATTTTGGAATTGCACTCCTTAATTCATTCTTTATGTCATTAGGACATCCCCTTATGCCATAAAAATCTAACTGTTTGTATCTGTCAGAAACCATCGGGGCTCTATAATTATTTATATTTTGATTCATGGTTCCATGTCTTTGATTCTACCTATTTGCATTATGAAACCTTTGATTGTTCCTTGGCTCAAAATTCAAATTGGTATTATGATCCCTTGGGCCATAATTTTGATCCCTATCATTTTGATATCCATTATATATCCTTCCATTACTTCGATGTCTATACTATTCATGTTGATCAAATGTGTTAGGACCCCTCCTATTTTTGTGGTTGTAACATTCTTCACTATCCCACTGTCCTGGATGATCTCTTCTTTCCCAATCATTGTTGTCTTTCTCAAGTCCTCCTCTATTGTCTGGTTCGAACAAGGGGTTGGTATGATCGTTGTTAAACACATGCCCATTATTCTTCCTATGAGGAGGATTGTAAACTTCATTTCTATCATCCTTAGGAGTTTCTTTATCTCTTGGTGATCTAATTGTATCTCTTGTTATTCCTATTTTCCTTAGTATCTCCTATGGTTGTCTCTTGAGAGCCCTAACCATTTCTTCATTCTCTAATCCTGCCTCAGCCATCTCACGAAATACATCATCCCATTTGTTAATTCTTTTCTCCTTTTCAGTCATTTCCTGATTTGGATCATGTTGAGACTCATATCCTCTTCTATTATTTTGAAAAAAAGGATTACAATTTTCACTACTACTCTCATGACTATGATGGCTTGAATTAGGGAATTGTTCATAAGCATATTCTTTATCATCCTTATTGGGATATATCATACGAGGTACATAAGGCATCTTTACACTTGGAGTCCTACCTTTCCTTAGCTTTAAGTCTAATTCAAGTTGATCTGGATGCAAGGATCTTCTTCCCCACATGAAAATTATTAATAAAAAAATTATGTAACCAAGTTTATCACTTCTTTAAAATCGTAGAGTCGCCACCCTCTTCTTAGAAGGAAATGAAATTAAGTGATTTGAGTTCTTCCTCAGTAGAGTATATGCTACAAAAATATGAATAAAAGCTTGAGTTTAAATATATAAATTTTAAACAATGAAAACTTTAATAGAAGTTATAAGCTCTATTATATCGGATTTAAAAGCTTTTAATGATATTACTCCTATATCCACTTCTTTATACTTGAAAATATAAAATTTGAAACTTTCAAAAATCTAAGTAATAATAATTATTAAGATGCTTTAATAGAGAAGAAAAGATTAAAAGCTGAATTAAAATATCAACTCTAAATAAAATATGAATTATGTAACTCACCACAATGTCTTAATTTAATGAATCTCTATGCTGGTCTAAAAACAAAAAACTTGTAAAGTTTACTTGCAACTCGTTCCCCAGTAGAGTCACCAATCTATTGGTGCTCAAATCAACAGATTAGATCTCCTATGGATTTTGCTCATCCAATGATGAGAAATACAAGCGATTTGCCAATGAACAAGGTTTCAACAACCTCCTGCAATTCTGGCTTCGCAGAACCAAGGCTAGTGAGTCTGTACCTTAAACCTATCTTCAAAGTCTTTTAGAGGTTTTTATAGCGGATAACTGGTAACTTCAACTCCTGCTTCTCAAGGTGTTAATAAGATCACAAAACTGAAAATATGTGTTGTCAAATATAATGTTATTAAAAATTGCTTGATATAATTGAGATAAGAACTAGATAATATGAAAGAATACACTAGTTCAAAACTTGAAACAATGAAACCTTATACCACAATTCAGTTAACAAGAGAGACCAGTGCTTTAATCCAATAATGGGCAATAGAGTCGATATTGTTGCAATCCTACGTTCAACTTCAGAGACAGCTTTGAAAACAAAACTTATCACCTTAAAGGCGTTATGAAATGTACGTATAACTAAAAAGCTTAAATATACTTCAATTAATTATCATTCCTCAAATGATAGACCAATTGATCAAAGCCTTAATCAATAGGATTTAACCATGCAAAAATGAGAAAGAAACAATTGAATATACAGAATATAAACTTGAATTGAAATATATGCAAATCAAAACTATCACTCTAAGGAATTTCCGATTGGTTTATCTGAAGGACTGATTGTAAAGAAATAACGAAAACAATTGCAAAAATGAAAGAAACATAGACTTATCTCTACTTGATAAGAAATAGTATATTGATTCCTCGCATTCAATGTTTGAATCCACATCTTTCATTCCATCATTCTCCAAGTTTTCATAGTTTCAATGTATCAATTCTCATCTTATCTTCTTTTTTTTTTTGCAGAATTGCATTTAATTTCATTAGGATTTATATAAAAAAACATCACATAAGACTTCAAAAGCATATTCAAGACCAATTTCAATTACATTATGTCCTTAAGGGAAGAGAGTTACAAGATCAAGTTCCTAGATTCCCTTAGTGAAAAGGAACCTTAAGAAAATGATTCTAGGATAATGAGAATCTCAAAACATTAAACAATGAGACATATGAAAGTGAATGAATACCTAATAACACTTTGATAAGACAAAGATAATAGAAGATAGAAGCTATAAAAGACAAGTAGGTATATGTAAATAGTTACTTCCCTGAACAAGAATGGATACAAATCACTTTGTCGACATGGGTTCCACTACAAGGTAGAGATCACAACCACCTTAAAGGTATTCTCTTGATGACTAGAGATGCATTTCTCTTTGAATACTAGTGTTGATGAACATGGATTTGTGGAAGAGTCCTTAGGTATGATTGACGCAGAATCTTGGAAGATTGGTGTGGATGAAGAAATGGTAGCTTTGAAAAAGAATGATACATGGGATCTTATACCATTCCCTGAAGGACAAAAACCTATTGGTTGCAAAAGGATACTCTCGAGTCAAGGGTGTTGATTATGGTGAGATATTCTCTCATGTTGAAAAAAATGACATCCATTAGATTTTTGCTTTCTATTGTTGTTGCTTATGATTTAGAGGTTGAGAAAATGGATGTGAAAATTGCTTTTCTTCAGGGTGATTTGGAGGAGGATATTTACATGACATAGCCATATAACTACGTGGTAAAAGGTATAAAAAGTAATTTGGTTTGCAAATTGAAGAAATCTGTGTATGGACTAAAGAAGAGTCCTAGGATGTGGTACCATAAATTTAATACATGTGTGTTGAGTTTGGGATTTGAGAATTCTAAATCAGACCACTTTGGTTATTATAAATCTGATAGCGAACGTTTCTTGTACATTGCATTATATGTTGATGATATGTTATTCATTGGTAAAGGGAAAGTCGTGATTGTAGAACTTAAGTCTCGGCTTGTTGCTAAATTTGAAATGAAAGACCTTGGTACAGCTAAACACATTCTTGGGATGGAAATTAAAAAGATAGAGTGAATAGAAAGCTATGGCTAGGCCAGAGTAAGTATGTGAACTCAGATTTACAGAGGTTCAACATGTAGGATTCTAAACCATTATGTGTTCCTTTAAAGTTGAAATAAAATTATCTATTTAAGACTATCCTACATCTCCATAAGAGATCGAATACATGAGAAGAGTACCTTATTAGAGTGCATTTGGAAGTTTTATGTATGCTATGGTTTGTACTAGACCATACCTTTCCCAAGCAATGGGATTTCTTTCCAGTTATATGTCTAATCCTAGTAGAGTTCATTGGGATGCAGTCAAAAGAGTCTTCATATATTTGAAGGGTACCTCAGAGAATTATTTATGTTATCATGGTAATATGATAAGAGATGGAATTTCCCTTGATATTGATGGTTATGTGGATGCAGATTGGGTTGGTATATTGATTGTACAATATCCACAAATGCTTATGTGTTTACATTATTTGGTGGTGCAATTATTTGGATGAATAAGCGACAAGTTGTGGTTTCTTTAGCCACTACTGAAGTAGAGTATATGGAAGCTAATCATACTTGTAAAGAATCCATTTGGCTTAAGAGATTGTGTTCAGACATTGGAATAAAACAAGGAGTATTAACAATCTATTGTGACAATTGGAGTGTGATTTGCCTAGAGAAAGATTGGGTGTCCCCATCATTATGCCCTCCACTTGTATCATGTTGTTGTCAATGAGGTATTTTATATTATTTTTGAATCTAACACATTTGTATGTATTAATGACCATATACCCTATGATAATCACAAAATATTTCTATAAAATTATAATACACACCTTATATTTTATATTTAGAGTAAGTAATTATAATACACACCTTAAGTAATTATAATACAAAATATTTCTACAAAATGTAGATTCAATTCCGATGCATTTAATAATAATTAATACACACCTTATATTTTATATTTAGGGTAAGTAATTGGCCACGATCCTATTTTACCATTAGGAAAATTCATAAGCCTAATGCTTTGACTACCTATCAATCATAATGAGGTTTCAATTACTATCAATTATATGTGGGGCATCTTAATGAAGTCCAAAATAAGATTATTTGTTGTATCCATGAGTGCCAATAAAGATATCACTTATGATTTTAACACAGTTGTGATACATATGACATCTTGACATCCTTTTCCGTTGGGATTTTTGACATGTAGGTTTGAAATTTAAAATAGTAGAGGTGATCTCTTGACTCTAAACTCCCAACGACTATTCATTGGATTGATTTTTCTCATTTCTTCATGGATCCATCTACACCTATTGTGAATTGGGAAGGGCTTTTTTAAAGATATTTCTACGCAAATATTGGATTAAAAGTTAACATCTCATACATAGTTTAATGCAAACAAAGTGCCAAGGAACACCTTCATGATTGTGTCATACAATTTCAATCTTTGTGTGCCAAAATGTAAATCACCTTCATCATGATGAATTACAATGTTGTTTATTAAAATTCTTCTCGTCATCAAATATAAAGTCAACTATAATCATTTTACTACCTTTGAGGAACTTTGTGTTGGTAGAAGATATTTTGAGCTAAATTTTTAGAGAAAAATGCATTGAAAATGAATCTTCAATTGCTCCTTCCTCTTACACAAAATAATAATTTCAAGAAGAATAACGACATTTATAAATAAGAAGTTGCGTCAAATGTCAACAATGTTTCAAGAAAATAAATGACAGCAAGTGTCATTAATCTTAAGCTTCAAACTCAATGAAAATTCACAAGGCTTCAACATCACCCCTCCATGTAGTATTTCAACATCTTCTTGGAAGTACATTGATTACTCTTCCTCCCATAAAGCTATCGGATACATCAAAATATGTACCTAAAATGATTTTATAGAAATATTTTGTTATTATCATAGGGTATATGATCATTAATATACAAATGTTTTAGATTCAAACATAAAATACAACACCTCATTGACAACAACATGATACAAGTGGAGGGCATTAATGATGGGGACGCCCAATCTTTCCCCCAATACACTAATTTAGATAAATCTAGAAGTGATCTTTATATTATTCTAGATCAAAACCACACTACATTCTCAATCTAGGAGACAACAACTTTGATTTCACAATTGTGACTACAAGATTTGCTTTCACCCTATTTGCCTTGACAAGTCTTACAAATCTATCCTAATTAAATTAAGAAACACATTGTTGAGCTTGCTACAAAGTGAAATCTCTAAGAATACCTTAATCTCAATCAAACCCACTTAAACAATTTTGAAACAATAATGAAGGCGTGCCAATCAGATAATACATAATGTTTAGAAATGACTATTATAATATATTTGCTTGAAATGAGATACAAGTGCCTCATAATGTGAAATTGAGTAATACCTTTCCAATGTGTAACAAAATGATTGAGCTTGAATGAACTTAGCAACAATCTATTTCCTAATACGATGATTAGGAATTTAATAGAGCTATTTCTAGTTAATTGTATATATTTATGCCAACTTAGGCTTTGGGCTTTTAATGGGGGACTAAAGAAAAGGCAACTCTAAATAACATTATATGAAGGTAATTGAAGCCAATCTATTTTGAAGAAATATTATTCCGAACCATAAATTCTAATTTTCATGTAATTGAACAAAATTTTCCCACTTTTAATTATTTACTAGCACTTGCACCTAAAGGAGGTGTAATGGTTAGTCGATAGTGAGATATATATTGTATAATATATCTAATATGAGACAAAGAATTTCAATAAATGAAAATCGTTGTTGTTTGAAGCTTTCTTTAATTATATAAGTGAGGTGACCTTAAACTGCGAAAAAAAATGAAAACAAATGTACGTATTTTAAATACAATGTTTTTTTAAAATTTTTTATAGTGTAAGACAACCATTAACATAAGAAAGCTATTACATTGGATACTTTTGCCACTATTTGCTAGGGTATGTTGCTTATAACTATTTGAGTCTCTTTACAAAATTCAAATAAGATTGGTTAAGGATCTTAAAATTATTAGGAATCTCTATACTTAGAATTTGTAAAGGACATTAACATATTATGACGAATTTCAAATTTGGTCAAAAACAAATTTAAAATTAATAACATAGAGATAAATTTAGAATTAATTTTTTCACTATAAAGTTTTTTCTGATAGTATTGTATTTATTACATAGTAAATATATGTTTTGAGTAATAAGCCTTAGTCAATAAATTGTGTGCATTTTATGTAACATATTTTAGTAATAAGCCTTAGTCAATAAATTGTGTGTATTTTATGTAACATATTTTTTCACTGAAAAGTTTTGGTTTTCTTTTTCACTTGAAACTAATTTTATTATATACATCTAAATACAGATTTTGATTAATAAATTTTAATCATTTAAATTATGTGTTTTTTTATCAATGTTTTAGATCGCCCTAAGTAATCTAACATATTTTTTCACAATTTTTTTTTTCTTTTCTTACTCAAACTGTTGTATTTATTACATACATCTAAATATAGATATTGAGTAATAAGTTTTAGTCATTAAATTGTATACATTTTATAATGAATGTTTAGATTATACTAAGTAATCTATCATATGAAAATAAATCTTATACCATCTATGATTTTTTGTAGTACTTATTTGTTTAATATCATATTTATTTTTTCAAAATGAAGAAATGTTACTTTATAATTTTGCATATCTTTAAATATTACGCATTGTTACTAATCACAAATTAAGAAATTAATCACTAAACATAAATAGTGGCATCTATCTATGTACATTACATACTATTCTAGAGAATTGTTGCAACATCAATAAGATTTATTATACATCTACTAAAAAATTAAGATTTGTAACAATTCTACCTGAAAATAATGAATCAAAGCTTAAATAAGAATATTTCAAGCACAGAGAATTTATTATTTATTAATTAATTAAAAATTGAAATAGAATGAATAGAATATTTTGTAATTAATTAATTTAAACGGAACATTCTCGGGTGCTGCATATACAACGGTAAGCACAACAGACTTTCTTGGCAACGCTTCTTGAGTAGACTTTACGGATGTCTGCTATCCTTCATCATAATTGCGCAGGATGCCGTTATCCACCAGTGGAAAATATTAAAAAGAGTTGGATTATAACTGTTAAGAAAATGATAGCAAATGTGATTCTTTTAGCATTTGCTAATATTGTTATCTGTGAAAGAGCTTAAAATCCAGGGCATGCCCACGTAAACAAGAATGCACTGATATTTTTCAATTAGTTGGGGACAATAAATAGGTTACATCTTTCCAGTCTTGCAACATTTGCATACTCTTCCATGAAATGAATCTTATTAGTAAACCCACTATTAAAATACAAAATACAATTATTTCTTGATCAGATGTGAAATGGTTACCATCTACTTCGACAATATGCCAAAATTAGAGCGACAAAAGTGTAACCAGATCAAACACAGAAGATTGGTAGTTAGCAGTGCTAGTGAAAGGCAATGGGTACGCCTCTGAAGTCCACTTTTAATGTGAAAGAACTAAAAAATAGGAAATTTCATTACTATCCTCGACAACCTTCGAGTCTGCTATGTAGTTGAAATCATGACGATCATGACGATTTGGAGGCAGCTTTGTCAATAGCATTGCTTTGGAGGAGTGAAGAAAAAGGCACTGATGTATCTGTCCCATAAATGTGGCCCATTTTAGAACGCTTTGTCTCCAAGTATCTCTTGTTCTCATCTGTTATTGTTGGATTAATGGCGACCCGACCCACTACTTTCAATCCATAACCTCTGAGACCACCATACTTAGCAGGATTATTTGTCATCAACCTCATAGTTCGAACTCCTATGTCCCTCAGGATCTGTGGCCAAAAAAGGAGAGACATCTTCAGATTAGATTATTTAGAATAAATAAAAAGACTAACTGTGGGTCAAACACAAATATGCCAAAATGCCAGGTACTCCAACATGGAAAGCTAATCGAGTATAAATACTTACGCAAATACCATCCGCATCTCTCATTAACATAATGGTAGTGACATGATGTTAATGACAGTAAATAACACAATGGTAATGATGGGAATAGTATCATATTCTTGTTAATGATCCATAATGCTACATGTATTAATTATCATGGGGAGTTTTGTCTTAAAGGTAGTAAAATTTTGAACAAAGCAAAAACTCCCCATGATTACATGCATAGGATCAGGAATCATTAACAAGAATTATATATAAAACCCAGGGAACAAATTACTCTCACAACAATATAACTAAAAGGCTTCACCTGTGCTCCAATGCCATATTCACGAGAGTCAACAGGCAGTCCAAGTTCCACGTTAGCTTCAACAGTATCACGGCCTTCATCTTGGAGATTATAAGCTCGGAGTTTGTGTCCCAGACCAATACCGCGGCCTTCATGACCACGCAAGTAAACCAAAACTCCTCTGCCAGCTTGCTCAATTTGTTGCATGGCTTGTGCAAGTTGGTTTCCGCAATCACACCTTGCTGATCCAAAGATATCCCCGGTAAGACACTCAGAATGAACCCTTACCAGTACATCTAGTCCGTCACCAATGTTGCCCTGTATTTCAATAGATTAGAGCAATAATTAAACTCCAAAAAACATTAGTCATGTGAATTGAACAAAAAATCAAGAATAATCAAGAATACGTGTTTAGAATACGTGCAACAATATCCTATTAGACAAAACAAATGAATAATGACTTGTCTGAACTAAGAACGAATTCCTGAATACTACACTAAATAAATCTTGCAAATACATTAAAAAAATGATCCACTTTTTATACTATTTGTAAATTCCCATAAAATTATTGAGAGTGCAATGTCAACTCTCAATAAAAATTCCCCTTCAACAATAATGTGCCTGGGGTTGCAGAATATATAATTGTTGGCTAATTGATAAGGCGAAAAGTTCCAGTTAGAATGACATTTATGCTCTCCATCTGAAAAGCAATTGAGCGGAGGCATTGATATGTTCCTATCATCTATCACTGTCCTTGTGCCAGTCATTGGGACATCCTAAGGTGAAAAGATTATAAATCAGGGCCTCAATCAGTACCTTCTGACCACCTGCTTGCTATTTGAAATCCCTCTTATCTCTGAGTAGTCATAATCTTGTAAGGAAAGATACAGTGGGAAAGAAACTTTGAATTTCTTTAATAAGTATTAATGTGGTTTTCACACAAAGTTGTACCAAGACGGGGTACTTGGAGACTCTGGTACTGGTACTGGTATGACTATTTTTCAAAATAGAAGACAGACTAGTATGACTATTTTTCAAAATAGAAGACGGGAGGTACTTGGAGACACCAATTTGTTTAAATATATTTTAGTAATTTATAAAAAATCTGAAAATAGGTGTATATTTGTAAAAATTAATATGAATATACACCCAAGTGTATAAGGAAATTGAATCCTTCTACTGCAAATCCTTTTGATATTTTATGTGATTATATATATATATATATATGTGATTATATATATGAGAATGTGAATATAGATTATATATATGAGAATATGTATGTAGACATACATGAATGAAGAAAATGTATATCATAGAAAAATTCCTGACTCTCGAGGATCTAACAGAATTCACCCCCATTGTGTATATCGCGAAGTCTACATAAAGGAATTAAGGAACAACAACAAGAATATAGGAAATATGAATATCTTTTGAGTTTTGCATTGAGCTGCAAATAGCTAAATAGCAAATACTTGTGGTCATTGTTAGCTTGCGTTGACTCCTGCCCTGTGTTGCCTCTTGTTTTCCCTTATGTGGTGTGTTTATTTTCCAGCTTCCCGTTACATTTAAATTTTAATTTTTAGGGATTTTTGTTTTATTTGTGTGGGAGTTGGCACCTTTTGTGTGGGAGACAGCGGAAGTCTTCAAGAAACCATGGTTAAAAGTCTCCTGCAATTGGAGACATCTCCAGCAAGGTCTCCAATACTGAAGAAGTGTCTCAGTCTCCAAGACGTGTCCCCAAGGGTCGGAGATGGGTTTCCGTGCAACTTTGTTCTCACATTAAAATGGATGTTTTGCATCTCTACAAATTATTTGGGCACTGCATTTTTCATGGCTAAATAATTAAGAACAATTAAAGGGGGTCACCCATCTGGAAGACAGCCCCTTCCCAAATTACCTAAGATCCCAGTGGAGAAAAATGGAAGGGTTTCCCTTCGAAAGGAGACTAATATCTGCCACTTCATATTTAAGTTTTAAGTGGCTATCTCAAGTCTAGTAATTAAGACAGCGGGAGTCTTCAAGAAACCATGGTTGAAAGTCTCCTACAATTGGAGAGGTCTCCGGCAAGGTCTCCAATACTGGAGATGTGTCTCAGTCTCCAAGACGTGTCCCCAAGGGTTGGAGATGGGTTTCCGTGCAACTGTGTTCTCACATTAAAATGGATGTTTTGCATCTCTACAAATTATTTGGGAACTGCATTTTTCAAGGCTAAATAATTAAGAACAACTAAAGGGCGTCACCCATCTGGAAGACAGCCCCTTCCCAAATTACCTAAGATCCCAGTGGAGAAAAATAGAAGGGTATCCCTTTGAAATGAGACTACTATCTGCCACTTTATAGTTAAGTTTTAAGAGGCTATCTCAGAGGTAGTCTACTAATTAAGAGCCATGTCAAAACAAAAGGTTCCTGAATATGATAAGACTGCCATTCTAATACAGCAGTCCCCTTTAACAGGGCCTCCAAAGGTAACCCAACCAGACAGCTAAACAGCTGCTAAGGAACAACAAAGATCTTTTAGAAGCTTACAGTATCAAAATTGAGAAGGGGCTCATAAAATCAAGGCTGAAACTATAGGTCTGGCCCAACAGCTTACATGCTAAGGTTGCAGTTCTCAAAACAGTGGGCTCCCATTACAGGCCTACCTATGCTAATTGGGTTGACTCTATTAAAGCCAACAGTGTGAATGTGTTTAAATACCCCCTAGAATGGGATAACACGGATCGTAACTTAATGGGGCCGCCAAAAGCAACCAGCGGAGTGGGAGCTGCTGGTCCACTAGGGTAGGCTAAATGATCTGTTCTAGGCACTTACTCTCATGATTGATAAATGGGTCAAACAACAAGGATTAAGCTACCAGTTCTATCCATGGGCTTACATGGAATTTCCACTTCAATAATTAATTGTGGAAAAAGACTTGGAAACTACAAGTTTTTCTTGCAAAAGTTTTTATTTCTTTCCATGCTCTAATTTCTTGCCTCTCCATCGTTTGTGTTGAGGCCCTGAATTCACCACACAACCTAATTTCAGAAAACTCAGGTTCCTTACGCAGTTTTGTTCTATGTTCTGAATGCCTGTTGCTGCTCATTACAAAATTTCTGTTGTCTCTGATGTAAGAGCAGTGGCTTTGTACGTTATCCTTAACAATCATTTTATTTGTTTCAATTGTTGTATGTTCTGAATGAGTGTTGCTGCTCATTACAAAATTTCTGTTGTCTATGATTTAATAGCTGTGGCTTTGTATGTTATCTTTAACAATCGGTTTATTTGTTTGAATTTGGTATAATTTTATTCTTTCCCGCAGGTGTCTGGTTAGGTGGTTTGCATCTGCAGTAATTTCCGAATATTAATCTTTAACCTTGGAATTGATCAAAACCTGTTGATTAAAGCTTTGGTTCCATCAAATTTAGCCTCTCTCATGTGCAGAAGTGATCCAGAGCTTAAACTCATTCAAATCCAGTTTCTTTCATATCTGCATCTGCATTTTGAATGTATCTCTGGATTTTTCTGCTTTCCTGTAGTTTCTGGCTATTATTTTAATTTCCTTTTGCGTTCTTTCATAGTTGCAACATTAGGTTAAATTTCGTATTTGGCTAACTGCTCTAATATCTATTAACGGATCAGGAATCAACGTGGTGAACAATTAATCAATCATTTTTATTCTGCTGCCAAAGTTATCCAGACCCGTTGACCTGATTGATTTCAGTTAAAAGGATTTTGGATCCAGGGTTATCTCTGTAGTAAGGTTTTCAAAAGAACCATAGGCATCTCCTGCATCCAGACACACTGAGGTTGTGACCTGTGATTAAATCTTTTTATGTGATGTTCTATCAAGATTTAACTGCATAGTTTTTTAAGTCTTTCATTAACCCAAATTTCATGAGTTGGTTTTCAAAAATCTGTCTCTCATGAATATGAAAGGTCCACTTATCACTCATTTTATCTAGATGATGCTCACAGGGGTGAAGGATCAGAACTTCCTGAAATGTCACCCATCCATTACTACTCCAGCTCAAGCATGCTTTATGGAATGTTCTCCAAGATCAAGCCAAAGGTTGCATCTTTTCACCCACAATTTCTTGATGTTAGGAAACCTGCCTTAATTTATAACTGGAAAGTCCACTTTAAATCACATGTCATCCATTTTGCTACACAATAGAAAAATTTGAAAGAAGCATTTCTGGTTACAAGCAAGGAATAAATTACAAAACTAATCATTAATGGAAGACGGGTACATGTTGAAAGGAAAGCAAACCAGTGATCCCATCGTATTGGTGGTCAAGGGTTATTGGAATGCCAGATAAGTGCCTTTTTCTGGATGAAGCTTAAGGCAACGTCAAACTAAAAAAGCATGGGAGGTTGTCCACAAGCGTCAAGAAGAGATTCGTAATCTTATGCTCTAAGGATGAAATACATTGAAGTTTGAACTATCGAAACTTCAATTTTTTTTAAACAATGTTTTCAATGTGTCTTTAAGATTAGACAAACTTGCACCAAGCAGGTTGTATTCACTGACAACATGATTAAATTCCCTTTCAGATTGGCATAATATGGGTTCATGTTCACTGTTCAGGTTTTTTTAAATTTCACCTTAATTTAGTTTGTCTTAGTTGTTTTTGGTATTTTTTATTTATGTGTATGCATAAAATTCAAAGATTATTTTTTATATATTATTTTGATAACCATTCCCCAGCCATCCCAAACATTCAAAAGCATATGCTGTCTTTGAAACTTGTCCCTTCATCTGCAAAACTTGGAGAAATGCTGAATTATAGGTATTGGAAATCTTAACATGAATTCCCATGGAACAAGCACTGAAAAGTGTCTCCCCTGCAGATTGGTCTCCGAAATGGATTCAAAAGACTGAGCCGAAAACATTACGCATGGTGCTCCCAGAAGCATGCTTTCACAAAAACAAATATTGCAAGAATCTTGAAAATTTAAAACTACACTCATCAACCTTTCCCAACATCTTCCAAGGTTGTGAACTTGTGACAACTTCAAGCTCAGGAACAAGGTATAGAGATCTATCAAGATTATTAAGCAGACTTTTATTTTAATTTTTTAGGGTGGTGTGTTAGCAGTTGGAAAAAGGACAAGAAAAATAAGCATTTGTATTATTAAATGCATATTTGGAAGGGCTTCACTTTCAAGTGTAAATAAATTCACTCTTGGCAGTTGAGGTTGACTTTCTTGTTTATCCGATTGAAAAGGTTCTGGACTTCTTGCTAACCCTAATTTTTTGCATCCTTGAACTCTCTCATCCTGATGATGGATCATGGAGTATGATCCGAAACATTGATGTTGAAAAAATTGATACACAATCATTCCCAGAAGCATACTAGCAGCTCCAAAGTATTCATTAGGAAAATATTTCAACTTGCCATACATATCTTTAAAACATGCCAAAGGGTATTTCAAAACTGAATATGTGCAGGATCTCACCTTAACCATGGCAACATGCTCGATGCCATCCAACTTCGAACGGTAACAGTACACCTGAAATGGTCCCCACATTGTAGGCAGTCTGGCAATAGCACTTCGTTCAACCAGCTTCTCTCGTTTCCTCTTGTATCTGCAATATTAGTGATTTCAGCCATTAAGACAATTGAAAGAAAAGAAACATCACATCATGTCAAAAACTCCAAGTACTTTCAAGTTGTTTAGAAATTCACTAGGTTCAAATTAAATAGCAAAGGCAAAACTCCCATCCAAGAGGTTCTCTTGCTAATATCTTCAAACTGAAGTTAACTTTTTCTTTCAATAATTGCACTAAGAACTTAAACAAATAATTATTGTTAAACTTAAGTTATTACCCTCTTTCTGGCATCAAAATCACTATACAAAGAATTTAAACTTGTTGACAGGAAATTCACTATTTTCTTTTAACCTATTACCATTAAGGCTAGACTGTAAAGTGTAAACCAAAACTTGCTGAAAGAGAATTAGTGACCATTGTCCCTATAGAAAACAAGCAAAAAGAAAATGGAAGTACCTAACAAGGTCTGCAATAGATATGAGAAGCAGATTGTGCTCCTTGGCAAACTCTCGTAATCTTGGTAAGCGTGCCATTGAACCATCATCATCAACTATTTCACAAAGGACTGCAGCAGGCCTCAATCCTGCTAGTATTGCAAGATCAGCAGAAGCTTCTGTATGGCCAGCTCTCTTTAGTACTCCACCTTCTCTGTATTTTAAAGGGAATATATGACCAGGCCTCCTAAAATCACCAGGTTTAGAATCTGGAGATGCAAGTGCCAGTATTGTATTTGCCCTATCTGCTGCTGATACACCTGTGGATGTGCCTACTTTTGCATCCTATTATTCACCAGATAAGGTCTACATTAATAATCCTTCTAATTTGCACTGAAAGAAAGAATACCAAGGAAAGAGCTATTAAAGAGCAATTTTAATAGCAAAGAGATTTAAGAAAACTGACACTACATACCACAGTCAATGTAAATGCAGTTAGAAGTTTCTCTTCATTTTCTTTGTCAGGAACCATTAGAGGCAGTCCAAGCCTATCTAGATCCTCTTCCTTCATAGCAACACAAACAATCCCAGTTCCATGCTTCACAATGAAGGCCAATGCTTCTGGGGTTACTAAGGATGCTGCCATAATAAGATCGCCTTCATTCTCCCTGTCTTCATCATCCACTGCAATAACAAGCTGCAGACGCATAAATCACAAAAAGATTATTAGTTAAATAATCTTGAAAATAGATATAGCACCTGATGTTAAATTGAACAAAATTAGTGGGATCCCTATTCTCGTTCATGTTTACAATCCCTATTCAAATAGTTGGAAATGTTTCATTTCCTGCTCTATCAGAAGAACATTGTAAGTATTGAACTGAAATAATAACTGGATACACAAAAGATTGCAAACATTCACTCCTCTCTTAACATCTGAAAATCAATGTAATGCAATTCAACAGATACATAAAAAAGTTGATATTGTGACCAACCCATGATCAAAATGTATTATTAATAACTCTCCTATGTATATAACTGTAATTATATTTTAATTAATCCTGCAGAAGAAAACTACCAATTTGCAGAATTCCAAGTTGAGGTTCACATTATAAAGCCTTGCATGCTGAGAGCCAGGAGACTAACCTTTCCTTGTCTAATAGCTTCAATTGCCTCAGGGATGGAGCAAAACCCCTTTGACGGAGAGTCAAGATCATCATCATCTTCACTAACAAAAAATTGATTTGTTTCCTGGGAGATTTCTGCATCCACTGTATCAAACGCAATTGTGTCTGTATCTAACTCAGTTGATGTCACTAGACCTTTCCCTAAACCAATCATACTAACACCGCTAGGCGTGACCAGATTTCCCATTTGAATGTGTGCCTCATCAACTCCTCCAGTGTTTTGTAAAGATCCATTTCCAGCTACACATCTACATTTTAGAAACAATGCATTCTTCTTCAGGACCAGAGACGACTTTAAAATAGTCTTTCGCAAAGCCGACTGCTGAGTGGACTGGAATCCTCGGGAAACCGCAAAAGTGTTTTTATGGCTGAAACACAACAGAAAAATGTCAATCTACAGCAATGTCATTTACAGGAGCCACTTACTCCTGACAGATGCGTGACTGGAAACTTTAAGCAAATAACCTTAAAAGAATTTTAAAAAACCTGAGACTAGTGACCAAAGGAAACTACAATAATGTAAATGGAATACTAAATATAAAGTAGCTCTGGTGAATGCTCTAGCCAGCCTCAAACATAAGATTGGTGAACAGCTATGCTCCACAACATTTCGGAAACAACAATCCAGGAGTTGGGAGACGGAAGACATTTGAGAAACTTCACTTTGGTACCTCTGTAGCTAGATTTTATAGAAATTTGTCATTAGGCATCAAATGAAACAAGTTTTAAATTTTGAGCCTTAAAGCATGAGTTTTATTTGTGTGTGAAACATGAATATTCAGTAGTAAATAATCATTAATTAATGATTATCCATACTCCTTTCCTTTTTCCCCCTTCCTCTTCAAGTTCACAGTGCTAGTGCAAAAATGATTGTGGTAATTGAGACTGGCAATGCAAATGGGTGATTTACATATAGGGTGTGTTCTAGAGATTTATAAAGGCATGCGAGGGACCACAGGCATTTTTTTTCTGTATTTTTGAAAAGATTGACTGTCTTTTTAAATTAAAAAAAGGTGATGCCTGGCTATCCCTGGTACATCCCAAGTGGGGACGTCCAGACATCCCACCCAGCCTAATCAGTTGGCATTCTCAAGAGGTACCCCTGATTTCTCTATATACAGAGGATGGCCAGGGAAAATCCTACCAATTCCCATGTCCCGGGGACGTAGGTGGGAACATGTCTCCATGTATTCCTGGTAAATAGTGAAACTCCCTAGACAATGCATATTTAACTAACAAATTGTATCATTGACAGCATAATTAAGTTTAACCATACATACATATTTGTTATAATTAAACTAGTCAAGAGAGTGGCTCAATCAATACATTAGTGACTATACATATACTCTTATCTTAGTTACCGGTTTGGATGTGGGTACGGATGCGGGTACGAGAACCCGGTACGTGGATGCGTGGAAATATATATATATATATACAAAAAAATTAAAGAAATATACAGATTTGTAAACCTAAATCCTAAGTTACCGGATTCGCGTCTAGGACCCTGGATCCGGGTCCGGATTCTCGACCCGGTCCGTGCTGGATCCGGGCAGGGTCCGTGCTTTAAATCAAAACTTAAAATATACCTGCAAATTTTTTTTGTTTCAATATTTTTTAAGATATTGTAGTAAAAGCTTATAGTTTTGCAGGTTCTCTGTAGCCTGGTGGGCATACACATTTCCAATGACAGCAGCATCAATAGCTACTATTAGATATTCTCACTCAGTAGACACCACTTTCACCAGAATCCTGGCACTAATTCTCACCTTCATATCTTCTACAACTGTCTCAACTCTATTTGTGACAACCTTGTTACATGCATTAGTTTGGCGCTCTCTGTTTCCAAATGACTTGGCCATTGCAATTACTCATAAGCACATCAAGCA
>MU224258.1:85171-96242 GCA_018584345.1 Thuja plicata | reverse complement strand
TTGAATCATGTTTCAAATTTTAATGAAGTTATGAACTATATTTTGAATTTGCATTTTGTAATTCAGTAATTCAATGTGCTGATTTTCTTTAGATTCGTGAACATAGATCAATGATCAAGTATACTGTCTACAGATTCATACTATGAAATGATATATATGTTTTAGAATGTATAATGTTTTAGAATTATGTATATTTCTCTTATTATTTTTATATATAATGCATATATATATATATATATATACACTCACGAATCCCTACGAACCCAAACGGCAATTTTTTTTTTTCACGAATCCACGAACCGGATTCGCGAGCCCGAATCCGTCCCCGAACCCGAATCGGCAACTTAGCCTAAATCCTTTGATAGTATGATACTTTATTATTGATCAATGCCAAATGCCAAATATGCAAAAAAATTAAAGAAATATACAGTCCAGGATGCGCATCTTGGATGCATCCAGATGACGCATCCAAACCAATACGCATCCAGACCGAATGCGCAGGGGTAGGGCACGCATCCTGCAACTAAGGCTCTAATAATACTTTCCCTACAATGAAACAAAGTCAAATTTGCCCATAGAGCAAATGGCAAAGAGCATCAAATTCCTACACTAATTAAAGAATTTAACACCCTTCTGATGGCATTTTATTTCCACGTACGGATCTAGGGTGTTTTGTCCCATGAGCTAGTACATACTATATTGCTCTATTAGGATTAACATACCGGTGCTTTAATCTTTAAAGATGTAAACTGGGAACAAGTCCCCCTCACCCCCCAGCGGCCCCCAACAAATGGCGGCCCATCCCCTCAACATCACCAAGATAGTGGAACAGGGAATGTCCCTTAAACATTACCTGTCTTGAAACTGATAATGCATACCTAGATTTGGTTTTTTCTTTGAGAATACTGTTTAAAAGAGAGCAATTGGATCTCTTCCTTAATTCTTTGGAGAATACCCGGTCTTTGAACATCTGCAGGTGTAGTGGAGTGTCTTCATCAATGGTAACATTCATGCCAGGCCACTCATCTTATTTCTTTAGATGGGTTTGATATTCCACTCTACTCTTTTATATATATATATATACAAGCATCAACATGTGACCAGTACAAATTCTTACAAGTGCCAATGAGACTAATACTAGTTCTTTTCGAGCAACCATACTAAGAAATCACTTATGAAAGAACAAGAATCATGACTTAGAAATCCACTTATTTAGAAACCACCTTCACACTAGAAGCCAACTATGAAAGATCAAGAGTCCCAACTTCGAATTCCATATTAGATGTCCTTTTAGGATTTGAACTTAAGTCTCCACAATGAGAACTCAATCTTTAAATTAAGCGCAAACCTTTGAACATTCCACTCCGTTCCTACAAACCCAAATGGAAAATTAGAGATTTAGGGCTACAAAAATCGTAAGATTCTGAAAAACACTTCACCTGCAAGTCACAAGGTGAAGCATAAGGTGGTCTCATGGACTGGAAAGCTTGATATTGAAAACAGTTCAATGTGTTGAATAACTGCCGAATTTAATTTGAGATGCACTATGCAGATAACCCTCATGGACTATTTGGTATAGAACAAGGATTGAACAAAATAATTGAGGAAAAATACTCACTGACATTGCCTGATCTTAGCTTACAGATTAAGAAAAATGATCCAGCAGATACATTCACCATACTAAACAAAAATCTCTAAAAATGAAAATCTTGGAATGACAGGCATCATTACCAATAGAATGAAAGACTTATCCTTTGTGCATGTGTACCCCAAAATCGAGAAAAAGGTAAAGAAAACAAAGCTAAGTGATCCACCTAGTGCAAGTTTTTTTAGGTGCTATCAAGAACGAATGGGATTTGGGAAATAATCAAAGCCTAAACCTCTTAAATTGTTGAGACGAAAAATTCCAATCAATCCCTCTAACAATCTGCAATATGGTGGCAAGGTTAATCCATTTTCATAATATTGACTGGATTGAGATCCCTTCATATACTATTCCAATACTAAATCAACATTAAGCAATCCAAAGTATCTAAGGAATGTGATTCAGTGGTAAATTCTAGGTAGCTCACCACAGCTGGCACAGGGTTTGAACTTTGAACTATTGCTTGACTTCCCAAACATTTAACGCATTCCAAGTACCTATAATAGAAAAAACCCAAACATGAATTTCTGTAAACTAAAGAGTTGATGGCAGTAAGATGCTGCACTATCATGGAAGGGGCTTCCTAAAATAAATCAGTGGGTGTTGTTGAGAATTTTTAGGAGCTTTAAGCAGAGGGCCTTATGGATTTTCAGATTTTCTAATAAAGGGCAAGCTTAAAATTTTTTATTTCAGGAAGTTGGTGGTCTTATGATTATTTTTTACTATTTAGCAAGAACAATGCTAAATTTACAATTATATAGCTAAATCAGTTAATCTCCAAAATTATTGACAGGAATTTTAAAATTATAGATGATTTATTTATGACAGCAAAATTTTAAAAAGCAGGTGGAAGAAATTTTCAACCCCATCCCAAACACACCCTATTATATCTAAAATTAAAAGGTAGGTGCTCCTATTTTATTGCACAAGATTCTAAATCATCTCATAACATAATTATGAAAGCCTCAAAAGAGACAGGAATTTGTGCTTGAGGCAGATGTTCAATATGGAGCAGGAAGATATGTGAACCCCATACTCTAGCAGAGAGGTCTCATGCGATTGCTTGATTAGGTTTGCTGCATAAATTGTATCCACACAGGTGGTCCCATTTGAATAATTTGGAATTAAGTCTTGTAATAATGGAGCTGCTATAAATTGAGGATTGGAAAGAAGATATAGAAAAACTGGGGCAAATGCAGCCAATTCCTAAAGGAAAAATATGCCACATGGCTGCACACATTTCCTTCCTTCCTCTTTTACATTTGCCTCCAAAATTTCCATATATCTGTCATGAATAGGTAGATAATTATAAAAAGCGATGGGACAACTAGCTCCACACAAAACTCCTTAGAAATTTGAACGATGACTGCTAGACAAAATAGACTAAGCAGTATCATGAGACATTGTCCTGATAATAAGGTGCACATGGTGATCTCAAATGCTGAGAAATAACTACCCTCTAGCTTAAGCACAATTAGATGCATGGGCACAAGAAATCGTGAATGGCACGCCCTAAAAGGACCTATTATTTCCTTTCCTTTGAGTTCTCAATATGTAATTCTTCCACTTGCATTAGGAATGTATGAAATTACTGCTTTTACTAGGCTATTAGGCCAATCTAAAGATTTCAAAATTTAAGACAATATAACAGTTCGAGCTCTAAGCTAGTGGCAAGGATGAATAACTGACACCGCTTGTGTTAAAACAGTTAGATTAATGCGAATCACACTCAGACTGGTGCATAGAAGCATTCTAAACCTAAAGGAACTATAAGATTGTTTTTATATTTGCTGTGGCATATTCCAATCATAGTGGGAGTTCCCTGAAGAATAATTTGAAAAAGAAAGAAGCCAAAAGTTCCGAATGCTGCTTTCTTATTATAATTAGTGGGTTTTACTTTTTTACTAAGATTAGAGTTGTAAATTCTTAGATAAAGAACAAAATCATTCTGATTTCTTAGATAGAAAGGGTTGAAAGGAACACACAATGGAAAGTGAATTGCACTTTACGAAGCAAAAAGAGAAACAATTTTAACCCCTAATTACTTTAAATGAGTGCCACAGTAGGGAAAAATAAAAATTCTTATTTTTATTTTTTTTAAAAGGGAGAAATAAGAGAAAATTACCTTCTTATGGGACTTGTCTTTACGGCAGGCAAGGGGTAGGTTCGTGGCATGGTATTCATCATCATCCTCACAACCAGCCCAAGATTTGACAGATACAGTAATCTTTGTTCAAAGCTCTGTCCTTAACCTCTTCGGTATTATCCTTCCTTTCTGACTGTTGCTCTTCCTCGGCGTCCTCCTCCAATACTCAAAACACTTTTGTAGCTTTGATAATCTCTCTGAACAGCTAAATATCTTGTATAAATCCTTTGAATTGTTTAATGTCTGACAAAAGTCTGGGCAGTTTTGTATATAATGATTAATTTGAAGGATTCAAATAATATCTAAAAAATCCCGTTTCCCTGCAGATGGGTAGATTTGTTAATGAACTCTCTCACCCTCGAAAACAACTGAGACCATAAACCAATGTAGATGTAAATCAATTAGCTATTCTGCTGCAAAACAATGAAGGATGCTTGATTTATTGGATTTGGACAGGAAAAGATGGGTAAATTGTTTTTCTTTTTCACAACGCAAATATGAGGCAAACGATGGTTGCCAGGGCAATTGCAGGGCACCCAAAAAAGAATCCAAACAGAAAAAAAAAATAGCAATACAGATGTCTACTGACCACGTACAATAACAATTGACGAAAATACCATATGGTATTTTTGGGAAATTCCTTTTAATAGAATCGCAGAATGCGCCTGGAAATCGGAAGAGGCTTGGATTTAAAAAATAATGTCAAAAAGTGTAGATATCAAACTGGCCCCTGCCGACAAGAAAACATAACCCTAAATAGGCCCTTCGACCTTGCAGAGAACAGCTGGACGAGATTATTTTCTCAAACCTATGGATAAGACCGCTTCAATGGTAATCCTTTATCTCCCCTGTCATCTACAACTATCATCAGTCAAATGCTTACCAAAGAAGGAACGCGCAAGGTATAATAACAACCCAAACTTCTCGATGCTCAGAAAAGTGCGTGGAAGATCTTATAAGGATGAAAATTCTAATCAAATTCAACCATTTGATGGTCAAATAGAGGCTGCGGAAGATCCTTTTGAAGGTACAGAAATTCAATCAGGATACGATAACCACGTTGAGTGGTCAATTAGAGAAAGGGGAAGATTCTCAGAAGGAACGAAGGTTCAACTAACACTTGCTAAACGTTAATTTGACATTTTATTGTTAAAAAAAACGGATCTGAAAGATCCAAAGGATATCTTGGTAAGTAGTTTTTGTTTAATGTGTAATATATTATTATTTTTATTATGGACAATCATTTTCTTTATGTGGAAGCATCTGGTTGGTTCATGATCTTTGTTGAAGTGTAGTTTTGTGTTTAATGAGGTGATTTATTATTTTAAAAAGATTAAAGTGTATTGGTTTATATTTAATATATTTTAAAGAAATAAATAATTGATTTGGTTTTAATTTAATATATATTATGTGTACATATAGATTTGAATTTGCATTTTTAAATTAGATCATTAAAACATTTTGGATTTTATGTTATTATTAAAAAAAATTAGAATTGTGAAAGCGTTCTTTAATTTTATGGAAGTGATTTATATAATAACAACCTTCTATAATCTATATTCGTCTTGTTAATCTGAACATCTAAGACAAGACACTATTGAAAAATACTATGAGGAACTTGTAAAGTGAGAAAAGTTCTTATGTAGTCTCATATTTATAATTTAACAATTTTGTGTATGAAAATGAGGATACTAGGCAACCATGAAATGCTTATAATATTGATGCAAGTGTTAATTAGATTAAGGGTAGTTGATAAGTGATGGAGAGACAACATTGTGGCACACACGTTAACATATTTTGATGTTCAATTTTACACACAATAGTTAGGAGGAAGTCAACAAGGGCCCAATTAAAAATTTTGAATTGTGTTTGATATGTGCGAGTCAAATCTATTGTTGTAGAAGTGATCTAAATCATATATGCAATTGCTTATCTAACACATGTGTCAAAACAAGCATGTAACAATTTAGAACTCAAAGTGCCTTATAACAAAAATTCAACATGACAAGTATAATGATGATCAAGATCCTTGTAACCCTAAGAATGACATTAAACAAAATATAACTATGGCAACTAGCACATGTCTCCAAAGTGAGGTCCCACTTATCAATATTTTGTCCCAAGTTCCTACTTGTTTGTCACCCTCATTCCTCGTGTTGATTGTGAAGTACTTTTTATCATTTTCCTATGATGACAAATTCACTTTGGCATATGAGGAATTTCATAGCAATAAACACATGTTTTTTATGGAGAGTTTATGTTTATCATGGTCAATTATTATTTCTCACTACTTTTACCATGTTCAGTGCAATAATTTTCTATTTACCATAACTTTTTCTACCTTAGCCATAGTGAACAAAATAGGTAATAAACTAGCAAATTCATGTAGAAATGGTGAGCTCAATTATTTTGTTCATATGTTTGATTTAACTTTGAATCACAAGCTTCCTTTCAATCTTTCATTTGCTCTTGGTCTATTTAATCTAATTTAGATATAAAAAAAATATTATAAAATTGTATGTTTCAACCCTTGCCTTGGAAAACTTTAAATCTAATTTATTTCTTACGTCCTTGATTCTAGAAATATTAAAACGTATGTTATACACCAAATGTTCTTGTTCAACCCCTTAATAGTCATCTAGTTATTGCCTACAAATATCATTTATTTCTTGTCTCTTTAAGCTTTCCTCAAACCCCATCTACCTTAGAGGACTAGCCAACTTTCTATAAGGAAAGTGATAGAAAGGAATCATTAAGGGCTTTTAAAGCTTGAATTTCTGGTTTTGATTGTGTATATTTTTTAGCATCAACGTTTTGGATCACACTCTGTGATCCATCATCAGGATGTAAGAGCAAAGAGCATTTTTACATATCCTTCATGCTCTTTGCTCTTACATCCTGGTGATGGATCACGAAGTGTGATCTGAAACGTTGATGCTAAAAAACATACACAATCAAAACCAGAAATTCAAGTTTTAAATTCTAATGGATTGTGGAAATTTGATCGATTTAATTAAGGTCTTTGCTACCAATATCAAAATATTCTCTATAGTTGATGAAACCAAACTATGCTAATTAGATTTAGGTTACCTTTTAATAGATTAAGAAAAGCTTGAATATAAAATCTTATTTTAATTAGCATAGTTTTAATGTATTGGCTTGTAATTTGTTAGAAAAAAAATATTAGAAGACATAGACTTATTAGAAGTCTCAAAATATACAAAAGAAGTTCATAAGAAAATATTTCATGGTTGCCTAGTATCCTCATTTTTGTACACAAAATTAGACTTCTTTTGTTTAATGGTTTCTTATAAACCCTTTAAGAGGTCTAAAAAGATAAGTTCTAAAATAATACTAGAATTTTTCTTAGTAGATTTTAGTTCACTTCTAACACATCTTTCAAAATTAAAGAAAAGTTGGTCAATTTGCTATTTATGGTGGGTTTTGGCCACTACATTTTAGTATCCTCATCTCAAAATAGTTCTACAATGGATAATTATGACGTCTAAACTAGAAACTTTGCATTTAATTTTTTTATATGATGTAACTGAATATTAAAACTATTAGGATTGGATAATACTGAGAGGGGGGGTGAATCAGTATTACTGAACTTAATTAAATAATTCAACCAATTAAACATTAACCATAAGCTTGCAGAAATGAAAAGAACATAAGCAAATAACACAGTACTCATAATACCATTATTTGTTGTCGAGGAAACCCTGGCCAAGGGAAAACTCCGGTGGGGATGATACCCACAAGCAGCACACTAAAGTATAGTTTCCATGTTAGGAGACCTAGCCCTGTTAGAAGATGAATATTACATAGTACATTTCCTTTTTAAAGGAATTACAACCCTGTTAAAGGCATACAACACCCTGTTAGGGGCCAAATGAGCATACAACTCTACAATAAAATTTTGTTACAAAATGTTCTCAGTAAAGAACAATAACAAGCATCTCTAATGCTTATATAGTTCATGTTTATAGCTCATCAATGATCTATGTCATCCTCTGCTATGTCATTCGCATCTATCTCATAACATCTCTTCAATCCATGTATATTCTACTTCCACAAAAAGACCTTACATATATATCTTTCTCTTTCACCAAGTCGGCTCTCAGTGCAAATATTACATAGTCGACTTTCAATACAAAATACATTTAATAAAGTAAATATCAAATGCATAGTCGGAACTCTTACATAGTCAAATTATAGGTTATCATCAACCATAATCCAACTCCGATTGCCAGTAGTCCATGTCATACTCCCTTAATCATCGCTATTGTCCAACTGCTCTGTATCATTGTTCTGTTGCAGTCTGTCTGTCTTCAATTCTCTCTAACTCGATGTAAATATTACCAAAACAAAATTAATCTTAGGTGGAAGTCACACATACCCCATACTATCTTCCTCTAAGCTCGCATGTCATAACTCATCGATCTCGATCTTTGATACCCAAAATACTTATGTATCTGTGCTTTTGTACTTAGTCGATTTCTGAGTTAGCAAAACTTAACTTTATAGGAATCGATCTGTAAACTAGATGTGTTGCCATAAATGAAAACCAAAAAGTGAATCACTTTACACAAAATTGATCACTTGCCAACAATCTCTCCCTTTGGCATTGATGACAACACTCCAAAAAAAGAATGACTAAGTGTTCCAACAAAACAAAACTGTCTCCTCTATTTTCTCTCCTTCCTTATTACTTCCTTCTTATCTCTTCTCCCATTATTTTTTTTATTCTCTTCTCCCCCTTTGACAACAATGACAAAGGTGCATACAAAATAATAGGATTAGTGCTTGCTCACCAGTTTCAGAATATCTTGAAAGGAATCTTCCAAGATCTTCACTTCTATACTCCATGTTTTAAACAATATTTGACTAACATGAATTAGTCCATTCAATGCAAATGATGCGGTCTCTGCTTCTTTCAAATCTGTAGGCATAGAATTAGTCAATGACTCTATAACTTTCTCTAAGTTTGATAAATGTGCCTCAAGTATGGATAGCTTAGGAGTGATTAAACTCTTCAACAAATTGAATCTTGTTAATACTCTACCTTTCTCAATATCCAATACACTGAGTTTCACCAAAACTCTTGTTACTTCCATGTCTAACTTCATTATAGATTTTGAAGAGGTTTCACAACTGTCCATCACATTATTCAAAGTTGCCTCTCTCCTTGGCAATAATGTCTTCAATGTTCTAAACATGCCTAATAGGATTCATATAGTAACTAAACAGTTTCCTTCCATGTGCAATGCAACTCTTTGCATTTGTCAAACAAGTTTTCAGAATGCCTAAGTCCCATGCAATAGACTTGCAAACTTCAGATAGTTTCTTCTCTGAATAGTTCTTTTCTGCCTTCTCTTCTGCAATCTTTAACAAATTCTCATAATATCCATCAAATTCATCAAGTGTTATTTTTAGATTTTCAATGTCATCTCTATGCTGGAAAACAATAGGTACTGGAAGCAATTTGTTCACAGTATCAATTGCCCTGGTAATTACTTTAGCATTTTTATCACCTTTCTATTCTGATCTTTCTTTGACTTTCGTTAGTGCAGTAAAAGCTAATTTTACTAGCTCATCTTCATCCATGTAGTCAACATTAACTTCTGTTGTTTTATCTTTGCTTGCCAACAATGAGATGGAAGATGTGTTTACCTCTTTCTATTCATCCTCTTTCTATTCTTCCTTCTACTCTTCTTCCTTTTTCTGCTCTTCTTCCTCTTTCTGCTCTGCTTCATCTGCAATAGTGTTGTCCACATTCCCTGCAAATGGGTCATTTTCATCATGTGATGTATCAAGTGTCATAGTCACACCAGATTCATAGAAATCTGGTTGTGAATCAGCTTCGCTCTTCTCATAATTTTCCTCAGCTGTCTTTGAACTTTCTCCCATTCCTAATGGTGTAGGCGAAGTGGTTTTAGGAGGTGGAGGGTTCTCAGGAGTAGTGTTCATCAATATTTTCTCCAATGTCTTCTGAGTTTCCTTAGTGACTCCATCATATTTTCTTGCCATGATTTTTAGCAGTCTTACTTTAGTCCTCAACAAAGGTTTTAATTCCTTGAATATTCTCTCTCTTTCTTGTAAAGATATCACAGGAAACATGTTGTTAATTTCCTGATTTCTAATTGTTTCATCTTCAATTTGAGCTAACTATTTCCTTGTCTCTAATCTCCCATACAGTTCTTCAGGTATGCTGCTCTCAACTTCCAATAGAGTCTTTCTGAAAACAAGTAGATGATTAACTACAACATCTTCAATTTTCTGTTTGTCAGTCTCATCATACCGGTCATAGTATTTGTCAATTGAAACTAGCTTCCCTTGTTCTATAGCTCTCTTCTCTATCAAATTCAAGTCAGGATTCCAGGCTTGATTACTCTTCTTAGTTTTCTTCTCTTCTCTCACAGTGCTTGGTTCCATAGATGATGTTTGCTTGCTAGATCTGGTGTTTACTCTAGGAGTAATGTTTTTAGTTTGAGATGTTTGTTGTGATGGAGGAGGTGGACTGTCTACCATTAGTACTCTAGGAGTGGGAAGGGTTGTAGTACCATCACTTGCCAAACCAAAAGATCATTCTACCATTTTCTTTTTCACTTCTTTCAACTCTTCTTTTGTCAATCCTGCCTTAACACCACATTCATGTATAATGTTATCAATTTTCCTTTTCCTCAGACCTCTAGTCTATTCCTCTCTTACCTTAGCTGATTTCTCCTCATATGTACCCCATCTTTCTTCTGATGTATCAATCTCGGAGGCAAGAACTGTCTATGCTGGAAACCTACCTGTTGGGAGCACACTCAGACATGCAAATGTTAGAAGATATAAACCATTTAATCTACATTAACATGTCTAAAAATATACTAGAAAAATAACAATAGCTTTCACCATGACCTCCGATGAGCTGAACAAGGGCATCCAAAGCCTTGTTGATTTGCTCTTAGAGAGGTGTGTGGGTGTGCTCTCCCAACACAATATCTAAATCCCACTTGATTGAATGCAAACTAAATGCAATGATGGATAAAGAACTCAAGAACAAGTTATGGAAAAACTTGTCTCAAGTCTCTACCAAATGTAAATAAAATGCAAATACTATACTAAGATGATGTGCAAGATTAAAGGAAACTAAGATTCATTCACCATTATCCTAGCATGTAATATCTATGTTATGAAAATGAACTAAAAGCATGAAAGTATGAATATTCACTAAGAACTCTAGAGCTATTTTGACATAATAACAATGCATAAAATGGAGATGCTTTGCTCTT
>MU224258.1:50546-67944 GCA_018584345.1 Thuja plicata | reverse complement strand
TAAGGGAGATGAATCATATTTAATTAAATAGATAGAAGAATATAACAAATATAATTAATTAAAATTAACTATAATGTTATGGGAATATTAATTAAATTAATATAAGGACGATTTTGGACGTCTACAAGAACATGTTCAACTTGCATGGTCAATACCTCTGAACTTACTTCATATCCCATTGGATAACACCATTTCTTCCTAGGTGTGACTGCCTCAAAGCATACACAATCAGCTTCAACCATGAAACGGATTGTATCCTTGTATTTTTCAACAATGTCTTCATGTAATCTGTATCTAGTTTTCATTTGCCTCTGAAGAATCTTAATCATACCAAACAATTCCCCATCAACCCATGTTTTGTTCTATCTTCTGTAGCTCTGTGAAATATGAATACCAGTAGGTATCCCTTTTCTCCAACCACTAGGGTGCATGCCAGGAAATTTGTGTTCAATTTTTATAAACATATGCATCAATAGTGAGCCAAATCTGAAGGTCTTGAAGGTCTTCGATCTGTCTTTCTTTATCAGATTAACATTCTCTAGAAATTATTGTGCCAATACTTCGCATAGGTTATATTTCACATTTTATTTCACCATCTCCATGCCATCATAATAACTCCTATAGACACCGAATTAGGTCTACTTCTGTAGTATAATTTGTAGCCAAGTATCATAGAGATTAATCTCACATCTTGCTGAAAGATGTCATTTACTATCATTGCTCGTCTGTCCCATTTTGAGTGAGTTAGGGTTTCAACTTCTTTCTTCACATGTTTTTCTGCAACAGGAATAATTCTAGTGTTGTCCAATCCAGTAATCTCATGAATTAAATCACTATAGATCTTCACAGGATGTTCGCCTATCCAAATGAACTGATCATGTACTCTGCTCAACAATATCTTGATCCATTCTATTTCGTCGAATTCATACAAATCCATAATTTTCATTATGCTCAACTGATCAATGTATTTGTATTCATCTTTCATAATTCCTTTCTCAATCATATATGATGACATTAAGTTTTTTCATTAGTATACTTAAGTGAAAAACATGATAAAGGTCATTGGTATTGGCATGCCCGACATACAACACACTGCATACCCGATGAGATGACAATGCTTGTCGTGAAAATGCTAAGTATAGAATTACTTGACAAACACTGTCAAGTGTTGAACCGATGACAAAGAATAAAGAACATCACTGATGAAACAGTTTTCAAAACATCACCGATGGATCCAAAATCACTAAACTGATGGTACAGTTTTATGAACATCACCAACAAAGCAGAAAAGGCAAGGAACCCGATGAACAGTTCAATATAGGGACACCGACGGAGTAGAAGCCTAACAGAGCAAAGAATGAAAGAAAATTGAAAGACTGACAGAGCAGCCCGAGCATCAGAACCGACAGTCAGTTACAGACCCCGCAAAAAGTGGATCTGACTTTCCACATCAAATAAAACATGGTAATTCTATTTATAGAGTTTTAATTTTTTTTAAATCATTACTTGAGGGTCAAGCAAGTATATTGTAAATGTTTTAAAGCACCTAACAAATCTAAAACATAACTAACTAAAGATCAAGGTCAAGTTGTAAACCTTGAATCTAGAGTTAACTTGAAAAGCGTGAATCAAGAATGGACCTAGAAACTAGTATATATAGAGGTTCAATCATTTGTAATAGGAAGAGTTGATAAATTATTGTAGCCATGAAGAGCATCTAAGCAGCAGAAGTGAATTCGTACAAAGTTCAGAAATAGATCATATCAGTTCTCAAGAACACAGACAAGGCTATCGACAAGCAGAGATAAGGTATCATTCAATCACTCAAGATGATTACATATACATTGTAAGCTTTATAGGATTTGTTATCAACAATTAGAGATTGCATATACTATCAGATCAACATTTATAATATAGTTGCATTCTAACAAGTGCATCACATTAGAAATCCTTTAGTAGAAGGTGGAGTTAATGGTTCTTGAGAAATCTCTTAATAGAGTGCACATCTAACAGTGTTGTTAAAGCTTCAAATGAAGTAGATCCTAACAGGTCTCCACCCTAATACTCCTAATAGGGTAGATCATTAGAAGTGATCAAATTGTAAGTCTTAACCAGCTCCCTTCTTATCTGCAGATAGTGAATTTTTGTGGGTGACATCCCCACCATAGTTTTTACTTCCTAACAGGAGTTTTTTGCGATATCATATCTTGTGTTATGTGTTATTTACTTTCATGTATGTTTCTTGAATGTTTACACATGTAAAGAACTTATGTTATGATTTCACATACATAAAGAAAGATGAACAGATAGATAGGTGAATATAGAAATCTGATGACACAAAGGTTAATGGGCTAATCACATAAAAGTTTTAGAGGTACTAGTTCACCCCTCCCCTCTCAGTACATCATTCTAGTAATTCCAAAAATTGGTATCAGAGCTAAGTCTCTCTCTTGAAAAGCTTAAAGACTTAAGAGAAAAGATCAAGACAATGGAAAAGTATAGACTGAACAAGACTATTGAGAATGAGCAGTTACAAATTCAGATTTACTATGAGCAGTACAAGGAGGTGAGAGTAAGCATGAGAAAGTTGCTTGATGAAAGAAAGATTATGGAAACTAGGCTTAATGAAAAATATTATAAAGAAGAGGAGATCTCAGATTACTTCAACTCAACTAAATCTACAACAAGCAAAGCATCAGACAAATTAGTAGAAGAGATCACAAGTCTACAAGAGGTCAATCTACATCTGATAGAGAAAATCAAGATGCTGCAAATCAGTCAAGAGACTCAGATGGTAAAAATGATTGATGTCATGAATGATTCAAGAAAATTCGAATCAGAGAGAACACTAGCTATTGATGATAGGAGGAAAATCACAGAGAAGCTACAAGAAAAAGAATCATATATTCAAAGACTTACTGATCATCACCATGAGATTACCAATCAAATTATTCTTATGAGTCAAGAGGCAAACAAATTAAATATTGAACTCCTTGAAAGAATACAGATCATCGGTGAGCTAAGAGAAGAAAATGAAAAGCTAAAGCATGAAGTCAAAATTTAGAATCAGCACAATGAATTAATCAAGAAAGCTAGAGATAGAAATAAAAGAATGGATGATTTTCTTGACGGACAAAGAAGAGTCAGCAACTACACAGGTCTAGGGTACACTGACAATGGAGAATCATCTAATCAATCAGATCAAAGGAATTCTTATGCAACTCCAAGAACCAAGAATATGTCATGCAATCACTGTGGAAAACCAGGCCACACCTCAAACATTTGCAGAAATGAAATGAAATGTATTCCTCAATCGCAATCTACTTTCATTGGTAATTGTTATAAATGTCACAAGAAAGGACACAAGGCACATGAATGCAGATCCAAGGTGACAAATCCAAAGAAGGAAACCTACATGGACAAGTACTGTCCTACCTGCAAAATGAATGGACATACACATCAGGAGTGTTGGAAAAAGAACAAGAAAGAATGGACACCAAAGGAACCTGATAATGGCTATAAACTGACAAGAATCGGTAACTCATATGTTTGGGACTATAACACATGGGCAAACTGCATAGCATGTGGAAGGTATGGTCATATTACTGCCAACTGTATGAGAAAATGGACTAGAAGACCTAGAGGATGGACCAATCCAAGTATGGCATGTTTACATTGTCATAAGGTTGGACATGTGATAAAAGATTGCAAAGACCAACTGACAGAAACAAGCACTTATCCCAATGGAAACACCATTGATGACATCAAGAAGATGAGAAACAAGATGTGGAGAAAAGATACAAACACTGAAGGTGCTAGAATAAGCAATGCAATTGATGACACCCCATCCAATGGATCTGGTGGCATCACTATTCCCAACTAAGTTGCACAATTAAGTATGGAACTGCATTATGACAAGTTGTATTATGCATCGGTTCCATTACACATTGATCATATTGACAAAATTAGCATTATTGAAGATGCACTATATTGTTACTTGTAATATTACTGAAAAACAATTCCATTAGTAAATGGGTACCAATAAGCATCGGTGAACACACAATGTAAATTTGACACTACTTACCAAAATGTATCAGGCATTACACAAAATCCAAGTCGCTAAGTGTAACCGACAGACATCGGTGATCTTTGAGCCGACAGAGGTTGTTGACGCCATCTTACCGACAATCATCGGTGAAATCACCAAAGCTGCTAGCTACCCCAAAACTTTACGCCTACACCGATGATGTTATTTATGCCTCAACTGACGAACTCAGTCTTTGTACACTGATGAGTTGTTGGGCATTAATGACAACTTAGGGCACAAAAAGTTATAAAAGCACAATAGAAGAACTCATTTTGTACCTGTAATTTTTTAGCAACAAAGCAGAGATAAGCAGAGCGATTGAAGAACAGATTGAAGTGCGACCTCAGCAAGATTCAAACATGACTAAATAGATTCACGAGTGATCACAGAGATTTAGTAAGTACATACAATCACCGACCGCACTGTGTTTAAATTACGGAAAGCCCTAAATTTCAAAATACAGTGGCATCTACTTCAAGAACAACAAAATTGAAAGAGGATAAGAAGAAAATCATTAATCTTATTAGCAATAGTACTTGTGTTGAACCTAAATACAAGTTACACCCAAAATTGCATCACAACCCAATGATTCTGGAGCATTCTCCAAAATCCCACCTAGGGTTTTGCTGGTAGAGGACATAAGGTCCTATATACATTGAAAGATCTTGGAATTAGGAGATATAGACCTAGATAAGTCCTATAAGGCACTATGTGATGACACTGGAAACCTGAAAGAAGAGCACAAGCATCTAGAAGTGAAAGGTCTGACAAATGCACTACACTTTCCTAGGGTTTTTAAGATCGAATGGATACGAATAGTTATGAGCAGAATGCATAACCAGACATTGTGGCTTGATGAGCCTAAATGAATAACAAAAGATGTTATTCATGCGGTTACTGGATATCCCATAACCGACAAGCCAAAAGCTCACAAGCACCCATCCATGAAGGAAGTAGAAAAGTTAACAGGTGCAAAATCAGACAAAAGAGGTCTCAAGGTTAACACCATCACTGAGGAGGAAATCAAGTTTCGTGCATGTGTGATAGGATATAAAATATTTCAAGCTAGCAGAATGAACAACATAGCAATCACTGCTATGAGCACAACCTACAAGATCATCAAACTAGGAAAGAAGATGGATCTTGTAGAAATATTGTTAAATAAACTTGAGGAGAACATGAACACCATAAGGTCATCTAGGACAAACACTTGTAAGTTTGGTTCTCTTATTATGTGCATATTCCTATACTTTGAATAATACGTTCCTTCCATAGGCAAAGTAGTATGGGACATAAGCAAACCAGTCACCATACAGATATGTGAGAACATAGAATCATTAGGTACAGATTTTGATGACTTGATGAATGAACATTTCAAAGGATTTAAGAAAAAGATGCAAGCAAGAACAAGGATACCAGAGAGTTTGATAGAAGAACACAAGGATGATATATGTTTTATGGTAGATACTGATTTTACTTATATCAAACCAGTAGTACCTAGAAAATCTTGGCTATCACCACTGGATTATGAAAGCCAAACAGGAAAAGCTACAAAATGCATCAAGGCACTATTGAATGAACCATTGGACAAAAAGCAACCAGGATTTGGCACTTATGAAGAAGCCAAACCAAAAATAAAGTTAGATCTTGTTGTCAAGAAAATTGTAAATAAGAAGAAAAAAATGGTAAAGGACTTAACCAAGAAATTTGTAGTTACTGAAGAAGGTGAAGAGGAAACATAAGGAAAGGAGGAAGAAATGAGGGCCAGACACCCATCGGTGAAGATACAAAAAAGAGTGATTCAGAGGCTACACAGTCAGATTCACCACCTCTTCCTCCACCTAAGAAATCAAGGACAATAGTTGCTTCAAGGACAAGAAGCAAAATAGTAAAGGAAGCAACTCCTTCATCGTTGAAGAAAGGGAGAGTGAGAACCTACAAGAGGAAACCAGTCTCACCAAAGGGGAAACAAACCAAAATGAGGAAGTTAAATAGAATAAGAGAAGATCTAGATGACTTAGCTATGGATGAAGTTGACATTGAAGTAAAAAAAGGGAAAGAACCCTTGATTCCTAAAACCATTAATGAAATATGTAAAACATTTCAGAATCACAATCTATTTCAGATCCTAATATTAGGAAATGGTTGAAATTTGATCCAGAGGATCAAAATAAAATTGAAGATGCTATAATCGCTAAAATGTGAAAAAATAATTATGTTCCACTTCAACTCAAGGAATATGAAGTACCCAAGGAGCTATCGGATAGATTGTCTCCAAGATGGACATTTGCACTTCATCAAGAAAAATAGATAAGAGAAAGATTACTTGTTACTATTGTGCCTTCTGAATCAAAGAAGGAAGAGATAGATGAAATAATGAAAAAATATGCAAAGGGGTTCTCACCCAAAATGAGAGCATACAAATTTCTTCAAGGGAAGCTAATTGAGCTAGATCAATAAAGCATCAAGAAGTGGTGTAAAATACTCAAAAAGCCAAATAAGGAAGCTAGCTTGGAAAAAGAACACATCATCATTAAAGATGCACAAAATGATTCATCAGTTGAATTGGACAGAGAAGAGAGTGATACAACAGGCCACAAAAATACTGAAGTTGTAGATGAGGTATGGCCCGACACTACTCTTGAGAAAACTCAGAGTGAAGAAAGCCAATTTCCACCAAGCCCAACTCATATTTACTTGGATGATGAAGCAGAGGTTACCAAAGAAGAATTGACAATAAAAGGTAACATAAATGAGGATGTCAATGATGAAACATGGTTGGATAATATCATTAATGACATTACAGGAAAATAACCTGCAGAAGATATGCAAAAAGATGAAGATGTAACTGTTGCACAAGGTGATACCGATGGACATGACACACTTACTGACACTGCAGAGGTAAATACTCTGACCAACATGCGAATATTAATAGAAGCTATTGATATTAACTCAAGTCAAGAGAAATCATCTAAGAAAGATGATAACATACCCGAGGACATAGGTAATGATGAAACTAAAGATGCATCGGACACCCAAAAGGATACAGACACAGAGATGAAGGATGCAACCAACACTCAGCAAAAGTTGTCTATTGAAAAAGACAAAGGAGAAGATACTAACAAGGATGAAGAAAAAGAAAAGAGTGAAGAAGTTAAGCAAGATGATAGCATGAAGGAAAAGGAAGAAAAAACTGTTGATACACCCAAGGCCACTGAAGAGACATCTTCACACAACCAACAGGTGGACTCTGAATAGAAGCAACAAGAAGCTTCATCTTCTCGACTTTCACCTACCAAATCAATCCAATCTCAAGATTTACAAATGGTAGTTCACCAATTCATCTCCCAAAAAAAGGAGAAGAAGAAGAATAAAGTAATAAAGAAAGATATCTTGGTTGTAACACTTGATGAGGTGATTGAAATACCCAAGTGGGATGTATCAACTTTAGATGTTGAAACACTTCAAAAGTTTGGAGTGATATGTCAAAGAAAAGCCCTACAGGAGAAAATGAGAAAAGCACATAGGGAAGCCCAAGCACTTGACAAAGCTAGGGATATACTACATCAACTTGTTCCTAAGGTAAAAGTTTAAAATGACATATCAATCATGGAACAAATTGCAATTCTTACCGATGCCATCACCACTCAAAGTGTAGATGCAGAGCAGGCAATGGAAGAACTGGAAGAGAAGAAGTATCAACTCAAACTAGTTGAGAAGATAAGCCAAGAAGTGGCAAAAAACAAGGTAAAGCTCTCTGAATTAGAAACTCAATTAGAACCAATGATTGCATAAGCTATTACCTTAGTTCAAAAATTGTGCACACTTGACAATTTGACAAAAGAGAATGGTGAAAAGTTGTCCCAATTAGATTTAGATCTGACAGCAAGTGCACAAAGTTTAACCTCTGATGCAAATGCAATAAATTTGCATCATGACAAGATCACAGAGGTAAATAGGTGAAGACAAGAGATATGGGATGTAGAGACACAATTTAGAAATGAGGTTACTGAGCTGCAGGCTCACATATTGCCAAACCTCACTACTCTGCAACAACACATTATAGATGCAAGGAATTTGATCTCGACCCTGGAGATGTCTGTGGTAGACAACATCTATGATATACATGTGAGGATATCACTTGAGCACATGGCTCTCAAAAATTTGAAGGAGAAATGGGAGAAGATGATGGAGGAAATCAAAGCCTCACACTCCCACATTTTGGACAAGTTGTGAGTACCTTTGCCCTTATTATCAAAAAATGAGGAAAGGGATATGTATGTTGTATGTACAACATGAATAGATATGTAAAAATAGATATGTACAATATATCAAATATCAAAAAAAGGAAACAAAAAAAGGGAAGGCAATTATATGTACATAAACTTACACACTTACCGACATATGCATAGGGGGAGTCATGAAATGACTAAGGATGAAGTATACACAGGTGTACATACTAATATATTAAGTATGCTGCACATATGAGTTTTTGATACTAATGTCAAAGGGGGAGATTGATGACATTAAGTTTTGTCAGTAGTATACTTAAGTGAAAAACATGATAAAGGTCATCGGTATAGGCATACCCGACATACAACACACTGCATACCCAATGAGATGACAATGCTTGTCATGAAAATGCTAAGTATAGAATTTCCCGATGAACACTGTCAAGTGTTGAACTGACAACAAAGCATAAAGGACATCACCGATGAAATATTTTTTGAAACATCGCCGACGGATCCAAAATCACTAAATCGATGGTACAGTTTTATGAACATCACTGACAGAGAAAAAAAGGCAAGGAACCCAATGAATAGTTCAATATAGGGACACCGATGGAGTAGAATCCCGATAGAGAAAATAATGAAAGAAACCCGATAGACTAACAGAGAAACCTGAGCATCATAACCGACAGTCAGTTACAAAACCCGCAGAAAGTGGATCTGACTTTCCACATCAGATAAAACATTGTAATTCTATTTATAGAGTTTTAATTTGTTTTAAATCATTACTTGAGGGTCAAGAAAGTATATTGTAAATGGTTTAAAGAACCTAACGGATCTAAAACATAACTAACTAAAGATCAAGGTCAAGTTGTAAACCTTGAATCTAGAGTTAACTTGAAAAGCATAAATCAAGAATGGAACTAGAAACTAGTATATATAGATGTTCAATCATTTGTAATAGAAAGAGTTGATAAATGATTGTAGCCATGAAGATAATCTAAGCAGAAGAAGTGAATTCATGCAAAGTTCATAAATAGATCATATCAGTTCTCAATAACACAAACAAGGCTACCGACGAGCAGAGACAAGGTATCATTCAATCACTCAAGGTGATTACATATACATTGTAAGCTTTATAGGATTTTTTATAATCAATTAGAGATTTCATATACTATCAGATCAACATTTATAATGTAGTTGCATTCTAACAAGTGCATCACATTAGAAATCCTTTAGTAGAAGGTGGACTTAACAGTTCTTGACAAATCTCTTAATAGAGTGCACACCTAACGATGTTGCTAAAGCTTCAAAAGAAGTATATCCTAACAGGTCTCCACTCTAATACTCCTAACAGGGTAGATCATCAGAAGTGATCAAATTGTAAGCCTTAACTGGCTCCCTTCTTATTTGCAGATAGTGAAGTTTTGTGGATGACATCCCCACCGTAGTTTTTACTTCCTAACAGGAGTTTTCTGTGATATCATATCTTGTGTTATGTATTATTTAATTTCATGTATGTTTCTTGAATGTTTACACATGTAAAGAACTTATGTTATGATTTCACATACATAAAGAAAGATGAACAGATAGATAGGTGAATATAGAAATCTGATGACACAAAGGTTAATGGGCTAATCACATAAAAAAATTTAGAGGTATTGATTCACCCCTCCCCTCTCAGTACATCATTCCAATAATTCTAACAATATACTCCATCTTAGTAGAAATCTCATCAGTACCAAGTATATCATACTTACAATGAATGCAAACCCTAATATCTTCTACATGTAATATGCCATGAGGGGTTTGAGAAAATGCTCCTTTGAGATCTTCTTCACAAGACTTGAATGGTTGTTTCTTGAATTTATACCTAGGTCAATCTACGACATCGTAAATAACAGGTGCATCCATAGCTAAATGATGTAAATACCTCTATTTTGTTGAATTCCAAGTTTTTTGCTTCAATCGATCATGCACGAAAATTGTAGAATAGACTAGGTTCCTTCGCTCTCTAATCTCCATAGGTCACTCTTGTCAAATGGTAAGGAAATAGATCATTGTATGGTGTTTTATACAAGTTTAAGTTAGAAGGGTTTATTTTACTCAATACTGTCCAGTCGGCTGTAAATCTCGTGATCACAATATATGCATTGGCTGATGTTGTGCTCTTAGATGTATATTGCATTGTGTCAACCATGTTCATACCTAAGCTCGCTCGAGCTCAATCCATAAAATTCAGGGTTGGATATACTCTTATATCTATATCCAATGCTCCCCATGAGGCCATGATTGGCCAATTAGGTCAATTCTTCTTTGTTGCCATCAGGCAAAGATCCAGTAGCATCTAATGTCTCTCCCTAAACTAGTGTCTCACTAGTTTCCTTGATCTTTCAAATTTTACCACTGCTGTTATCTTCTACTTTCTTAAAACAACTGTCAAAATCATTCTTCAAATCTGCAACACTCTTTCCAATATCACTTCCACTCTTTTGTGAATTCATAGGAGGTGGTACTCTTTTGTGGTTTACTCCCTTATACCTGCAAAACTTTGCTATATGTCTTGGATTATTACATTTGTAACATAAAGGAGGTCTTCTTTCCTAATTTACTTGCAGCTTACAATACTTCACAATGTGTCCAAGATTATGGAATTTATAACATGTAGGTTCTCTTCCATTATCTTGTTTATATCCATGTTGATTAGGTTTCCTGCATTCTGCTTTCTTGTGCCCATATCCATTACAATTAAAACAACAACCAGAAAAAGTTTTAAAGGGGGCATTACCTCTGCAGTCTCTCTTCATGTGTCTAAATTTGTTACAACCAAAGTATCTACCTTTTAAGGGTCTGATCTTCTCTCTAGGTTCTCCAATAGGAGGTTTTTTAGCATCAATCTTCTCGTCAGATTTCTCTTCATGATTCTTTGAGCATTCAGCTTCATTGAAGCCAATACCAGTCATATCACCTTTAGGTTTCTGTCTGTCTCTTTGTTCATCGATCAAATCACTACTGGTGTGAAGTTTCTCAATGTGTTTCTTTGCTTCAACAAGTTCACCTTTTATGATCTGATTATATTTCTCCAGTTCTAGATACTTGTTCTTGTAGTTGCCAGCTTCATTCTTCATTTGACCTAATGCACTATTTAAAGATTCTTCAAATTTCTTCATAACATCCTTTTGTATCTGAATTTCTTTAGTCATAGCCTCATTCTCAAGTTTCAGGGTTTCATTTTCTTCTTTAAGTTGCTTTATCTGATCTGAATTATCTTCATCTAAATCCTCTTTTATCTAAACCATACGATCTTGTCTTCAAATTTTGGAAATTTCAAGTTGTTCCTTGAGTTTCTTTATAAATTTCTTAGCTCTTTGAATGTTGAATCTCAATTCTCCATTCTCTTCTTTTGCTTTGTCAAGGTCTTCAAGTGCAACATCAAAGTTTTCTTGCAAACTATCCAAATCCATTATGATCTCCCTTAAGCTGTAAGACTTTCTCTCCAAGGGCCAAAAGCTCTGATACCAATTGTTAGGATTGGATAATATTGAGAGGGGGGTGAATCAGTATTACTAAACTTAATTAAATTATTCAACCAATTAAACATTAACCATAAGCTTGCAGAAATGAAAAGAACATAAGAAAATAACATAGTACTCATAACACCATTATTTGTTGTTGAGGAAATCCTGGCCAAGGGAAAACCCTGGTGGGGATGATACCCATAAGCATGCACTAAAGTATAGTGTCCCTGTTAGGAGACCTAGCCTTTTTAGGAGCTAAATATTACATAGTAAATTTCCTTGTTAAAGGATTATAACCCTGTTAAAGGCATACAACACCCTGTTAGGGGCCAACTGAGCATACAGCTCTACATTAAAATTTTGTTACAAAATGTTCTCAGTAAAGAACAATAACAAGCATCTCTAATGCTTAGATATTTCTTGTTTATAGCTCATCAATGATCTCTGTCATCCTCTACTTTTTCATTCGCATCTATCTCATAACATCTCATCAATCCATGTATATTCTACTTCCACAAAAAGATCTTACATATATATCTTTCTCTTTCACCAAGTCGGCTCTCAATGCAAATATTACATAGTCAGCTTTCAATACAAAATACATTTAATAAAGTAAATATAAAATACATAGTCAGCGCTCTTACATAGTCAAATTATAGGTTATCATCAACCATAATCCAACTCTGATTGCCAGGAGTCCACGTCATACTCCCTTAATCATCGCTACTGTCTAACTGCTCTGTATCACTGTTCTGTTGCAGTTTGTCTGTCTTCAATTATCTCTAACTCACTATAAACATTACCAAAACAAAATCAATCTTAGGTGGAGGTCACACATACCCCATACTATCTTCCTCTAAGCTCGCATGTCATAAATCATCGATCTCAATCTTTGATACCCAAAATACTTATGTATCTCTTCTTTTGTACTTAGTTGATTTCTGAGTTAGCAAAACTTAACTTTATAGGAATCGATCTATAAACCAGATGTGTTGTCATAAATGACAACCAAAAAGTGAATCACTTTACACAAAATTTATCACTTTCCAACAAAAACCTTACCTTTACTTTCATGTGTTCAGTGATGAACAAAAGAGAAGTACACCTAGATACCTTATATGGTTGCACGGTTGATTTGAAATTTAACAAGAGATAACATGTTGGGTTTTGGAAAGGAAAATTTTTTATTGCTTTTGCGGGAAAGAAAAAAATATGATTGCTTTTGATATTCTCACCATTGTGCATTATCAATAGTTAAAAGAAAAACAACCGCCTTCAACTATTATTTATCAGCAAGATTTTAGAAGGTAAAAATAATAAAATAAAAAGCATTTAAGAACACTATTAGCAAGTGTCAAATGAATTAACTAGCAGACAAAGGATAGAAGGAAAAAAAATTAAGTAGGCAAGGAAATCACCTTGGAAATTTTCAAAGGATTAAAACATAGTCTAAGTTAGTTTTTAATTTATTTTTCTATGTTGTAACCACACATAGAATTTATAGCTTATAGTTGTGCATTCTTAAATTCCTGAATAATCTTTCCTAGGTGTTAAATTATTTGATCAACCTAATTAAAAAGAAAAATTTGAACTATTCAAAATAGGATATACATATTTTAGAATTTGTGTTAGTCAATACTAACTAGATAAAAATAGATTGACCAACAATATTTATTATTCAATACTTAATAGGCAATAATTATTTGCAATACACATAAATTTTAGGTGCTTACGTAATACTTTGACTCCATGCATCAACACCTTATGTTTGTGTCATTTCATGGGTTCTTCACTAATTCAATGTCATACTCAATAAGAATGTCATAAGGTAAGGTTTCATATGATATTTGCATGATAGCCCTTAGAGGGAAATTTAAACATTTACTGCACTAGTCAAGGACATCCTTGCAACTCAATGTTTCTGATGTAAATGCCCTATACTTTAATATCACAAGCAAGCCTCTTAAATTGTCACACAACAAACATACTCAACAAAATAAAGAAGATAGCCAAATAGATATTTCCTAATGGGTATCTATCATGTGAAAATGATTAGTTTAAACCCTTGAAAGTCTTTCTTTTTCATACAACATGACATTCTTTTGTTCTCGAATCTATGACTTTCCATGAGCCGCTTCCAAACCTCTACAACATGGCTAAAACTTGAGCAAACAATGTTATTAGAAATTATTTTTATTCATGCTTTATATTACATTCACCAAGCCTTTGTCGTCCCTGCAAATATATCACATATTGTTGTTACCAATCTAGTCATTTACTCACAATGAACAAACACTAAATCATAACATTTATGCAATGTACTGGACAAGATAGGTCATGGTGATGAGAATAAAGAAACCATAACCAAGGTGGGCTATACTATTGAAATAAATGTGGGTTCCATGAATGATGCAAGGAGGGTTAGTAAGAGGGACCAAGGGCTCTCCCAAATACCAAACCAACTTGCAGATACAATGCGGAAGCAACAACACACAGAGTGAGAGAAGAAACAACATATATCTTTCATTAATTAATCAAACTCATTACATGCTGGGCTATAAGGCCTTCCCAGTTTTGGCCATATACATTCAATGAATTATAGAAATGATCTTCATACATGTGAGGTCATAGACCTTCCTTTCAATGGAATCAACAATTAATCTTCTATCCAACTCTACTATTCTCTAAAAAACTGATCCTAAACTAAGAACAGATAAATAAATATATACAAGAGTCCACCAAAGAGGTCGGCACTCAAATCCCTAAGTGAGACCCATATTTAGGTCCACACAGATCCCAATGAGAGACCCCACATTAATTACGTCGTGGAAATTAAATGTAGAAGTCGGCCAGATCAGGATAAACAACTCAGGAACTAGAGCATCAGTGAGCAACAACAATCCCTTAGTAAGATGATACCCGAGAAATAGGGACGACTCGATAAGAACATACCCGAGCCACAAAAAACCAACTCAGTGAAAGCATAACCGAGCAACAAAAACCAACACACCGAGACCCGTCAGTAAAGCAAGACAAAAAGAGTACCCGAGCAATAGGGTAACTGAGCACTTCACCAAGAAGTCTCCAAACAAGCTAAAGAACAAAGGCAAACATATTTTTGGTTGAGCAGGATTACCAAGGACCCAAGATGCTCCTGCATCAGACACCCGGGGTTACAAGAAATGATTCCCTGAATCATGTATCAGGTCCAACCTGAAATGAATCCAACATAGATTGAGAAATCCAAGATGAGTCCTTAATCGGTCTATTCTTCCATTTTACCAGATATTCCATGTACTCCTTTCCTCTTGTACTTCTGCTAACTCTCTTTTTCAAAATCTTCTCAACTTCCTTTATCTGCTTCTTAGGATAATCACTCGATACTGCCACTTCTTCATTAAGTTCATGATATTCATACAAGTCTAAAATGTTGAATATAGGTGATATATCCATGTCATCAGGTAATTCAACTTCATAAGCATTTCCACTATAAAATATTCTCAGTATTTTGTAAGGACCAAATTTATTCATCTTCAATTTACCATATATTCCAACAGGAAAAATATCTTTCTTTAAATGAATCATTACTGCATCACCAACTTCAAAATTCGTATGTCTCTTTGATCTGTCTGCACTATCTTTGTATTTCTGATTACTTTTCTCGAGGATTTGTTTACATCTTCATGCAATTTCTTCATAAACTTAGCAAATTCCTCTTCTTCAGCACTTCTTTTCTCTTCTCCAACAATATCTCTCAAGTCTGATATACCTCTCGGTTGTGCGCCATGAACAATCTCAAAATGTGTCTTTCCAGTACTTCTATTTACTAAACTGTTGTATGCAAACTCTTCTTGTGCCAACATCAAATCCCAATTACTTGGTGTGTCTCCAACTAGGCATCTCAAAAAGTTACCCAAACTTTGGTTTACAACCTATGTTTGTCCATCAGTCTGTAGATGAAATGTAGAACTATACTTCAACTCAGTATCCAACTTCTTCCAAAGTGTTTTCCAAAAATAGCTAACAAATTTGTTGTCTCACTTAGAGATGATAATCCTCGGTAATCCATGTAATCTGACAATATCCTTAAAGAAAAGATCTGCTATATGTACTGCATCTGATGTTTTTCTATATGGTATGAAATGTGTCATCTTAGAACATTTATCCACAGCAACAAATATGGAATCATTACCTCTTGCTTTCCTTGGTAAGCCAAGAACAAAATCCATGCTGATATCACTCCAAGGTTTCTCAGGAACAGTAATTGTTGTATACAAACCAATATTCTAACTTACTCCTTTTGCAACTTGACAAACTCCACAACTTTTCACAAAAATCTGAACATCCTTATACAACTGAGGCCAAAAATATCTTTCCTTAAGCAAACTTAATCTTTTGTCAATGCCAAAATGTGCCAAAACACTACTATGCTTCTCCTTAATCAAACTAGTTCTCATTGATCCTCTCAGTATGCACAACTGAACACCTTTGAACAACATATCTTTCTAAATGAAATAGTCTTCATACTTAATTGATTGATTTGAATTAGATGCTTTGCACACTCTCCACTGCTCAGAAAAATCAGGATCATTTTCATACAAATGCTTCATGTCATCAAAACCAAGAACTTTAATTCTCATTTCAATCAACAAAGATCTTCTTCTACTCAATGCATCAACAACTCTTTTAGAAACTACACTCTTATGCTTTATCACAAATGTGAAACTCTACAAATACTCTACCCATTTTATATGTATTTGATTCATTATTCTGACTACCCAAATATTATAAAGCCTTATGATCAGTATACAACACAAATTCATTTGGTATCAAGTAATGTCTCCATTTCTTCATAGCTTGGACAATAGCATTGAATTCTTGATCATAAATAGAATATTTCCTTTTAGCATCATTCAACTTTTCACTAAAGAAAGTAACAGGTTTACCTTCTTGAGTCAACATAGCTCCAATTGCACTTCCGCTTGCATCACATTTAACTTGAAATACCTTATTGAAATTAGGTAAGGCTAACACAGGTAATTCAGAAACCTTCAGTTTCAAGGTCTCAAAAATCTTATCAGCTCCATGTGTCCATTTGAATTCACTCTTTTCTCCTCTCATTGTCTCAGTCATACTATTATAAATAGAACTAAAATTTCTGATAAACTTCCTGTAAAAACTTGCCAATCCATGAAATGATATTACCTCACTGACATTCTCAGGTGTAGGCCAACTAAGTATAGCTTCAAATTTCTCAGGATCCATCTTCAAACCATCAACTTAAATCACAAAACCTAAATACACAAGCTCTTCTTTCATGAAGGAACACTTTTTCAGATTTATCAGCAACTTTTCCTAATCTCTGCAATACTTGTCTTATATGCATCAAATTATCTTCTCTAGTCTTACTGAATATCAGAATATCATCTCAGTATACAAGGGTATGTGCAAGATCATGGGGGGCCAAACTATGCCCTTAAGTGGCAATGAAAAATCAGCAAAATCAGGGTTAGTCAACTTGACGTGAAAATTTGAACTAGCTATCAACTTAATATCAAAAAGTT
>MU224258.1:0-30150 GCA_018584345.1 Thuja plicata | reverse complement strand
CTGCCATCTCAATCTGCAAATAAGATTCAGAATGCTCTGCACAAAAAACTCCCACTCAACTTGAGATTAGCTCAAAAAACCCTACCCAACAACTAGGATCAAAAGTTGATTAGGCTCTGATACCACTAGTAAGGAAACTCAGGTGTGAAAATAGCTTCCTACACTAATCTCTAAAGGAAAGTATTGTGCAAATTCTTTTAAATCCTTACAATTTCAGATTCGTTAACTACTTTAACAATGATATTACAACCACATACCATGCATACAGAAAATAGAGAATGACACAATGATTTACCCTGGGGAAAACCTTTTGGTAAAAAACCCCAGCACTCCAAAACCTACGCAATGTATTACCTTCAACACAATGGTTACAACACACTTGCAATGCAAGTTCTTTCAGGAGACAATCGACACTCTAAGACAAATCCAGTAGCACCCGATTATACCAACAATACACTCTTTTTTGTATCCTTTCTTGTAACCCTAAAAATGCTTATATCATGCGCTTTCCTTTTTAGGGCAACTTCCAAGGATAGCTGTATTAGGGTTTTACCATTCTCTGAGAAAATAGGAACCCCATGATTGTGGAAGAGTGTAAAGTACTCAACTTTATCAGTTGCCACATTTCTTGCATGTCTTTACCTGTCATTTAAATCTCCTAGAAATAGCTCTTACGTGTCATAGGAATCTGTCATAACCGTTTCAGCCATGATCTCCTTACACACAATTCAAGATGCCAACACATCAAGTGGAGTGACACATCAACATGCCAACTAGACATGTACACTCACACTTAATTACATTATTTGCAAGAAAATACATTTTACAAAACAAATAATAAGAATAGGAATTATCCAAGGTTGAGACACCTTATTCCTAACAAATAACTTTCTCTGGGCCTTAGGGACTAAGTCATGATATAACACCCAATAGTGGGCTGCCTCTCTGCCTGCCCTGGCTGCGTCCCTATGAGTGGCAAAAGCCTCTGTCACTACCTGTCCCATCCCACCTGCACTGGCTGCCTGCCTAGAGATATCTCGCTCGGTCCTATAAGCCTCGACCTGCCTCTGTGCTGCATCCCTCTCCAAGGTCAAAGCAATGATCTTCTCGGTGGCCTGATCCATCTGCTCTGTAAGGGTAACCAACTGACCTGTTAGCGTCCCTATCTTAGTCTGTAGCTCTGCAACATCCTGAGTCACGTCAACCATAGAGAACTCCCCTGAGTCAACCCTTCCCTGTAGGGTATCAAGTGAACCCTCTGCCCTATCTGCGCATGTTGTCTCTGCAGCTAATAGCCCCTATACCTGGGTCATCTCAATCAGTAGGCTAGCCTCTGATACCTCTGCCATCCCCAACAACCCTCGTAGTCTCGCACACTCAGTATGTAAACTGTCTCGCTCTGCGATGACAGTATCATGTGTATCCTATGAAATGTATCATGCTAGTGGCCCCTGCGACCCTTGTGGTACCTATAACTGTGCTGGTGCCTGAGGTGCCTGTACCTATCCCTACACTGGCATCGGAGGTGCCTGGTTCTGTCCATCCCTTGGCAGCCCCTGTGGCCCCTGATCCTGTCCAACCCTTGCCTGTGCCTCTATCTGAGGTTGAACCCGTCTCTGTTGTGGCCTCCTCCTCTGCCCCACTGCTGAGGTCTTAGGGGAATCTCCTACAACTGTCCTATCACCCACCTCCATGTCTCTTGTCAGCTACTCGTGGGCCGCTACCTACACTAGATCTGTGAGCCGTAAGGGTGTGTGCACAACCCACCATGCTGCATACTCTGCAGTCATACCTGCATCAATGACATCTGGCCTAGCCACGAAGTCTATCCTCGCCATGGTCCTCCAAGCTATCCTCACTATGAGAGCATCAGTGTATCTCCCCCACACACCCACCTCCCTGGTGACATGAGCATGTAAATCATCCTCTGCCACCACCCCTTGCTGCAGTCTAAACTATCTCATGACCCTGGATGGTCTATATCTCTCTATCTGGTGGATGGTCCTCCCCAGTAGAAAACAATCAGTCTATACATACGAAAGGTATAGGAAATCCTCAAAGCCTTCCTCCACTCCCGCCTCCCAAACCATAGCTCCCCACGGCTCGCAAAGTCTGTATGGAGTCTAATAGAAAACCTAGATCTCGTCTAATAGCCATCACCAGTATTTGGTCTAACCAATAGAGGTATATCTCAATGACAGCTTGTACCTACATGCATATGGCTCTCTTGGTTGTCGAGCCTCTCCAACTCTCATCGGTCAGAACACTACGATGTGCTCCCATGCCCATACTAACAACAAAGTAACTCCAGTCCCCATGTTACGCACCTCGCGGTACGCAACCATGTATAGATCATGGTACAACTGTCCTAGGATGACATACCCCCAGGAGTAGGTCGTCCCCTCCTCGAGCATCCCTAATAGTACCCGAGACCACCCCATACAAAAACCATGACGAACCAAATCTACTAGCATCTAACCACCAATCAGTCCTGCCAAGAATAGGGCTATCCACCTCAGTCTCCTGTCAACCTCTGGCTGCCAGGGCATCCAGGTCCTATACGTCAGGATCCTCCTCATAGGCCTCCTGAATGCGATCTCCATGTAGTGGTCACTGTCCTCTAACTTGTACTGTGGTACCGACCCTCAGATCAGTATCTGTAGAATCTGCCACACATCCTCGAGAGTGATAGTGGCCTCTCCAGTCAGCAGATGAAATGTGGTAGCATCACTGTGCCACCGCTCGATCAAAGCGGTCATCATCCCATTATGTGTCTGTAGCCTAGGCCAATGGGGCACATAATCCAACCTAACCACTGCTAGCAATCCCCAGTCCACCTCTGTAAGCTGGGCCTCCAACTCCATGGTCGACGGCCAGTGCTCCCAAGATCCCAATGGTGGGAACTGCTCCTGTAGAATTCAAAATCCACCATGTCAGCCCATACTTCTTCTATTCCTATCCTAACCCCTCCCAAAATGGGGCATCTTTTCCCTAGGTCCTTTGCCGACCCATCCCCGGCCCCTGCCGAGTCCCTCCATTCCCCTTCCCCTCAGCGTCTGCCCCTTTGGGCGCAAACACCGGTTCAGCCAAAAATGCCGATTATTACACCAGCATCTCTACCTATTTCCTCCCAGACCGCCATCTTCGAAGATGCGGATCTGGGTCCGACGTCTTCAAAGATGCCAGTTTGACACCGACGTCTTCAGAGACACAGGTTCGGGGATCGACGTTTGCAAAGATGCCGATCCACCGGCATCTCCAGTCTGAAACCTAATCTACTGGCATTAAATTCCCCCTAACCCACCCAGAAAGTGTTAAAAACTTCAACAAAAGTAAACACAAGGTAAAGGTTGAGTCACTCACCAGTACTGGTCGCTCCGCGGGTCTCCCGTGTGTGCGAATGCACTCTCCCAACTGCCCCAACATCCTCTTGTCAACCATGTTATCTCTCCAAAGCTCTCTTTTCACCTAATCACTATTCACAAATGACCTTCTTTAAGCCCCCCAGCCCCTCTTATAGCCCCTTGTTTTCCCAGAAAATTTTCCCCACTTGTTTTCTTTGCCCCTGTATATTTTTGTCTAATTAGTCCCGTTGTATAGCCTAAATGCGTAAAAAATTCCAAAAAACATTTAAAATTTGCAAAAATTAAAAAATTAAAAAAAAATCAAATATTCTCAAAAATATTGCAATAAATCCTTGTTTCTTCCCACATCGCTCACTTTTTCAGTGACTTTTTGACTCTTGTGACTGCGATCATGTTTTTCAACAAATCATTTTTGCTACCAATTATCCTTGCTCCTCATTCTGTTCATAGCTTTTGCCAGCGAATATCTCTTAATCACATCAAATCTAATCTTTCCCCGTTAGGATGCATCCTTCTGGCGTCGTCTTATCAAATCCTTCATCACACCAATCTTGTTCATGGCAAGAACTTTGGACTGAATGATTGTTTGGTCATGAGGCCTTCTTTATTGATTGTATCTTTTTGTGTCAGTTTAAACCTACTCACCACTACCTCGATCTGTTATATCTTGGTGCGTTGTGACTGGTGGCTACTGATGCATGTGTCTTTTGGAGTGTTCTTTTTTTTTAGCGTCTAGACCATGCAAAGGAATTCTGTCATCTATGTTTTCTAACAACTGATGCATACCTCCTCTTGCAATATCAAACTCGAATGTGCTCTCCATATGTTTTCACACAAATGATCCTCAAGGCTTGTTAGCTGCATTTAATTTCATCCTTGCATTTGCAATCTTAGTTGCATCTCAGAAGGCTTCTATTTATTCCCTCCTATCTCTTCATCCTGCCCGTTGTGTCTTTTTTGAGAAAATCCCACGACGTCGTATTTGTTGTGTTCTTTTCTCGAGGGGGCACAACCCTATATCGTCATTGCTTTGGCATGACTCCTAGAAACCCTCTTCATCTGGGGCAACTTATTTTCTTGTCTTTGACGTAACGTCACTTGCGACGGCACGTCAAAGAGGGGCAAAATGTAGACGTCCAAAAAAATATTAATATTAAATTCTGCCTTATTCCTCTAACTATTTAATTCAATCAATTAAATAGTTTCATAAGTTGGTATTTATCAATGGTTTAAATACTCTCCTAATATATTTTATTTAAATACATTTGCCTCACAAAATCCCCTTTTTGATAAATTTATATTTATTAAAATTCGTCCATATCCCTAATTCTTCTAAACTATGATTAATTCAAATCTAATTTGAAATATAATCTAAACCCTAGCTAAAAACCTATTAACCCAATCTAGAGACCTACCCTAAGCCTACCCTATTCCTACTCTACTCCCATCACCTCACTTCCTAAGCATATTTCCCTACCTAACTGTCCTCTAATCATACTTAAAGGGTGATTCCTAACCTTTTTAAGGCTAATGGAATGCTCACCCACATGTGAGAATTCTCTCCAAAATGGGCACCCATTCCTCTATAAGGCTATTTACTCCTTTGTCCCCCACTTGGAATTCTTGAGCCACTCAATATTTATTGCTATATTTGACTCAAAATTAGCCATCCCTTCAAGCATATGTGTCTCTTATGTGGCTCTTATGTGGATGCCACATAGGTGCCACCTCATCCAAGCTCTCCTCTTCTCTCCCAAAATTCTATAAATAGAGGCCTTCTCCTCTTCAATTTTCATCTCTCATTGTGCATTGTTATTATGCTAGAATTGCTTTAGATTTTCATTGCTAGTTTCATGTTTTTATGATTAAATCACTTATAAATCACATGCTATGATCAATTTGGTAAATGAATCATGAGTTTATTTCTTGTATTTGCATTTCATTATCATAGTAGCACAATCATTTGAGGAATTTGAGACTAGTTCCTCATACTAGCTCTTAAATCTCTTCTTTTACTCCCAATCTTGCATTCATAATTGCATTTTTGCATTGGGGATCCACTTCATTTGTGTGTTTTAGAGAGCACACCCACATCCAATCCAAAGAGAGCAAATCAAACAAGCCTCATGGGTGCAACTTGTTTTAGCTCTATCCAATGATATGAGGATACTTTGTTTTGTCTTGCTTGCTTTTATCTCACTTGGATTTTAGATGTTAATCCTCTAATGATTTCTTGTTTGTGAGTGATTGCAGGTTGACATTTTCCTCATATTACACTTATAAATATAATATGAATTTTTAAATATAAGTTTCTTTGTTGATATTATCTTCCTAACTTTCCCATAATCTACTCATGTTGTTACTACAATTTATCTAGATATATACAAATAACATAAATGTAATTATGGGACATGGTGGTTATGAATGGGAAGGTTGAATTTAGAGGCTAAATAACCATTACCTAAATGAATTAACCACAATCTACAAAAATGACAATAAAAATATATGAACAAAACATTTAAGTTACAAACATTCATCAATCATGAATCAACACACAAATAGAACATAAAAGTGTATGTTAAAACAAAAGACTTAGTATTTCATAAAGGACAACTAAATAGACCACTATGGTTGTTTAATTAGGGATTTAGACCAAGGTAGCATATAGACCCTCCATACAATGAACCAGATAACATATGGTAGGGATACAAGACATAAATTTAGGTATAAGCACAAAATAACTCTCCATTTAAAATATTTCATATAACAAAAAGGAGAATAACAAAATATAGAGAGAGTCATGAAAAACATAACATTTAGTTTATAGGGAGCAATTATTTCATATGCCCGATTTTAGAAAATTTTTACTCCTCTTTTAGTTTAAAGAAAAACAAAAGGGATGAGACAAATATTAGAATAATGGACAAGCGAAATTAATGTATTGAAAAGAGAAGAGGATTCTATGACTAAGTTCATGAAGGATTCAAGGAAGTATATCATCCTAAAAGGTAAGCACCTAACTTGTGCTCATTTTGGGACCATTTTGTGCCTACTTTAATGTGTTTTCTATGGTAGGACCTCATATAGCACTTAAATGCATCCTTAATTCAAATATGGGTCCTCCTCCTTCCTTAAACTTGCTTTAACTCGAGGTTGGCTTTCGTTTCTAGGCTTGATTTTCTATTTTCCATCTAATCCCATAATTCATTTCCTCACCTAGGACCTATTCATTTTTTTTTCTACTTTCAGGATACGCTCTGATCCCACAACAACTTGCATTCCCCCTACTCATTTTCATCTTCCCTGACATCCCCATGAAATTTGAGCCCATTATCCTGGGACAAGTCGACTAGCCAACTTGTCCCTGGGCTTTGAGCCCAAATTTTTCCTAGAGCTCGATGTTAGGGTCTTCTTCTGATTTTTTCAATTGTGGTCAGCCTGAATCGATTTTGAATCTTGAATTCATAGATTTATTATAAAAGGACATCCTCTCCCCTCATTTGATCATCTATTATCTAAATTGCAAACATCCATTACGCATTCAAAAGTCCATTATCAAGTATTTCAAGAAATCAAGTGCAAGGAAGCAAACAAAGCCATCAAGAGCCATCAAGTTCAAGCATCCAAGTCTTCATTTCTCTCAAGAAAGCAAGGTATCTTGTTCTATAAATCTAGCTTCTTTAACCCATTGGAGGCCAAGTAAAGGAATATTCTATCAAGGAAGGAGATCCACAATCATCCCTCAAGCTTCATTCTTCTCTCTCTTCCCCAATCAAACATTGTGGTGAATTACAACATCCATTTTATGAGGTTTTGTCTTATATGATTTCTTGTTGGGTTTTTGTGTTTATTCAAAGTTATTATTGCTGTATACTTGATCATATTTAAAGAAGTAATTGAATTTACAAGGTATGATATACTTCATTACCTAGATCTAGCCTCTGCTATGTAACATGTTTTTCTTTAATTTAATCTCATTTCAAGGTTGATTCCTATAGAAGGGTTTGACTAAGACAAACCCCCTTCTTCAACCTTCTTCCCTGTTTTTCTGTGTGTGAACATGTTGCAGAGCTGAGATTCTAGATCTAGGCAGAACAAGTGTAGACACAAGATCTAAAAAAGATTCATCATTTTTTGCCATGAACAAGTTGACTTGTTGACTTGTTACCAAAAAGTCAACTTATCCCTGTCATTTTTCAGTGAAATTTCAGGTGCATAAAGATATAGTTCCATGTTTTCTAGATCTGCAGTTACAACAGGATTCGAGATCCCGACAACGATCAAATTCAGATTCAGAGTACCATCTTCACCACTTTGTTTCCAAGTGCACTTATTCTTCCTTCTTTTCCTTTGCACTTACTTTATTAGATCATATATGTTCTTCATACTTTATCATATCACATCTATATACTATTTCCTAGAGGAATCCAAACCCCCCTTTGACATAGATCTTGCATCAACACCCTTTCTCCTATTGGTAGTGCTAATCAGACTTTTCTTAATGGTGGTTTGTATTCCAATGTATGCAAGATCTTGGTGAGTGATCTATATCTTAGCATTGCTCACCATTTTCTTCTATACAGGAAGGAAATGTGCATACATGATAAATCCATTAAAAAAAGTGACTATCTTTTATAGTAAAATGTTGTGAATGCATAAAAATATCTAAGATCAAATATCACAAGGTGTGTAAACACATCAAACTCTATAAGATAAGCATGCCAATAATCAAAGATAATAGATACAAAATTTTAGTTTAGAATCAATCTCAAGTAATTTACAATCCTAACCTAACTAAATGTGTGAGAATATGTAGAAATGTGTCTAAAAATATTAAATCTATGAAAATGTGTGAAAATATGAATAAGTTAAATAAATAGAAATTAAAAAAAATTAACATACAAATATACTACTTTATAGTTTTTGAGTCAAACTCATTAACCCATGTTTCATGAGTAGTAAATAGAAATTAAAAAAAAATTAACATACAAATATACTACTTTATAGTTTTTGAGTCAAACTCATTAACCCATGTTTCATGAGTAGTGAGTTCACAAGAACCCATCTCTCATGAGAATGAATGAAACACTTAGCACTCATTGCATCTAGGTGATGCTCACATAGGTGAAGCATCGGTACTTCTAGGGGGTTACCCATCCCAGTACTACTCTAGCTCAAGTGCGCTTAACCACTGAGTTTCCTCCAAGTCCACCTCGAGTGCGAGCTGGACTTTGAGGAAACTTTGTGGTTAAGCACACTTGAGTTGGAGTTTCCTCCAAGTCCAGCTCAAGCACGAGTTGGACTTGGAGTTGTGGTTAAGCGCGCTTGAGCTGGAGTAGTACTGGGATGGGTGACCTCCCATAAGTCCTGATGTTTCACCTCTATGAGCATCACCCAAGTGCAATGAGTGCTAAATGTTCCATTCATTCTCATGGGAGATGGGTTAATGAGTTTGACTCAAAAATTACATGGTTGAATCTTGATAGCAATATCACAAAAAACCCTTTACAAATCCGCTAATTCCAATTATACATCAATTTTTGTTTTAAAATGCTAATATAAAAAATAATAAATAAAATAGAAACCAAAAAAACAACTATTGTTAAGCCAATCAGACATCAATTCCAGAGATCTGATAGGAATGTTAAATAAAAGCATTTGAGAAACAATATATTTAGAGCAAAAGTTACTTGTCTCACTTGTTCGATGAAGCAAACTGAACCCCATTATACTATCAAATAAGTATTAATTTGATAGACTCTATGATATTGTTAGGCGTAGCAAAAGCCCTTCTAAAATTTCTGTTTCCAGCCCTCATTTGCCATGAAGGTGAACAAGGCAGAGCTTGATCTCCACTGTGGGGATTGAAGTTGAATTTGACTGTATTGTTGCCACCATTTCATGAAGCTACTCTGCTCCAGAAATACTTCAGCGGAAATACCCTTATCTCTGATCATAATCCCAACGTATGTTTCGAACTCAAGGCACACTTTCAGAGAGGCATTTATGTCTTGCTCTTGTTGGAGACTTATCAAGGCTTTACAAGCCTCTTCTAAACGAGCCCAAAATACTGTGTCCTCAGTTAAGGATGCAAAACTTGTGCGACCCTTTTTTCCTCTACCAGTACGAGTTTGCTCTTTTTCTTTCATCCATTTCTCCAGAACTATGTGACGATGCGGTCGGACCCCATCTGAAAGATAGCTTTTGTTTTCCTTATCTGTACGATAGTGGTATGCAATGTCCAAAGGCTCTGCAACTTTTCTATACGCAGTGCCAGCATTGATCCATTTATTTCTTGTTCGGAAGTCACTGGGCAACACATGCTTCTCTTCCATCTCAACAATCCCATCCCAGAAGCCTCCCAACTTTGTTCTAGCCAAATTTACATGAAAATCTTTCTTTTTATCATGCTGTTTGAAAGCATCATAATAGCCAGTGTTGTTGTCCTTACAACGCGTTTTATACCATTCCAATTCGGCCATAGAACTTTGGCTCTTGCCCAACTCTACATTGAGTTTCTTAGTGTTCAAATCTTGCTCATTTTTCGCCTTTCCAGCTTTTTTGAGTGCAAAAAATGCATGATTGTCCTGCTTAAAAATCAAAAGTCATCTCAGTATCTAAACAAAGGAAACAACATTAAGATGTAAGAATGCACAGAATCAAAAAGCTACCAGAGCTATAGAAACCAATGGTAAAATAAAACAAGTAACAAATGCATTCCAAGTTCTCCTGCAGATCTTGATAGGTGATAGGTGTTGCCTTTGTGTAGTTGATTTGTTTCTAATTCAAATTTGTTTATGAATTTGATTGTATATATTTTTATAGCATCAATACTTTGAATCACACTCTATGATCCATCATCACGATGAGAGATTGTAGAATGTATAATTTGTTTGTAGTAAGACAGTCAAGGATTGTCATGTGGTGCATCTGCATTGTATCTCTAATTTGAGGTTTCAAAACCCTTTTTTCAAAAATACAGTTCAACAGAGGTTCGGAGGTTTAATCGTATCTAGAAGCTGTTGATTCATGTGAAATACACCCACCATTTTGATTTTGAGTATGGTGATGCATTGGGGATTAAACACAACCCACACTTATAGTGAAAACATTCAAAGCATGGGTTGGAGCCGATAGAAGGCTACTGGACTTTAGTACAAGAATCCGGTGGTTTAAGTTGAAGAGAATGCCAAATCACTGAGGAACGACCCCTTCTAATCTGGGATAAAATACCATTAGAATCACCTTTGAGAATTAAGGGAAGGTAGGCTCTGCTCCTCTTCCCTGTTCTTGGTGCCTCATCTAAACTATCCATCCACCGTTGCTCTAACCTTTCATTTTTCTTTTTTCTTTTTTATGTATTATTTGTCTATTATATATCAGTAACAAGTTGAATTCTGTCTTCACTTTTGCAAAATTTCCCTAACTAAATGATAGGCTTAACTCTGGCATGAGAAAAAATCAACTTACAATGAAATGTCAAAAGAAAAACAACATTTTTTTTTTTTTTTTTTTTTGCATATTGTACCTATGATTTTCAGAGCACAAAACATGCAACTACGTTGCATACAAAATTTAAGCGAATCAATGAGATTACCTGGGCTCCAACACCGATTGCTTCCAATTCCAAGGCTATTCCCATCTCAAGGAGGAGTTTGAGACAAAGTTTGCAAACTGTCTTGCATTTAGCAAGGATTCATCGATACCTTCCAGCATATGGCCATAATCTGTGTGCTCTGAAATACAGATGCCTGCAATTTGATTGAATGGTTTTCCTTCTTGGCTTTGCATACTGAAATGCAGCAACTTAAGGACAGCTTCAGAGTCCTCAAAACAAGCTGCACCATGGGTTGAACAGAACATGTAAATACCGATAGGTACAAAAGGGCTTCTAACACCAGATTCTCCCGGGTAATTATTTGCTATTGTAGATGTGCACTTCAGGACATTGTTAGCAAGAGTCATGGAAGCTTCTGAGATAGAAAAATGTGATACAGCAGCACAGTCAATGCCCATTTTGCTCCACCAGTGAGGTACAATTGCATCCAAGGGCTCAACAATTGATTCATATGGTGCAAGGTACATCCTAGGAACAATATCATACTTGGAGACAACATGACAAAATCTTCCTAACCAATCCTCGTGCCCAATTGCCTCGTGAATTGTGGCATTTCCAAACAAAGGAGCACCAAATGTAATGCAAAAAGAATTGGAATTTCTCAACCGCTTTTCTAGAAACCAGATAGTGGCTAGGGCTGCAACTGCACCTCCTATGGAATGGCCCACAAATATAATGGTTTGTTCCTTTAAACCTTGCACCTGTGTAACAAACAAAAGGGGAATTACATTCTACAAAATAAAGTAAAATAGGCCCTTTCAATGGATTCTGTATAATTGAGGAATATCTGATTGACAATAATAAATATTTGTTAAGCACTGTGTGACTGATTGCTAAAGCTGAAGCATCACGATGATGACAATATGGTTCAAGGAGACCTTGAACCATAGGGCTGATCCTCGTATCATTGTGGCTGCGACAAAGCAGGTCAAAAATTCAAGGGATCTGCTGTAACTCCTTGTTGACAAAACCAGTAAAATATTGCTTGATAATAATCCCTGAGGCATAAAAATATGGAAGACTGAAATTTACAAATATTGGGGGCACATCTACTTGGGAATCTGCATACTAAAATTAAGGGCTGTTCTCACCACTATCAGGGTCTGAACCTGTATGTTTCAGGTTATGATGCCTATCTTAATCAGTTGACCTTAGCCCAAAAGCAATAACATTTGACTCAATTCACTTGTATTTGTACCTCTAAGACATCAACTATTTTTCCTTTCCTTGACAAACAAGCACATTTTCTTGGCTAGGTGATCATAGAACACTTGAAAATTAAGAGCAGAAATAATGTAAACAGGAAATCACTATATTTACTTACTAAGGGATGTTTACATTTGTTTTAAAGAAATAAAATCCGCTCTTGTAGCCCATACACCATATGTGACAGCCTTCAATATCAGGGCTTTCATATTAAAAAAGAATGCTTTGATGTATTTTCATTCGAAGATATAAATAGACTTTTAGTCACTACATCTTTTTAATGGTTTCAACACATTTGAACTCTTTATCCAGCCAGTCCCGCTTATACTACTCTTTTTACAACAGATCCTATTTCTTATCCTACAAGAATCACCTTTCAAGATGTTTTTTTTTTTGGCATTCCATTAATAAAGTCACCTCCAATCTAGCTCTAATGTCATGATAAAATTATGTTTATTAACAGCAGAAATAATATAATATAGATATTGTATTTAAGTATGACAGTGATATGTTCAACATCTTTAAGGTTTTTGGGCCCTTTCAAAATTCTTTTCTAATTTTTAGTTCTAATATAAAATGTTTATGTAATAAAAAAATATTATAACATATAAAAGAAATTTATAATGATACAATGTTTATCTAATAAAAATATATTATAACATATAAAAGAAATTTATAATGATACATGTATTAAATGCCCTGCACATTATAAAATTTGTGATTGCATAAATTTCTGTATATAAAGATCAACAATGACCAAGCATACAGAAGTGCATGATACTAACATTGATAGTCATAAAATCATAGACAGATTTCAAAGCTACCTGACATGCAACAAAATATTTTAGCATTCCTTTTCTGAAGGATGACATTTAAGCTTGTGAACCTTAGATAAGTAGGAGGTAATTTCTGCAGTAAGTCAAATTATGATATTTAAATTAGGATTCAACTGTGTAGTTTTGATTCAAATTCATTGACCCATGTTTTATGAGTGGTGGTTCACAATAATCCATCTTTTATGAAAGTGAATGGTACACTTAACCCTCATTGCATCTAGGTAATGGTCACAGAGATGAAGCATTGGACATTCCAAGGAAGTCACCCATCTGGTACCACTCCAACTCAAGCGTGCTTAACCATAGAATTTCTTATGAACCATTCATTATAGAGCCCCTTCATCAATTGATAAGTAGGATGCACTTTTTTCCTTGTGAGCATCAGCTAAATGCAATGAGTGCTAAGTATACTATTCATTCTCATGAGAGATAGATTCTTGTGAGCCACTACTCATAAAACATGGGTCAATAAATTTGACTAAAGACTACACACTCGTGAACTTTTTCTATCTAAAGCTTCAGTTTCCAAAATGATTAATTTCTTCAGTGCAAAAAAAGATATGATAATCATACTTTAGTATTTATTCAATGGTTTAATTTTACTAATGTTAAGAATTAACATCAATAAGCTTTGTACTACTTTGATACACTTTTAGATGACCTGTATAAAATCTGTATAGCAGCCAACAATAGCCATCTTAATACATAGGGAAAACTTCAGAAATTTATTAGGCTGATCAATCAAATACCTCTTTAACAAATAAGAAAAAAAAAATCACTAGATTGAAACTGCAGGGAGGTACCGATCGAATTACTTGCGGATTTGAGCTCCAATTCGTAATGCAAAAGCAAGATTCCTTCATCACAAAGCAACCTTACGATATGGATTGAAAAGCATATTAAAACTATATTTACCTTGACCTTGAAATCTGAATTTTCCAGGATATGCAGAAATCGATTGAGAGCCCCCTTGTGAACAAGGGCCGGTTTAGCATCATCGCCCTTTAAGCCAGCAGAGAAGATTTCCTCATTCTGGATATTGCACTCTCCATATTTGCTATCTCGGACCATGAAATCTTGTTTAAGAAAAGAAGGGAAGATCACATATGCTATACCTCCATCTTTCATCAGAAGAAAACTATCTCCTTTATTGTTGGAAATACTGCATATCCCCTCCCAAGCCTTGGGCAGAATTCCACAGGTAGCAACCAAAGTTCCAAGCTCCCGGCCAACACTGAACCTGTTAGAAAAAGCACAAATCTACTACTTAGCATCACATGGGCATTACAAAAACCAAGGCTCATTTAGTTGAAACCCCCATAATGGTTTTCTGATTAAACTGGGTAGGGTTTTCTCAAAAAAAGCGATTCAGATTTCAATGTCTTCTGCGCACACAGTAACATTCTGATCGATATTTAACAAACTTATCTCTCACTTTCACTACACTTAGTTTTATGATGTCTACATTCTCATACAAAATAGTTAACAGCAGGGAAAATTTTGAGGTTTACTCTCATACAAATTAGTTAACAGCAGGGGAAAAAGTAAGACATGAAAATTAAGATCTTTGGAGGAGATTATGTGAACATTTCTTCATAAATGTTTCAGATCACTCCATGATCTGTCATTCAGAAAGAAAATTAATAGATCATAAGAATACAATCTGCAACATCAATTAAAAAATATTTCACATAATCTAATGTACAAATCCTCGAACAAACAGACATAAAAATGTCTTCAAACTTGTAACCTAAATGAAATGGCTCATTTATTTGAAATTTTCTAAAAATGTCTTCAAACTTGTAACCTAAATGACGTGGCTCATTTATTTGAAATTTTCCTTGATGTTTTTCTGATTAAACTGGCTTACAGTTTTCACAAATAAACTATTCAGATTTCTATTGTTTTTGAGCAGACAACGGACATTCTGATTGATTTTTATCAAACTCATCTCACACTTCCACTGCGCCTAGTTTTACGAGGTCCACATTCTCATACAAATTAATTAATAGCAGGGGAAAGAATAAGACAGGAAAATTATAGATTCCTCAAAATTAAAGAATCGTAAAATTAAAGATTTTTCGAGTAGATTATGTTAATATTTCTCATCATAAATGTGTTTCAGATCACTCCATGATCTAATATGAAGGAAGAAAAAAATTGGGTCATAAGAATACTATCTAAAACATCAACTGAAAAACATTTCACATAATCTGATGTAAAAATCTTCAAACGAACATGCATAAAAGTGTCTTCAAACTAGTATAACCCAAATGAAAACTTACTGTGGAGAGTAATCTAAATCCATGGCTCGTCGCCTGCTATTTTTTTAATTGATGAGGCAATTACTTTACATAAACATAAAAATAAGCAGCTGTCGTCACCACAAAACAAGAAAGAAGAGCATTAGATAATGCAGCTTTAGATTGTTCTTTCACAGGCATTTGAGTTATCTCTGTAACCGCATTTATAGTTGTCTTTTTTTCTTCCTCTCTATTATTTAAACGAAAGTTTAAAAAAATCAGGAAGCAACAGAGCAATAGGAAGGAAGCACCACAGCAATATCTAACAAATAATATGGAATTGTGATATTGCTATCAGAATTTAACTGTGTAGTGATATCACAATTTGACTTTCTATAGAAAATATCTCGGACTTGTCAACAATATAGAAGAAAAGACTGGTGGGCAAGTCATTTCAAAGGAAATGTCATGTCATATATCACATTTTATATGACATTTTCTGGCGTATGAAGAAATTATTGGACAGATTGCAAGTATTATTGGGAAAGAGAAAATAGAGAGAAAGTCCTTGGAAGCTCTCTGGAAGAGGATAGGTACCTACTGTTGGATGTCGCCTTGTCCTTGATGACAAATGACGTGTGCAAGAAACAACTAAACTTTTCATCAAGGTAATCATGAGTAAATTCTTAAGGGTTGGTTTAACTCAAATGAACTCCACGTGGTCACTTCAGCTTGTCGGCTCTCAAAATAGGTTTGAATATCATTTGGGATATTCAGATGTGAAATGAATCATTTGGTTTTTTTGTTTAATCATTCGAAATTTTTTCAGAAACTCTTGGAGGCCGAAAATTAGCAAATAAAATGACATGGAAATTAGTAGGATCATCACTATTGCTTGTGGGTTTTCACTATGTTATAGAGGCAACTATAAGCTTTCAAATGAGAGAAGTTTTAGCAGTCCTGGCTGTGATCTCAGCCAGTTCTTGGTGGTTCTTCGTGGCTGGTAATTTCTTTCTACTGGATTCCAGGTATGATGTTAATAGACTTAGTCTGCAAAATGTTTTTAAGAAAGAAGTTGAAGCATGTTTAAATATAAACATTTTTTCAAGTTACTTGGTTAGGTTTGAAATTCGTTTTTGAATTCGTTTCAATTTGTTAGTAACCATAGTTGAAGGCTTTCAGTTCCAGGCAAGATATTATTTTGGATTTTACGAAAGTTTGTTTTGCAGAAACAGTTAAGGCTGTTACGATTAATCCTGGTGGTTTTTTCACAGATTTTTTTATAAGGGTTTTGTATTCTTTTAAAAAGAAATGTTGTAATAAAGGGTTCAAACCCTCTGAAATTTAGACAATTAAAAATAAACCCTTTTCAGATGATGTCAGTTTATCAGTTTAGTTTTTCTATGGTTAATGTTCAGTTATGTATTTTTTTTAAGCACAGGTATATGTATGAGTGTCTTTTAGGCATTCATATATATAGGTGTGTTTGGAGTAAGAAGGTGTGGAAGAAGTGGTGAAAAAGAGAGGAAAAGAAATATCATTCTATATTTGAGATCTCAGTTGTACTTTCTGAATATCATATTGAAAATTGTAAAAGACTCAAACTAATATATGTGCATTACAAAAACCACATGTATCACTGTGAGTCAGTTTGGGAGATTTTGAAGAAACCAGGGTTGAAGCCCTTGCTATTGTAGCTACTAAATCTTTGTAAGAGTTGGAGCTCGGAGTAAATCAATAAAGAAGTCTTTTTTAGGAGTGATTTTTCTCCCTATGAGAAAATCCTTTGGATTTCGAGGGTTTTCCACTCGGCACAAATAATGTGTATGTCTTTTCTGTTTGCCTCTTATGTCTCTTTAGAAGCTTTGATATCAAATGACATGTGTTAAATTAATAAGATTCATTTGTTTCTTTCAACATTTATTCTCTTGCCAAGTATTCTGCATTCAGATGTCTCCTTAAGTTCTCTTCTGGTCTTCTGTTTCAAGGTTAGTTTCAGTTAATTTTAGCATTCAAGTTAAACTCTATTCACCCCCCGGCTCCCCCCCCTCCCCCCTCTCAGAGTTTTCTCTTCCAACAAGTGGTATCAGAGCCTAGGAACCCTTTTTTGGGCTGTCTATAGGGTTTATCCTAGTCTTTTGGAAGTATGGCACAGGCTGAAGGTGCATCCCTCACTAGAGCCCCATTGTTTGATGGAACGGATTATGTCTTTTGGAAGGTCATGATGGACGCTTTTATCAATTCTCTAGATGTCAAAATGTGGCAAGTAGTCATTACTAAATATACAGTTCCTTCATCAATTCCTACTGATGCTGATGCTAAATCTACTTATGAATTAGATAAGAGGGCCAAATTTGCCATTTTGTGTGGTCTTACCAAAGAAGTCTTTGTAAAAGTCATGTATTGCTAGTCTGCTAATGACATTTGGACAAAACTAGAGACTATATATCAGGGAGATGAAAAGGTGAAAGAATCAAAATTGATTAATTTGAAAACTCAGTTTGATAACTTAAAAATGAATGAAGATGAAAACATAGAAGTATATTTCTTAAGAATTGACGAAGTTGTTAATGCCAGAAAAGGTTTAGGAGAACAAATTGAGGAACATGATGTTGTTTCTAAAGTCATTAGAACTGTTCTACCAAAATTTGAAACAAAAATTTCTGCCTTGGAAGAAAAGAAACATTTTTCAGCTATGACTGCATAAACTTCAAGGAATCTTAACTGCGTATGAAATGAGAATCAACAGTAATGCCGCTTCAACTTTAAAAGAAACAACATTTAGGGTTGAAAAGAAAGATGATAGTGACTCAGACATCTTAGATGCTCTTGAGGCACTTTTGGTTAGAAAACTAAAAAAAAATATCAAGGAAAACCAAAATGTTTCAATTGTGGTCAATATGGACACTTTGTAGCTAAGTGTCCTCATGCTGATCAAAAAGAGGAAGAAGAGAAACAAGAATTATTTTTTAGAAAGAAACCTTGGAATCAAAACAAAAGGTTCAAAAACTTAAAAAAAAAGAGTCTCTTGTCAAAAGAAGACTCTGGTGAAGAATCTGATGATTCAGTAGAAGAAGGTGAAACATTATTCATGGCTGAAATTGTTAAAAATAATAAGGTTGAATCAGTTCACTCAGAATCCTCATCTGACTCAGATGAAGAAATAAATCTTGAACAAGAACTTCTATGTTCTTTACAAGAAGTTAAGAGGCTAAAGAAAGTAGTCTATGCTCAAGAAGACAACTGTCAAAATCTAAAGTTAGAGCTAACTAATGCAAATCAAACCAGTGAAAGACAAAAGGTTTTGTTAATTGAGAAATAACGACAGTTGGTTCAGCTAAGTAAACAGATTGAACACTTTGAGCAAAGGGAGTCTCAATTAGGAACATCTATTTTCTTCAATGGTTATTGTTTTAAATGCAGTTACTTCGGTCACAAAGCTAGCAATTGTAAATTTGGTTCAAAAGCCCTCATGTTTGGACACAAACAACCTTATGGCTTCAAAAGGACAATACGATGTTTTAATTGTTTTCACTATGGACACATTGCAAATCAGTGTAAACTGAATTTAAAGTCAAAAAGGGTTTGGAAACCTCAGAATGTGGATAGTGAAAATTCTCTAATTGTTAAAACAACTTTGTTTTCTTCTAAGTCTGCAACATGGGTATTAGACAATGGTTGTTCCCATCACATGACAGGGAGCAAAAACAAGTTTCAAAACTTAGAGGATTTTGATGGAGGTTTTGTCAGGTTTGGTGACAATTCAGGGACCTATATTACAGGACGTGGGTCTATATGTTTGAATAATGACACACCTATACATAATGTCTATTATGTTGAAGGTCTGAAACATAATCTCCTAAGTGTAAGTCATATTTGTGATAGTGGCTATTCCATTTCTTTCAATGCAACAGAATGTGAAATCAAGAACAAGCAAGATAGAATTATTGCAAGTGGCATAAGAACAGGTGGAAATCTCTACAATCTTATAGACTCTTCAGTTCAGGACTCATCTTTAGTTAACACCTGTCTTATGAGTCAAATAGAGGAAAATTGGTTATGGCACAGAAGATTAGGGCGTCTAAATTTTGACAATTTGGTTAGAATCAGTAAGAATAAAAAGGTTAGTGGATTGCCTTTAATCAAGAAACCCGCAAATCTATGTGATGAGTGTGTAAAAGGAAAACAAACAAAGTCTTCCTTCAAAACTAAGGAATATCTATCCACTCGGCCTTTAGAACTTGTCCATACTGATTTATGTGGACCAACCAAAACTCAGTCTATAAATGGTGAAAAATATTTTATGCTATTTGTAGATGATTATTCTAGAATGACTTGGGTAACTTTTTTGAAACAAAAATCTGAAGCATTTGAAAAATTCAAAGTCTTTAGGAAAATGGTAGAAAGAGAAACAAATTTAAAACTGAAGTGCTTAAGGTCTGATAGAGGTGGTGAATTCACCTCTCAACAGTTCATTGAATATTGTGAAAAATAAGGCATAAAATGACAATACTCAACCGCCTACACACCACAACAAAATGGTGTTGTAGAAAGGAAAAATGGGACAATTAAAGAAATGGCTAGGACCATGCTAAATGATGCAAAATTGCCAAACAAGTTCTAGAAAGAAGTTGTACATACAACTATTTATATCCTAAACCGGGCTCAAATTAGAATCAGAACTGCATACACTCCATACGAGTTATGGCACGACAAAACTGTGAATGTTAAAAATTTCAAAGTGTTTGGTTGTAAATGCTTCATAAAGAAAGATGATGATGCTTTGGAAAGTTTCAGTTCTAAATCTGATGGAGGTATCTTCTTAGGATACTCTACACATAGAAAAGCATTTAAATGTTTCAATAAATGATTAAACAAAATTATAGAGGCCATAAATGTAGTTTTTGATGAAAATACAGTGTTGAAAGATAATCAGGACAAAGATGCAAAAGAATTATTTACTCCAAGTACTAAATCCATTTCAAATATTCAGAAATATGATGATACTAATTTAGACACAGCGGTATCAGAATCTAATGAACAGGAAATCAGTACTAGTCCTAAAGTGAATTTGAAAACACCTTCTAGAATCATTGCTAAACGACATCCTAAATCTTTGGTTATTGGAAATAAAGAGGCAGGTATCTTAACTAGAAGAAGAGCTAAAAATTAAGAACAAGCTCAATTTGCTGAACATTTTTGTTTAATATCAGAAATAGAACCTAAAAATGTGTCTAAAGCCTTAAATGACACATTTTGGTTAGCTGCTATGAAAGATGAAATAAATCAGATTGAAAAAAATAAAACTTGGGAACTTGTGCCTAGACCAGATGACAAAAATGTTATTGGCGGTAAATGGATATTTCATAACAAACTTGATGAAAATGGCAAAATAGTTCAGAATAAAGCTACGTTTGTTTGTAAAGGCTATGCACAACAGGAAGGAATTGATTTTGGTGAAACCTTTGCACCAGTAGCTAGAATGGAATCAATTAGAATATTCCTAGTGAGAATATTATCCACTTCAAGCTCCTGCGTAGAGATGTCATCGCAGCCTAAGTTTGAAAGGTAATCTGCAGCTTGGTTTCCTTCCCGACATATTTGCATTGCTCCATGACATATTTTTGCCAGCTGGTTACTTGGCTCCATGTGTTCCAGGCTCTTTTGCTTACAGCGCCCCTCAATTTGGGGTTGGGTCTTTTACTTGTTCTGGTCACCCGGATACCTTGTGGTGCAATGCCACTCATGCTTCTACTAGTAAATTTTGCCCTATTTTGCACCATCACTTTTCCTCGATACCGCCCATCCTTGGTTGCTGTAGTGAAATCGCTTTTGGAAGCTGGTACTGTCAATCACTTGGAAGCTTATAGGTCATTAGAGATTCGTTGTAGATGTACATAATCTACTCCTAAGTAATGTACTGGACAAGGATACCGGGTTTTCTTCTCTGGTTCTTTCCGGGTTGAGTCCTCGAACCAGAATATTTATTATTTATATATAGTGGCTAGCCCACGTTGCCTTTTAAAAAAAATAAAAAAATTACTATTTATCAAATGGATGTAAAAACAACTTTCGTGAATGGGTATCTTGAGGAGGAGGTGTACATGGAACAACCCAAAGGGTTTGAATCCTCTGAGCATCTAGATTTTGTATATCGCCTGAAAAAGGCATTATATGGCTTAAACCAAGCACCTAGAGCTTGGTACTCTAGACTGGACAAACACCTAATCTCAAATGGTTTCACTTGTGGCAGTGTAGACAGTACATTGTACACCAAAGTAGTGGGTGATGATGTCTTAGCAGTTGAAATCTATGTGGATGACATTATTTTTGGTTCTACTAATGATGATTTGTCCAAGAAGTTTTCTGATATTACGGAGTCTGAGTTTGAAATGTCCTTGTTAGGAGTATTACATTTTTTTCTTGGGTTGAAAATATCTCAACTTGAACATGGTTTATTTCTGTCTCAATCTAAATATGCTTGAGAAATGCTTAAAAGTTCAATATGATTAATTGTAAACCAGTCAGTACACCAATGGAAACTGGTTGTAAATTGATCAAGGTGGATGATTCACCTCTTGTTAATCAAACAGACTACAGATCCATGATAGGCAGTTTACTATACTTAACAAGCTCCAGGCCTGATCTTATGCAAGCTGTTTGTTTAGTTTCCCGGTTTCAATCTGCACCTAGGCAGTCTCATCTCAATGCAGTACACATAATTTTTAAATATATTTAGGGTACTCTAGATTATGGATTATGGTACTCACATAACACTGATTTTTCTCTAGTTGGATACACAGACGTTGATTGGGGTGGATGTTCGATTGATATGAAAAGCACAAGTGGTGCTACTTTTTTCCTTGGTGATCGATTGGTTTCTTGGCACAGTAAGAAAAAAGAATGTGTTACTCTCTCTACATGTGAATCAGAATATATAGCAGCCACTACATGTTGCACTCAGTTAATATGGATGGCATATCAATTAGCTAATTTGGGTATATAGGTATCAAAACCCATTTCTATTTTGTGTGACAATTCCAGTGCTATTCAGTTAAGTAAAAATCCTATCATTCACTCCCGCACTAAACACGTTGCTATTAAGTTTCATTTCTTACAAAATCAAGTGCTTGATAAGGAATTTCAGCTACTTTATGTTCCTACTCAAGCACAAGTGGCTGACATTTTTACTAAAGCCCTTCCTAGAGATACTTTTGTACGGATTCATGATAGATTGGGAGTGTTCTCTCAATCCCTTTTTGCTCCTCTCTGATATCTTTCTATGGGGGAGCCGGTTCCATTTGGAGACATATTTTTTTTTGTGGGCCGGCCTCTGTTCTCTCCTCTTTGTCCTTGATGACAAAATGGGGGATATTGGTTCTTTGGTATTTGATGAATGGTATATCACATTGGTTCACTAGTATTTGGTGACTGGTATCTTGATTGGTGACTAGTATCTTGATTGGATTCTGATTCTGGCATTGGGTATATTTTTTCTGATATTGGTTCTAGCCATAAGTTGATCTCTGACATAGATTATTGTTGGATCTGGTATAGTTAGTTCTGAAATTGTCACTCACTCTGTCACTTTGATATCTTTGATGGTGACACTCCTTGGTTCTTTGGCGCTTGTATTGAGCATTGGTACTTGAATCAGTACCACTAGTTCTTGACTTTATAGTTTTGGTTTTGAACTTCAGCTTTAGACTTGGTACTCGCATAAGTGTTGCAACACTAATACTTGATGGAGCTAATATACTTGATATGCTCCTTTTTGAGACATTGATATGCTGATTCAGGATTATATGATTGTTGATCATGTTGCTATATGAGTATAATGCTTTCTTGTATCTTCTCTAGTTCATGCAAATCCTCAACTCCTCAGGTGGATATATGTTTTTTCCATCAAGGAAAAAGGGGGAGTTTGTTGGATGTCGCTTTGCCCTTGATGAAAAATGACGTGTGCAAGAAACAACTTGAATTTTCATTAAGGTAATCATGAGTTAATTCTTTTGGGTTGGTTTAACTCAAATTAACTCCACGTGGTCACTTCAGCTTGTTAGATGTCAAAATAGGTTTGAATATCATTTGGGATATTCGGATGTGAAATGAATCATTTGGCTTTTTTGCTTAATCATTTGAAGTTTTTTCAGAAACTCTTGGAGACCAAAAATTAGCAAATAAAATGACATGGAAATTAGCAGGATCATCACTATTGCTTGTGGGTTTTCACTATGTTATAGAGGCAACTATAAGCTTTCAAATGAGAGAAGTTTTAGCACTCCTGGACATGATGTCAGCCAGTTCTTGGTGGTTCTTCGTGGCTGGTAATTTCTTTCTACTGGGTTCCAAGTATGATGTTAATAGACTTAGTCTGCAAAATATTTTTAAGAAAGAAGTTGAAGCATGTTTAAATATAAACATTTTTTCAAGTTACTTGGTTAGGTTTGAAATTATTTTTTGAATTCGTTTCAATTTGTTAGTAACCATAGTTGAAGGCTTTTAGTTCTAGGCAAGATATTATTTTGGATTTTACGAAAGTTTATTTTGCAGAAATAGTTAAGGCTGTTACGATTAATCCTGGTGCTTTTTTTTCACAGATTTTTCTATAAGGGTTTTGTATTCTTTTAAAAAGAAATGTTGTAATAAAGGGTTCAAACCCTCTGAAATTTAGACAGTTAAAAATAAACCCCTTTTCAGATGATGCCAGTTTATCAGTTCAATTTCTCTATGGTTAAACAGTTATGTATTTTTTTTTAAGCACAAGTATATGTATGAGTGTCTTTTAGGCATTCATATATAGGTGTGTTTGGAGTAAGAAGGTGTGGAAGAAGTGGTGAAAAAGAGAGGAAAATAAATATCATTCTATATTTGAGATCTCAGTTGTACTTTCTGAATATCATATTGAAAATTGTAAAAGACTCAGAGTAATATATGTGCACTACAAAAACCACATGTATCACTGTGAGTCAGTTTGGGAGATTTTGAAGAAACCAGGGTTGAATCCCTTGCAGTTGTAGCTACTAAATCTTTGTAAGAGTTGGAGCTCGGAGTAAATCAATAAAGAAGTCTTTTTCAGGAGTGGTTTTTCTCCCTATGAGGAAATCCTTTGGATTTTGAGGGTTTTCCACTCAGCACAAATAATGTGTATGTCTTTTTTGTTTGCCTCTTATGTCTTTTTAGAAGCTCTGATATCAAATGACATGTGTTAAATTAATAAGATTCATTTGTTTCTTTCAACATTTATTCTCTTTCCAAGTATTCTACATTCAGATGTCTCATTAAGTTCTCTTCTGGTCTTCTATTTCAAGGTTAGTTTCAGTTAACTTCAACATTCAAATTAAACTCTATTCACCACCCCCCCCTCTCAGATTTTTCTCTTCCAACACCTACTTGGTGGCTTTTTTTACTCTCTTAAAAAAAAGAGAATAATTCAAAAGCATCAGAGCAACATCTAAAAAAATGTATTAAAAGAAAAGTGTCGTGGGGGCCAAGTATGCAGCGGAGGAAAGTACATGGAAATATCAAATTCTCTTATCAAATATGGAAAGGATAGAGGAAATACAGAGGAAAGTTCTTGGAAGCTCACAGGAAATGCATAGGAAAGTTCTCGCATCAAACATGGAAAGGACAGAGGAAATACAAAGGAAATATCAAACATGGAAAGGACAGAGGAAATACAAATGAAAGTTCTTGGAAACTCTGTGGAAGTCACACCACATTAAATCAACAAATTGTACACTGTCAACTATTTGGGTTGCCTCTGTGTTGGTAATGCAGCATTTGAAAGATTGTAGTTACCTATAAAACCCATTAAATTTTGCATTTTTAGTACATAAGTTTTCAGTTTAATTGTTAAATGATTTTTTAAAGTTGAAAAGCGTTCTCTTATAAATGATTATGTGTTAATCACAGCCAAACATGTCCAAAAAAAACAATGTGAGAATCATTCTGAGATTAAGTAGGTGTTTATTTTGGTCAGTTGAGCTTAAACAGTGGATTATTACACCTGTTATTGACAGTGGAAACATATCTATTTAAATCATCAACAGTGATTTCCTTCCCACCCTTAAATACACATCGTTTGGAATTTATGCGTGAGTACATTGCCCTGATGTTTCCTCACTCACAACGAAGCCATTGATACTTTAAATTGCACCTTTAGGTTCAAGGGATATGTTGATAGGAAATTAAGAGATAAAATTTAATTGAAGATATACTAAAAAATGAAGCTATAGAAACACAGTTTTGTTAGTTGTTGAAAGAAACTAGTAATAGTTTATGATTAAAATACAAATGTCCTTGATTCCACTGGGTACTCTACCCCAAAAACTCATTGATGAGGAGCTAAAAAACTTCAAATGAACCCATAAATTGTATAATAGGAAGAAAAACACAAATTTCTCATTTGTCATTGTCAGCATCCATATGCAAACATAACTTTTACAACAAACATAAATAAATCATCTATGTGATATCTCCTAACCTGACATATTTTACAAAATAATGGTCAAGACAACATGCAATATGCAATTAACTATTATGAGGGAATCACTACCAACCAAATCTTAGAAATCATCTTCAAACATTTCAAAATTTTGATTAGTATATTCCGTGGCATTGTCAGAACACTCCAAGTCAATCCAAACAGACATCTAATAAAAAAAAAATGTTGTCAATGTACTCTTCTTGAGTTCAAGGAATTTCAACATAATAGTGTACACTTGCATGTACTATTAGAGTCACTTGTTCTGCTCTATGCTAGCTCCAACTTAGTTTGTAGTCTTATACAAAAATTCCCACATCTAAATTTTAATCACTTCACTCTTTTTCTTCTTTTGAGAATTTGATTGAAGTAGAGTTTCAACTAATTTCCTCTGCAGTGCTTCTCTCCTAGCCAATCTTTTGTTCTCATCATCCACATTTGGACTTGATGGTACGAAGTCACAAAAATTTGTTAGTGAGTGGGAACACATGCACAATATATTTGCCTTTAGTGGAACATAGATTTTTCTAGTAACTACGACATCAATCTACATAATTAAAGAAATTTTCTCAATTTTATGCAATTGTGGCACAACCAAACATGAATGTTTAATTATTCTCAATCGATGCAAATATCGATAAAGTGTGGGCTTTGACATACGTAAATGTCAAAGATAGGAGAATACAACCATCTCTCAAATGATCCAAAGACTTTCACTTACATGCCAATCACATATCAAAGATTAAAACAAATGTGCACAATGTAAAGTTCTTTGTGCAACAAACACCTAAAAAATATATCTTTTGTAAGAAAGGCACGCAAATATGTAACTGATATATGATTTTATCTTCACAATTTCTTCGATCAAGATACAAACTTCACAATTGGACCAAATAAATTTGATGTTTTCTTAATAATGTTGAATTGTATATGAGTGTCTTGCTTTCTCTTTCTAAGTTAGTGAAAGAAAATGACAAGAGTCTAAATTTTGGAAGAAATTTCATGCTTGACCCGAAGTAGTACCAAGATAGGTGACCTTTCTGAAGGCTTGATGCTTCACCTCTGTGCAATGAGAGCTAAGTGTACCATTCATGCTCTCAAGAGATGGTTTTTTTAATCTTTAGCATGACTTCATGTAGTGTGTAAAACTGCTTTTGATGTGCCTATTTATATCTATACATGCTTGAGGGTAATGCAAGACGGTCAATATTTATATCTTAGAAATATGAGATGTTACAAAGAAGACTAAGGTATGTCCATAACATAGGTAAGGCACATTCAAGTATCACGATGGACCTTTGCATGGCAAGATTGTAATCGTCATGATAGTTTATTAACCTTACTTATTCGAAGTAATTGTGGTAAGAGTCACCTCAATATTAGAAAGAATAAAAGTCAAACAATCCCATTTTAACCAGCACGAGGGTCTCAGTGTGTGGTAGCTTTGTTATATTTTATGATTGTACCAAATGTGAACTTGGAAGAAAGCATTTCTCAGCTTGCGCCAAATGAGAGAACAAAAACAAGTCATGGTCCTTTATCGAAGCGCAAGGAATAAGGATATTTTTCAAATATTATCGTCATGATTACCTAGGTTAAAGCATCCATTAGAGCATGGACGAATTTTCTAATTCAATAAATTTGTCGATGCCCTCGTTATCTTTGCAAAATGGGAACTTTGGAATTAATTATGACCACCATCAAAGCGTAAGGAATGGAAAATTTTATTATCCACTATATTTGCACAGAATGTGGGGACACAAAAGGGGCGTAGTAACTGTTTGAACACAAGCCTTTCTCTCGAACAAAAAAGTTGTTTTGTTGCTGAGACAGTCATAATCGCTAAAACTGTTGAAAAATGTCTCCGAAGTGAAGTGTCTCATCGACGGATTTATGGAAATGAAAAATAACTAGCACTTGTACCTTTTGAAGGGTCCAAGGGGTATGCCGATAGTACTATATAGGTTCATTATTGTTTTGTACATGCGGAATAGGTGTATTTGGTTTGCATTGACAGGTGGTTTAGACGAGATTCTTCTACTTTCCGTTTCATTGTATATGGACTGTTCTGCATTTTGGCATACCTATCATAGGAGAATGCAGGCTGGATGCAAAGACTATCTAGAGATTTGACTCTTGATATAGCTGTAAACGTCATTCCTTGTCTCTCTATTTTACCAATGTCAATTGCTGCTTTTTGTAGCGTGAGCCCCTGTGATTTGTGTATAGTAATAGCCCATGACATGGTTAGAGGGAGTTGTCTTCGGCTACCTAATGTGACATGCACAATCGGTATAGCCTTTGGGTCCTTTTCATCCCAAGATGGTCCACAATAATTATCAAAGCGTATGACAACATACATAGGCACACTTTAAATGTTTGTTTAATTTTTTCACCCGCCAGCACATTTGCATGAAAGTTTGTAAAACCTTTCAACAAAGCTAATAAATTGTCATTAAATATATTTAATTACGGATAAAATAATTCAATGTTTATTTATCAATTAAAATGATCAATATATTATAATTATTGTAAGATTAAAATATATGAAAAAAGATGATACATTATAAAATCTTCTTTTTTTCTGGAAAGAAATGACAATGTGATTCTCAAATCATTCGAGAATGGCTTCCTTCTCTCTTTCTCCTTTCACTCTAGGCTTTTAGGTGTCATTAGCCCAGCCACACAAAAATTCGGTAATGAGCTTAAGATGACTATTGCCCTTGTATTAATGTATGTTTATAATATCTATATTTATATATTTATAGAAATTATAATTATTGTTTATATTTTATGCATATTATCATTAGAAGGAGAATAATGTAATTGCTTTGACTGCTATCTGTTAGCATTAAATTAAATATATTTAATATCAAAATTTAAATATAATATAGATATTATAATATTTACTTATTATTATATTGTTACATCATTTAATATAATATAATATTTTATATATTTATCAATCTATTATTATTCTAAATTAAATAGGATATTCGGAATCAATTAAACCCTTTAGTTTGGCGAATTTGCCCGAATTGAGGCTCGCAATGAACTGCTCGACCCAAATGATTTAAATTATTTGCAAAATTTTAAAATTAGTGTCATTGTACTGGACATCAGCAATGAAAATTATGTTTTAGTGGTGGCAAAGCAGTGTGGCATTCACGTAAATTTAATAATCTAATAATGTTTCACCTATATTATGCATGAGAATGAGATTAAATCAATTTCTAAAGCTAAACAATTTTTACAGATTCCATATTAAAATAGAACATTAACTTTTGAACAGAGATCAAATGTAACTTGGAAAAGGGCTAAGTTTATCCTCAGAATTGCTCTCCAAGCTTCGTCCTGTGTATGCTTGCCTTCTCCGATCACCTATAGATTCTCTTCTTTGGCGAGCGTTCTACAAAATAGAACACAACCCAATTCGTGCTTTCACATTTTGCAAACAAATCGTGCTCACTGGTTCCACATTTAGCAGGATATGTCTAACAAATTCTACCCCAAACTTCCAACGCGCACAGGCACGAGCGAGTTGGCAAACATTTTTCAAAAAAAGCCTCATATTCATTGTTCGTTCGCACTTAAAAGTTTCTGAAACCTTTTCATTAAATCCATTGTGGACAGCCCTGCAAATTCCACATTTTGCGTACATATCTACCCGACCTCACTTCCATTATAATTCATGGATGCCCATTTTGCGTATTTTCAACTGTGATATCTGACAAAATCTCACTTCCATTATAATTCATGGATGCCCATACCATGTCGAATAGCTCCCATGTCTGTATGCACTTAGAAGACAAAAGCATAGGTTATGGGATTTGGTTTTACACCTGCTAGAAATTTCTTTACCTTAGCGAATTTGTGTTGTGCAGATTGCAATCATTGCAAACCTTGAAACATCATTTCTCTGAGGAATTCTATCAATCAATTATGGTGCCTTACGTATGCTTCCATGATCTACGGACATAACTAAGGGCCGTTTGGTTGGGGAATTGGAAAATGAAACAAATCATGGTTATCCATAGTCTGGTTATGCAAACCCTGGTTTTCATTTTTTGGGACTGTTTGGTTGCCCTGGAAGATGGATTTGTAAATCCACATTCTCTGTTTGGTTGTCAAACTGAAAATAGGAATTGGAATTTGTGAAATTCTCATTCTCTGTTTGGTTGGACATTTTCGAATTGGGATTGGAATGCAGATCTCTATATTCTCTGTTTGGTTGGACATTTTCGAATTGGGATTGGAATGCAGATCTCTATGTTCTCTGTTTGGTTCTGCACTTCGAATCAGAATTGGAGTTTGGGTCTCCATATTCTTCGTTTGGTTGTTCATTTTGAATTGGAGTTGGAATATGACACCAAATTTTTTTAATATTTTTTAAATT
>MU224257.1:3424653-3445544 GCA_018584345.1 Thuja plicata | reverse complement strand
TATATATATATATATATATATATATATATATATATATATAATTCTAATTGAGCAATTGGTAAAATTGATTTATGTAATTTTAGGGTGAAGAGTTATTTTATATTCTTTAAAATTATATATTTTAATGGAGTATAATTATTAAATTATAAAAGTGATTCATGTAATTTTAGAATGAAGAGTTTGTATTTATTACTTTACAAGTATTTAGTTTAATGAACCATAACTCTAATTCTAACTCTAATACAATCATAACTATAATTAAACCATAAATTTGATTGAACCTTAATCCTCACAATAACTCTATTTGAACCCCACATCTAATCCTAACCCTAACTTTTATCAAATCATGCCCCTAACTAAACTCTAATTTTAATGATAGAATTTATTTATATAATTTTAGGGTGAAGCAATATTTCATGTTACTTTAAAACTATTTAGTTTAATAGAGTGTAATTATAAAACAATAAAAATGATTTATGTAATTTTAGGATTGGTTATAATAGTCAATTAGAGTTATTATGAGAGTTAAAATTAGAGTTCAGTTAGGATTAGTGTTATAATTTTATTAGGGTTAGACTTAAACTAAGATTTAAAAAAGATTATAGATATACTTAAGATTAAGATTCAATTTAGATGAGACAACAAAGTTCAATTAAGAATAATAGATACCATGAAAATGATATCTCTCAATATATTTTATAGCAATTTATCAAAGATATATATAGTACTCTCTAAATCTTTTGTATTATAAATATTGTAAATTACAATAGAGTCTTGATCTCCTAATAAAGTTGAATGGTTCTAAATGAACCCATCGAGAATCAAATCGTATTGAATACAAAGCTACAACTTCATAAAAAATGAAACTGAAATTGTACATGAAACAAAATTGACAGAATACATTCTCCCAAATCCTTATAAGATTTTAATCTAACAATGATGCTCTCATATAAAATGGCTATAACCTAGCTCGGCAGTGAAGATTCCTCCCTAAAAACAAATATGTTAAATCCCAAATGAAAACGGCACATTCAAAAGACCAACATACGACAAAGTCGCCGTGTCCTATCTCAAGTAAACAATTGAACCCTCATCCAGACCTTAATGTGCAAACAAATTGACTCTGAATCCACTGACCCAAAAGACCCGCCTTCCAACAGGACATCGACGGCTAAGAATTCTTTTCGAACAATTCTTGTCCAAGGATGTCCCCCCACCTTATGTAGCTTTTTCACTCGCCTTGTCCAAAGATTTGACGTCAACCCTACCCGTGTCGTGATACGAACCTTTGTGGACCACTTTACTTGGCCTTCCAGTCTAAGCTTTTGCACAATTTCGTTCACAACCCCTGCTTGAAATATTCTTCTTACTGATTAAGTTTCAATGATTCAAGTGACCATGGTAATAGCCGTGCCAACTAAATGGTGTTTTTTTCTCGTCAGTGGAAGTCATTGTCGTTGGCGCTTTGCAACCTTCTTACGCAGTTCCTTTCAATGCGCAACGCTTCCTTTATCCATTTTTAACTATTTATATTTTTTCATAGTAATTGTGTGCTCCTAATTACTTCTTGGGACTGTATGCGGGCTCTGTGGTGTTAAAATGGGCTCCTGTGATATTTCTTGTAGGGGATGTTTCTTGGGGAGATTGTTCTCGACCTTACTGGGATGTGTTCTATTGCTGCCCATTTGTTGGGTATCTTGTTGTCTTGAACATGAACAAAAATCACTCTTAGGGTTCAAGGAAAATCTTCACGACCCTTCTGGTTGAATGAAAACGTGGAATGATTCTACCGACTCTTGCATCTGGATTGGAATCAAATGTGACGATAGTAGAAAGCATGTTATTCAATTTGTGAAAATTTCTATTGCAATCACTGATTATTAATCTCCTATTTCATAAAGATTATTTCACTGCTGAAAATAAATTTACAGCTGAATATCGAAAAATAACACAATTGCAACTTCACCAATAAAAAATATGGAAAGAAATATGCAACACAAAAAACACAATATTTTTGGACAAATCATCCCTGGAAAAACCCCGTAGGGAAAACCAGTACTCAGATGAGTAATATATATTAATCTTCAGCAAATTAAGAGATACAAAATTCCTTGCCTCTCACTGGCAGAACTTAGACAATCTCCTAACTCCTTCTGTTGATATTCCTCCACTGCTATCCCCAACGCTATAACTGCACATTGCTAACACTGCAAGACTATTTGCTATCACTTCAAACTTATTTGCTAACACTGCAAATGCTTCAGTGACTTGATTGTTCTCCAAATGCCCTTAGACCCCCTTTTATACTACTCTCTTTGTTTCTAGTTACTTCTAGTTGCTAGAAGTTTCCACATGCTAGAAGTTTCTACTAACTAGAAATTTCTACAAACTAGAAGTTTCTACAAAGAGTCAAATAAATAATTATTAGCAAATGGAAGAATAACTCTCCAAGCTACCAAACTAACACAATTGAATCTCCACAATCCATTATCCAACAATCGGACAATGGCTTTACAGGATTCAACCAGTGCTGTTTCACTTTCTATTGAGAGTAACAAAAAAGACGTTCTTTCTCCACTGTTTGATCTGAAGATGTTACAGGTCTTGGATTTGACCTACAACGCCTTTATTGGTGTTGGACTCCCTCGGCAACTCCACACGCTGAAGTCTCTGCGGTATTTGAACTTGTCAAATGCTGGATTTGAGGGAAAGATACCCAGGGAGTTAGGCAACATGTCCGCGTTGCGCCACCTGGATCTCTCCACTAATTTCTACATTTCCTCTTCCTCCATTGCAATTGATGACATGCATATGTGGATAGGAAACATGAGGGATTTAGAGGTGCTTCTGCTGGACGGGGTGAACATGTCACAAGTGGCACGCGATGAATGGGGTAAAGCTATCTCCACCATGCACAATCTCAGGCGTCTTCAAATGTCCAACTGTATGCTCTCTGGCCCAATTCCCCCTTCCCTTACAACTCTTACCAGTCTAACCCACCTCCAACTTGATGGCAATTCCTTCTTCTCGTCCATACCTGCTGGCTTACACAATCTTTCCAACCTGGTTTCTCTCAAGCTTAGCAGCTGTGACCTCACTGGTTCCATCCCTTCTGATCTGTTGAGCATTCCAAACCTCCAAGAAGTTGACTTGTCTGACAATCTGGGCTTGGGAGTGGAACTTTCAAGTATTCTGCCGCGACACTCTGCATCGCTAAAGAGCCTTGTTCTTACAGAAACAAGTGTGGGAGGAGCTATTCCGGATTCAATTGCCAACATCTCCTCCTTAACTCACTTGGAGCTCTCCGATTGCTTTGTCCAAGGTATGCTTCCTCCCACCATTGCAAATCTTACAGAGCTTGTAATGTTGGATCTCTCAAATAACATGTTAAAAGGAAGTCTACCGCCATTTGGGGGTAAGTCCCATTTAGGGACTTCATTTCCTTTGGTCCATATCGATCTTTCATACAATCAGTTGCAGGGCAGCATAGCCACTATGTTGTACGGTGCATTTGAGAACCTCCGCTATGTTCAGTTGAAGCAGAACCTATTGACCGGTGCCATTCCATCCCCTGCCCTGAATCTTACCTCCCTCGCATGGCTCGACCTGAGCAACAATTATCTGACGGGTAAGGTGTCTTCCTTGACAAGCATAAAGTCCCTTGTTCTGCTCGATCTCAGTAATAACCTATTGAGTGGCAGAATCCCGGCTTCCCTTGGTCAACTCGTTTCCCTCACTACGCTTGATCTAAGCAATAACGTGTTCATACATGCCATACCTCATAATATGTCATATCTATCTAAATTGAAGGTTCTCTCCCTATCCTCCAATCGGTTAAACGGCAACTTTTCAGAGTCCCACCTTAATAATCTCTCCAGTCTGGTATCTCTAGACATTTCAGACAATGCGTTAACTGTGCATATTAGTCCGACTTGGATTCCCCTAAACTTGTTTAGAACATTGAAATTAAGATCATGCAACATGGAGGGTGACTTGCCAGCTTTCTTAATAACTCAAACTGACATTTCCGTTTTGGACTTGTCAGACAACAGACTATGGGGTAATATTCCTGCTTGGATATGGGATTCCCTTCCTCTTCAACAGCTCAACCTCTCTTACAACAATTTTGCAGGGGCTTTGCCTTCGAAGCTAATGGGACCCAAAAGTTTGAATGTTCTGGACTTGCATCAGAATGACTTTCATGGTCCGCTTCCGCTTCCTCCTCCCTCAGTGGTGGCCTTAGACTTGTCCGAAAATCAGTTTTCTGGATCCATTGCAGCTGAAATCGGAAACTATGAATTTAGCTACCTGTCTCTGTCTCACAACAATCTCAGTGGTAGCATTCCACCTACTATATGTGAACAGTGGCAAATGCAGATTCTGGATTTGTCAAATAACGGACTCACAGGTAAGATTCCTCTGGGGTTCGTAAACTGCAGTAATCTTGTGGTATTGAATTTGCAAAATAATTGTTTGGAAGGTGAGTTGCCAGTGGGGTTGGGAAACATGACTTCGCTTCAAACACTGAAAATCGGGAGAAATCGTCTAAATGGGGCTCTGCCAAGACTTGCAAATTGTAAGCAGTTGGAGATATTAGATGTGGGAGATAACAGTCTGACAGGGAACATTTCTTCGAATTGGATTCAAGAGCTTCCTAATCTTAAGATTTTGATCTTAAGATCAAACAGATTTGAAGGAAGTGTAACTGCTGATGTAAGCAAGATACCGTATCTGCAAATATTAGACCTTTCAAAAAACAGGTTTACAGGAGTGATTCCAGAAAGCATTTCAGAGATGAGGGGCTTGACAAATGGGTCAGAGACTACAAAAGTCTTTGAGTTTGCATGGTTAAAGGATAAAACATATGTAGAGAAAATAATCATCAGCAACAAAGGATTGGAGCTGGAGTATGTGAGAGCTTTGAGTTTAGTAAAATGTATTGATCTATCAAGCAATAGATTATCTGGTCATATACCTGAAGGAATGGGATCTCTGATGGGTTTGATCATTCTTAATATTTCAAGAAACCATATTAATGGTGGACCCAAGACCTTGGGACACATGGCACAGCTGGAGTCCCTTGACCTCTCGCAAAACAACCTGTGTGGAATCATTCCGACTGAAATGAAACTTCTCACATTCCTAAGTTACTTGAATGTGTCATACAATAATCTAACAGGGCACATACCGCAAGGGGGACAGTTGTTAACATTTGAAGCCTCATCCTTCTCACATAATGGAGGCCTGTACGGCTTCCAACTGAACGAGTCTTGTTGCAATTTTGGTGAGCTCACTAAGCCCTGTGTAAGAAGCCCTCCGTCATCGCTGAAGGTCAATAAAAGTGGTGAAGTAGAAGGTGATGTGTGGTGGGGACTGGTAGTGGGACTGGGTTTTGCATTTGCGTTTAATGTTGTGATTGCAGTGTTGTATGTTCCCACAACATTGGGCAGAAGGTGCTTGGAATTCATGGATCGCTCCATCGTTTGTCTCTTTGGAAGATTTAGAACCTGAGATATGGTAAAAGAAAGCTAAATTTTTAAGCTCTCCTTTCCTCTTTCACAATTTGCTGAACATTTTCCTTTCCTGATGTTAGCCTGCCAAATTAACATTTGGTGGCCTTTTAAGTTTGTTAGCTATTTATTAGAGCTTGAGAAGCCGTGTCTAACAATCCCTTCCTCCAATGCAGAGCGTTGATAAAATTGATGAAAATGATGATGTGTAGTGGAGAGGGAGAGGGAGAGGGAGAGGGGGACTCAGCTTTGCATTTGGGTTGAATATAGTTATTGAAGAGTTGCCTTGCCACACCAGTGAACAAATAGAAAGTGCATAATATGTTTGATGGAACCGCACCATCGGTTTCCTCTTCGAAAGCTTTAGAAACACAAAGGGTTTTCGTTGCAGGTGCGGAGGAGTTTATTAGCGTACATTTAACCTCTCCTCTCTCTCAGTTTGCTGAACATTTTCCTTATAAAGAGGATGCCAAAATAATATTAGTGCAGTCCTAGTTTTATAGTATAATATTTGTAAAAATTTGATTTTTTATTTTAGCCAAGGAAAGTACCGTACAAGTATTTTAAGGCTAAACTTAAAAAATTATAATGATAAAGAAATAAAATAAAATTGGTATTGATAATAAAATTAAGATAAATATTTTGAAATATAATAAAGAAATAATAAATTTATTCATTTTAGATTTTGATGAAATTTATTTTTGATAAATATTTTATTTTATTTTTAATAGATTACTGTAAAAAAAATAATTATATAATTATATTTATTTAGAAAAAATATTTATAATTTAGATTCATATTTAAAATTGAAGAAACCAATCTATAGATCTATAGATCTAAACATCATTAATTTTGGTCTCTACAACTTGGTTTTGCTAATGTCATAATATGAAAAATGTAAATTTTCTACTATAAAATATTAAAACTCAATGTTTGGACTGAACCCTTCATTTTTGAGAAAAATATAAATTTTGAGCCATTGACATCATTTCCAAGGATGCATGTTGCATAAATCTTTCAAGCTCTATAATTAGAAAATAAAATGGGCTCAATAGCTTTGTAGATAAAAAATTATGACTTTTGTAAGTTGGGCCTATTACCTTAAAGATGTTAAAATTTGAGACATAGAATAAGTTATCAAAGGGACTGACACTTGTTGACCAAGTGTTAAAACACAAGGTCTCATAAGGCATATTTGGATAGAGATAATGAAGCCAAATTGGAAGGCCAAAGTTAGTGATAGATTAGAACACACATGTTATACATAGAATGAATATATTATTTTTTACATATTAAATCATCTTAGGATTTTGTTGTTGATTTCATTTACCATACTTCTCTTATTTATAGGATGTTCAAGATTTTACTGTAATGTTCCTAATGTTGCACCAAATCGTTGATTAGTGATACTCTTATAAAAAAAATTTATAAAAATATAGTATAACTATTTTTAGATTATTGAATAATATATTGAATTGCTTTGGAGTGTGTGGTTATTCTCGTTCAAGAATTTTCCCTACATATATCTTCGTTGTGGTATAATTTTGTTAATATTGTGTACATGTTGCTTATTTCTATAATTGCAAAGATGTAAAATTTACACAACTCTCTCCTCTAATATTAGTTTTGCAATAATTCATATGTGCCTTTCTTCTTTTCATTTGGTATAAAAGACTAGTTACCTTGGAATCTAAGTGAACTGGGTAGAGCGTTTATTTATTGATCTTTACTTGTGTAAAAGCTAAGGTAGAAGGGTTTGATCTTATTCCAAGAAGAGATAATAAAACATTTCAAATATAAATGTATACATTCTTAAGAATAAAATTTTAGCCTTTGAAAGTTCAAAATAAAGGAGATGCTCATGAATAAAGATCTTTTGGTTACAAATCTAAATCAATGCCTATTATAATCTCATAAAGATAAATAAAAATAGATAAAAAACCTAAGGGTCTCATTAAAATCTATTCATGCAAATTTAGAGTGTTCAATATAAATTTGAAATGACCACTACAAATCCTATTTAGAAGAAACTCGTTCTTTTATCAATTTTAATTTTTTGTTAACAAATTCTTTTTTTGAAAAAATCTGTATACCCTCAAGATGAAGGATAATGGTTCTATGTCTAAACACCTAAATTATATAATGTGGTTGTTACCTAATTTTAGTTTGTTGGAGTAAAACGGAGTGGGATGATGATCATTTCATTAATTTGTTGTGTTATTTCCTAGACTCGTGGGACCACCTTGTTATAGCTATTTGGAGCATTATCACCAAGTTAAAAATGGATGATGTAATGGTATCATTACTTTTAGAATAAATTAAAAATAAATATTTATAAACTACCGAATTGACATGTTTTGTTTGTAGTAGATATTAAAAAAAAAGGAACAAAGGACATGAACTAAGTCAAGTCTAGATCTAAATAATGGAGAAGATCTAATTATCTTTGTACAAGTCCAAAATGAAAGATTCAAACTATGAAAAGACAAGATATAGACACCTAAAAATAATGTGATGTCAATTCTTATTAGTTACTTTAAAAGTGATGAATTAGATTTGATCAATTATCTATTTTTCACTACATTATTAGTATTATAATAATAATTTAATTAATTACCTTATTCTTTCAGCTCCATTCCTATCTAAAATTAACTTAATTCTTAAGTTTCTATGGTTTAAGTTTATGTTGATAAGCATCTACACCATCACATATCCCATCCAAAAGTTGCATATTTTTTCATATTTATTTAATATACTAGTTTGTGTACTTTTGATTAGTAATCTAATTAAAAAAGATTTTGTATAATAAGATCACTACTCCCATAAACTTTAATATCAAAGGGTTTTGAAAGGATCCCTTAACCTTTATAATGGCTTTTCAAAGAGGCTCACATGTAACCTTAACAATTCTTTAGCTTTTCTATAACTTCACCCTTAATAGAAGAGAAAGAAAAGTCATCAAAGAAAGGGTTGTAATAATCCTCTAAACTTTTGAATACAAGGAAGGGCAAAAAAACCTCTCTTGCAACATCTCACCCAGCCTCAATTGCCCCTTCCCACATAACAAGTCTCCACCTCCATAGGAGAGCTCTCCAACTCAATAGGAGAGGAATGAGAAGAAGCCCAGGTTGAAAAAACATTGGCTCTTATCTGAACATCCAAAGCTTTTGAAGGTAGACCCCTTAAACATCTTCAACTAAAAACCTCTCCTCCAAAAAAAAGAGAATAAACCCCTGATGAAAAAAAAAAAACCCAAAAAATAGCTCGAGGAAAATAAGAAACCTCAAATAACCCCGGCACAAAAAGGTTGCATCTGATAAGCTTAGAATGGTGAAGAGTAGCTCTAGGCCAGAAGCCCCAATAGAAGCCAAACTGCAAACAGGGTCTTGAAAGAAAAATTATATGAAATGGAAAACCTATAAATGCCAAGTCATCATTCAACAACAAATTAACAGCTTCAAGATGTCCAAAGAAAACTCATGTGACCAACTTCTCCAAAGGCACCACTATCTCAAAGATACTCTCCTCTTTGAGATAGTGAAGCATATTGAAGATGTTAAAAATCTTGTTTGAAGTCATTGGACTAAGATTCAAGGCTTTATTATGAAATTGTGATTTTTGAACAAATTCTCTCTAAAGGCTACAACATATACAATAAGATTACAATTATTCACATAATTAGATTCCTAGCTCACTAAATACAAGAATAGCATTGCAACTCATCTACTCTATTCTAGGAGATCGAGAAATCCTTATTGGATTTATCATTTGAAATCGGTATCCCAGGGCCTTATTAGAATCAGACTTCTTAAATGATTAGGCATTTTCATGTTGATTGGAGGATCGAAATTTTCATCTTGAAATGGATCGGTATTTTCATCTTGAGAAAAAAGATAAAGATTAATAGGAGGTCGAGGATCTTTGCACCTAGAATGGAGGATCAGCTAATCTAGGGGATTGGGAAATTTTAAGTGCAATGGATTTTTATTTTGACACCATTTAACCCCACCTTCACCAAAGTACCACGCTTAACAACTGCATCTTATTTTGACACTTGGAGGGTTGTTTAAAATCATATTGAAGATACTAAAACTCTTGTTTGAAGTCATTGGAGTAAGATTCAAGGATTTATTATGAGATTATGATTTTGACCAAATTCTCTCTAAAGGCTACAAACTATTAAATTTCATGGATATTTTTCAAGAAGTGAGATCTAGGCTATGTTAGATGCCTAAATGAAGATGGATTGTACATCATATATAGATTCAACAGGATTGCATAATACCAGAGATAAATGAAATACAACAATAACATGGGTAACATAGAATCACATTGCACCATAAATGACAAAATGATATAACTTTCATGGCATAATATTTCTAACATCAACACACCTTCACTTGTTTCAGACTCCCTACAAATAGATGTGACACGATTGGTTAAGTCTCCAACCGTCACCAACTGACGACACAACTAACACCCCTTCGAAACAATGTTTTATTCCATTAACTAACATAAAGTCTTATTCAACTATTCCGGGCATAATTTCCACCTATAGACTATAAAACATTACAACTATATTTTTAGATTAACAATATTTATTTTTTCTAATTTATTATAATAAAAAATAGCATTATGGCATATGCTTCAGAACAAGGTAGAAGGAAATTTGTCATCGTAGATAAGTCTCTTAAAAAGGATAGTGAAATTGTTGAAGAGAAATATTTAATAGATATTGAAGCTATTAGATATTTAGCAATCATAAAGCTTAATATGTTAGTGTAGGGTATTGCATTTGCTAGTTTATATCATAAATAATAGTTAGCATTGCAGTTGTAAATAATTATCACTGCAGTCACTAACTACTCAAATCACGACTCTCACTCATCTTATAAATGTGTATCCTCCTATACTTTAATTGATCGATTAAAAATCTAAGTATTCACCTTCGTACTAACATATCGTATTAGACCCTTAATAAGGGCGTGAGTTTTTGAGAGAAGTGAACGATGCAAAAATAAACAACAAAATGCACCTATATCATTGTTCATAGCACATAATAGTGTGTCATCTAACACAAGATTACGATCTAAACATAATTAGATTCCTAGCTCGTTGAATACAAGACTAGCTCTACAACATCACATACTCTAATGATGGGTCTTTGCTAAGTTGGCCTGATTGTTATAAAATTTCTCCAGTTTGTGAATAGGTGATTATTCGATGAAATCATTCTTATGATGTAAATGCCACAATATTGAAGTGACGATTGGTAGTGTTACCAGCAACGTAAGCAAGTGGAGCAATACAAATCTATTTACGAAAAAACTAATCAATGGATGACAAGTCTTGATCAAGCGTAGAAATCGGGTAGCTACCTTTACATGGCATTTGAATACAAAAGTTTGTGTTAGTGTGTAGGTTTATTCTCTATTATATGTATCTTTCATGATAGTTCAATAGGAGGGTTTCAAGTAAGTTGTACATGAAAGAAAAAGGGAGAAAAGGCAAAGGGGTTGATTACTCTTCTTTTTCCAAATTGCATATTCGGAAGGAAGATGTTCTAATAGGCTCAAGTAAGGACTTTAAGAATTGAATGAGGCAGAAAAGAGGAAAGATATAATATTGTACATGACAAAATAGACAAATAAAGATAAAACTAAAAATAATAGACCGATAACTAACAACCAGAAATCATAAATGAGCTGAATTAGAGTCCATATTATTGTATTGATTTTGTATTTAAATCTGAACTAAAGATGTAGGGTATAGAATGTTTCAAACGTTTTGTTCTAGGTACTTTTTCTAGGATTTTTCAAGGATCTTCCGACTATTTCTAATATGCTCGAAAAAAAAAATCCATAACTTTGTAACCTGTTACTTTACACATAAAAATAGGAAAAAGGTTGGGTAAAAGGAGGTTGCCTTGGTCAACCCCCTATTTAGGAATCAACCTTGAAAATGAAAGCAAATTGCATAAAGGAAATTATGTAGAAAGGTAAATTTTTTATTCACCTTGCATAAACCCTCATGGACGGATGTAGAAATCGCACATACTCATGAATATGTTTGAATGTGCTTGAAATCAAGGAGCTGACCTTGGAATGTAGAGTAGGAATCAAGGATGCCCTCACAAATGCATGGATCTATGAATGTCACTCCTAGATCTTCAATGTAGATTAAATTCAATTGCTCAATTTCTCTTGATTGAACCTGATAATGAATGCAATTTCATAATAGTGGATGTCAAAATTAGGAGAGATAAGGTGTTTATATACTTCATCCTATATTTCAAGATTCAAAAATAAGCCAAGATGACCACAAGATCTAATTTCTGACTAAAACCCTAACATAGGGCTCTGGGAAAAATTTGTGCCAAAAAGTGTGGGAATAGAGTGTTTGAAATGTTCTGTAGCTAGGAAAATTAACCCAAATTTGAACTGGGTGTTGGGATGGTGGAAAAGATTCAGGAAATGAGGATTCAAGTTGCTAGGATCAAGCATAATGAACATCAGATCTATAAATCACCAAAATTGGGCCTTATAGAACATCCAATTATGGGTGGTATCTTTGTAGGATAGTACATTTAACCACCACTTTAGCAAGATTATGAGAGAAACTCATACTCATGGTAAAGTAGATTAATGCATATGAACAATCTTATCAAGGTCAAGGAGACAAAGAAACATCAAGCCCCAAAGTAACTTAAATCCCCATCAAATTCAAAACCAAGATAAACGAGGCATTGCTTGAGAGAGAGAGAGAGAGAGAGAGAGAGAGAGAGAGAGCCTTACTATGGGTCATCCAAAAAGAAAGTGTTGTTGCAAAAGATGGAATTGATAGTCTTGCAAGTTGTGTTATGCTAGTCAACCCATCAATACAAAGTGGATCAGAACTTAAGGAAATCATTGTCTTCATTGAGGGATCCTTAAAAGGAAGATCGGTCCTAAGGAAAGCATTGTCTCCAAAGGGATCTAGAAAAGGAGAATCAATCCTTTAGGAAAGCATTGTCTCCATTAAGGGATCTATTGAATAATGAATAGGGAACATGATAATTAAAACATGAACATAAGGAAAGCATTATCTCCTTAGCCATCTATATAAGAGATTGCATTGAATTGTTGTGTGTGTGTGTGTGTGTGCAAAATGTAAAAAAGGAGCAGAGTGTATGCCCCCTTATCAAAGCAATTGAAAACACCTTAACAAGAGAAATCGTTTTAATGGACCATGCATGCATCTACAAGAGATGTTTCCACTATGAGATGTCCCCAAGAAAGGACAAACCAAGGGAAATGAAACACATGAAAAAAAAGAGAATGAAAGGGATCTACCAACTCAGGGGTTAGTATGATCATATGATAACTCATGTATATTAAAATTATATCAAAATAAACTATCATCATTCCTTAAAGGTAGTAGAACTACAAGCACAATGGAAGAATAACAGATATAAGAGTTATGAAGAAGAGTCTTTTTGGGTAGACATCACAGAGACCTAAAATAATAGGTAGCTACCATTTTACATCATCCCCAATAAGACAACACAAATGCACATTTACAAACAATGGCACATGCACTATATAACATTCAACAACATATAGAAGAAATGAGATAAAAATAGATGAATGTTACAACAGGTTGATTCCTTCATCACCTTGTGCCAACGTAGCAACAAGGGTCATCCAAAGAAATCTAAACAAAACATATAACAAGTGACACATCGTAGGGGAAGCACATTACATAATAATTATTTAGTGACAAACAAATGAATCCAAACATGTAATTATATTACATTTAATCAAACAATATTAAAGTAAAATAATACAATATAATTATATTTTATTTAATTAAGTAGTTCTAATTAAGTCATTATTCTAATTGAATTATTGATAAAATTGATTTATGTAATTTTAGGGTGAAGAGTTATTTTATATTCTTTAGAATTATATATTTTAATGGAGTATAATTATTTTAAATTATAAAAGTGATTCATGTAATTTTAGGATGAAGAGTTAGTATATATTACTTTACAACTATTTAGTTTAATGAATCATAACTCTAATTCTAACTCTAATACAATCATAACCATAATAAAACCATAAAACTGATTGAACCTTAACCTTAACCCTCACAATAACTCTATTTGAACCCTACATCTAATCCTAGCCCTAAATTTTATCAAATCATGCCCATAACTAAATTCTAAATTTGATGATAGAATTCATTTATATAAATTTAGGGTGAAGAATTATTTCATGTTACTTTAAAACTATTTAGTTTAATAGAGTGTAATTATAAAATAATAAAAATGATTTATGTAATTTTACGATTGGTTATAATAGTCAATTAGAATTATTATGAGGGTTAAAATTAGAGTTCAATTATGCTTAACATTATGATTTTATTAGGGTTAGACTTAAATTAAGATTCAAAAAGGATTAAAGATATACTTAAGATTAAGATTCAATTTAGGTGAGAAAAAAAGTTCAATTAAGAATAATAGATACCATGAAAATGATACCTCTCAACATATTTTATAACAATTTATCAAAGATATATATAGTACTCTCTAAATCTTTTGTATTCTAAATATGTTAAATGGTAATGGAGCCTTGATTTGCTCGTGAAGTTGAATGGTTCTTAATGAGCCTATCAAGAATCAAGAATCAAGAATCAAGAACCCCTTATGACCCCTTAGTACCCCTAAGATGTATACATAGGGATCTAAAGGATTCGTAATGGGTCATAGGACACATTAATGTGTCATAGGACCCCTTATGATCACTTTGGACCCCTTATGACCCTTTAGAACACATAAGAATACATCTTAGGGGTCCTAAGTAGTCCCATGACACATTAATTTGTCTTAGGACCCCTTATCACCCCTTTGGACCCTTTAGGACCCCTTAGATGTATTCTTAGGGGTCCTAAGGGTCCATCGGGGTCATAAGTGGTCATAAAGGGTCCATAGGGGTCATATGAGGTCCTAAGACCCCTTATGACCCCTGAGATGTATAATGAGGGGTCCTAAGGGGCCATGAGGAGTTGTAGGACCCCTTGAGACCCCTTATGACTATTCAAGACCCCTAAGATGTATTCTTAGGGGTCATGAGGGGTCCTAGGACACCTTAAGACCCCTTAGGACCCCTAAGATGTATTCTTAGAGGTCATAAAGGGTCTTAGGACATATTAATGTGTCATAGGACCCTTTAGGACACTTAAGAATACATCTTAGGGGTCTTAAGTGCTCTTAAGGGGTCCCAAGACACATTAATTTGTCCTGGGACCCCTTACGACCCATTTGGACCCCCTTAGATGTATTTGTAGGGGTCATAAGAGGTCATAAGAGATCTTAGGACACATTAATGTGTCATATAACCCCTTAATACCCCTTACGACCCTTTAGGGCCCCTAAGATGTATCCTTGGGGGTCCTAAGGGGTCCTACACCACACTAATGTGTCTTAGGACCCCTCATGACCCCTTAGGTCCCTTTAAGATGCCTAAGATGTATTCTTAGGTATCTTGATGGGTTGTAAAGGGTCATGAGGTGTCTTAAGGGGTCATAAGACCCCTTATGAACCCTTGGGACCCATAAAATATATTCTTAGGGGTCCTAAGGGGCCATGGGGGTCATAAGGGGTCATAAAGGGTCCTTATAATCCCTTAGGACCCCTAAAATGTATTCTTAGGGGTCCTAAGGGGCCATGAGCGGTCTTAGGACCCTTTCTTATGACTATTTAGGACTCCTAAGATGTATTCTTAGGCATCCTAAGGGGTCATCATGGCTCTTAACACCCATTAAGACCCCTTATGACCCCTTAGGACCCCTAAGATGTATTCTTAGGGTTCCAAAGGGGTCATAAGGGGTCCTATGAAACATTAATGTACAATAGGACCCCTTAGTGCCCTTTAGAACACCTAAGAATACATATTAGGGGTCCTAAGACATCTTAAGAGGTCTTCAAGGGTCCCAAGACATATTCATATGTCCTAGGACCCCTTAGCACATGTATTCTTAGGTGTCCTAAAGGGTCGTAAGGGGTCATAACATGTCTTAAGGGGTCATAAGACGCCTAAGATATATTATTAGGGGTCTTAAGGGTTCATGGGGGTCATAAGGGTTCATAAAGGATCCTTAGATGTCATAAGGGGTCCCAGAACCGCTTATGACCAGTTAAGACCCCTAAGTGTTAGGATTAAGTAATACTGAGAGGGGGTGAATCAGTATTACAGCACTTTAAACATGAACTTAATAATTTCCAAGCTAACCATATAATTACTTAAATGAAAAGAACATAAGCACACAACACATAACGTATAACACCATGAATTGTTGTCAAGAAAACCCTTCCCAAGGGAAAACCCCGATGGGGATGGTACCCACAAATATGTACTAAAAGTATAGTGTCCCTGTTCAAAGACCTAGCCCTGTTAGGAGATGAATATTACATTAGCACATTTCCCTGTTAGGGGAATACAAAACCTTGTTAAAGATATATTAAGCACACTTCTCTTACAATCAGAAATAGTTTGGTTACAATCAATCTTAGAAGTGAACAATACAAGCATCAAATATGCTTAGATAGTTCCATTTGTAGCTCGCATCAACATCTAGCTGACATCACAATGCATCCATTCCATCTATCCATCATTCCACATACCATCTCATTTATTCACTTTACAAAAGCTCTTCATATGTGTGTGTGTGTGTAATTACATTATCCAGTCAGCTCTCAAATACTTACAAAATAGAATTAATACTTTGAAAAGAGTATATACAAAGTCATCAACCTTATACTACAAAAGCATAGATTATCCAGAATCCCAATCCAATGTAACACATTCAGATTTCATGTCATACTCCCTTAATCATCATGACTATTCATCTGGCATGTATCTTTGCTACTTTGTCTTCTCATGGTTTCAAGTATTTGTAACTCACAGTGATCAACACCAAAATTCAAGCGACCTTAAATGAAGGTCATACATACCCAAAAAATATCCTTGCCTAACCTCGCAAGTCTTCATTGGACATATACTAGCTTCGATGTCCAAAATTGTACTACTATACTCTGTATTTATGTTTACTGTACTTAGTCATTTTGTAATCTGCATCTCCAAAATTGTAAACAAATCCAAGCAATCATCATACCAAATGTGTTTCCATAAATGACAACCCTCAAGTGTCCCATATCACTCCAAAATGAATCACTTTCCAACATTAAGATGTATTCTTATCGGTCATCAGGGGTCCTAGGACACTTTAATACCGCCTAGGACCCCTTATCACCCCTTAGGACCCTTTAGGACACCTAATAATACATCTTAGGGGTCATAAGGGGTCTTAAGGGGTCCCATGATAGATTAATCTATTCTAGGACCCCTTATGACCCCTTTGGACCCTTTAGGACCCCATAGATGTATTCTTAGGGGTCCTAAAGGGTCCTAAGGGCTCATAAGGGGTCATATGGCACATTATTGTGTCATATAACCCCATAATACCCCTTAGGACCCTTTAGGACACCTAAGATGTATTCTTAGGGGTCCTAAAGGATCCTAAGGGGTCCTAAGGGGACATGAGAGATCAAAGGACCCCTTAACAACACTTATGACCAGTTAGGACCCCTAAGATGTATTCTTATGGGTCATGAGGGGTCCTAGGACCCCTTTTAAGACCCCTTATGACCCCTTAGTACCCCTAAGATGTATACTTAGGGATCCAAAGGATTCATAATTGGTCGTAGGAAACATTAATGTGTCACGGGACCCCTTATAACCTCGTTGGATCCCTTAGGACCCTTTAGGATACATAAGAATATATCTTAGGGTTCCTAAGGGGTCCCAAGACACATTAATTTATCCTAGGACCCTTTATCACCCCTTTAGACCCTTTAGGACCCCTTAGATGTATTGTTAGGGGTCCTAAGGATCCACAGGGGTCATAAGCAGCCATAAAGGGTCCTTAGGGGTTATAAGAGGTCCTAAGACCCCTTATGACCCTTTAGGACCCCTAGCATGTATTCTTAGGGATCCTAAGGGACCATGAGGAGTCTCAGGACCCCTTATGACTAGTTAGGACCACTAAGATGTATTCTTAGGGGTCTGAAGGGGTCATGAGAAGTCATAGGTAACGTTAAGACCCCTTAGGACCCCTGCGATGTATTATTATGGGTCATAAAGGGTCCTAGGACACATTAGTGTGTCATAGGACCCTTTAGGACACCTAATAATACATCTTAGGTGTGTTAAGGGGTCTTAAGGGCTCTTAAGGGGTCTGAAGACACATTAATGTGTCCTTGGACCCCTTATGACCCCTTTGGACCCTTTAGGACCCCTTAGATGTATTTGTAGGTGTCATAAAGGTCATAATATGTCCTAAGACACATTAGTGTGTCATAGAACCCCTTAATACCCCTTAGGACCCTTTAGGACCCCTAATATATATTCTCAGGGGCCCTAAAGGGTCATAAGGGGTCCTAGGCCATATTGATGTGTCCTACGACCCCTTATGACCCCTTAGGTCCCTTTAGGACCTCTAAGATGTATTATTAGGTGTCCTGGAGGGTTTTAAGGTGTCATGAGGTGTCTTAATGGGTCATATGACCCCTTAGGACCTGTAATATGTATTTTTAGGGGTCCAAAGGGGCCATGGGGGTCATAATGGGTCATAAAGGGTCTTTATGGGTCATAAGGGGTCATAGGACCCCTTATGATCCCTTATGACCAGTTAGGACTCCTAATATGTGTTCTTAGGATCCCTAAGGGGTCATCAAGGCTCCTAGTACCCATTAAGACCTCTTATGACCCCTTAGGACCCCTAAGATGTGTTCTTAGGGGTCATAAAGGGTCCTAGGAAACATTAATGTGGCATAGGACCCCTTATGACCCCTTAGTACCCTTTACAACACCTAAGAATACATCTTAGGGGTACTGAGTCATTTTTAGGGGCCTTAAGGGGTCCCCAAACACATTAATATGTCCTAGGACCCCTTAAGACCCTTAAAATGTATTCTTAGGTGTTCTAAAGGCTCGTAAGCGGTTATAACTTGTCTTAATGGGTTATAAGACCCTTAAGATGTATTATTAGGGTTCATGGGGGTCATAAAGGGTCATAAAGGTTCCTAAGGGGTCCTAGAGCCCCTTAAGACCCCTTATGACCAGTTAGGACCCCTAAGATGTATTCTTAGGGGTCCTAAGGGGTCATCATGGATCCTAGGACACTTTAATGGGTCATATGACCCCTTAGGACCCCTTATCACCCCTTAAGACCCTTTTGGACACCGAAGAATACATCTTCAGGGTCTTAAGCGGTCTAAGGACACATTAACCTATCATATGACCCCTTATGACCCTTTAGGACCCTTTAGGACCCCTAAGATGAATTATATGTGTCCTAAAGGGTCCTAATGGGTCCTAAAGGGTCTTAAGGTGTCCTAAGGGGTCATAGGACCCCTTATGACCCTTTAGGACTCCTAAGATGTATTCTTAGATGTCCTAAAGGGTCCTAAGGGGTCAAAAGATCTCTCTCTCTCTCTCTCTCTCAAAATTGAGTTTTTGGCTCATAACTTCTTACACGTTGACCTCTGATATACAAGCATACACCAGAAGGTCATACACGTCTAGATGGGCCATTGCAGAATTTTAACCTAGAAGCAAATCTAAATCCTAAGATTTTTTTTTGAATGAGATTAGGGGCATACCATATGGTGGGATATCTATTCCCAAATTAGAAGTAAATTAAAATCCTTCTTTTAGACTTTCTCACGATGTACCGAATATGGAGCATATAATTAGATTTTGTGCTATGTATTACAGTTAACATGATAAATATATGAAATTCCCATTTGCATGTTCCAAAAATGAAATTTGGCAGTTTTGATGGCACTTGTGTTTGAATTTCATTCTTTTGTAAGCATAAGACCATTAATAGATTGTACGGTTCTAGTTGTACTAAAATATTTCCTTTAATTTTAGAATGATGGAGTGGGATGTAGCTTAAAATCCTCTATGATGACGCCAACAAACGCCATACCTTTTATTCATTCTCTCTTTTCCCTTTTCTTTGGTATAAATGTAACTCTTCATTGCATAATCTAAGATATGCTATTAACTTTTAATCTAAGGACAATATGACTCCAATAATAAACATGTTTCCATTCTATTATATTAAGCAATCATTTAAAAGTATATGCCATATGACTTACATAGAATGACCAAATTGGATCACATTTAAAAGTATCAAGACATACACACAATGAACAAGTTGGATCAAATTTCAATTGAAAATATCTAAGTTTTGAAGTACAAAGATATGCACATAATGAAAATTGGATTGAATATCAACTTTCATATATATGAAAATCAACAATGATTGTGTACATACACAAAAATGGCATAAATGCCAAGTCAATAATAGAGTTACAAAAATGTGGCATGTTCCATGTCAAGGTCGATATATACAATACAAATTTTGAATATATACATAAATTGGTCGTTCAATGACCACAACTAGAACTATATGTCTCTATCAATATCTATGATTGTGGTGGATCATCAAAATCGAGCCTCTTTGAAGTAGTACATGGCTCTGTAGGTGGCTGCACAAGAACAATTCTTATGGTGAATAAGATATCTTTTCTCAAAATAACTAAATACTGGATTGTAATTTGTTTGCAATTGAATTGTTTACTACCTAATGTCTTTCTTATGTTGTTGGGCTATGTAGTAAAGTTGATGGGCACCTTCTTGGGCGAACGAGATTCCTAACAAAATGGAAACATAGAGGATCTGTGGGAAGTCATGAATGGGGTTTAAATAGGTAGAATGAAATTAGTACAAGTTAATAACATATATGTCGAGAAACACTTAAAAACTAAAAATGCATGGACTAAAAAAATGCATACCAAAGCCTCAGATGGATCGCCTATACTCATAGGAGGAACAATCACTGATGAATCAATTACAATCATTTCCTATATGGTAAATGATAAAACATGTAAGGGCCCGTTTGGGTACTGAAATACCATACCCTCGATATAGTCAATTCTAGAAGATGCTTATCCTCAAAATGAAATCCAGAATATGGGCTGACCCGTTTGGTTCACCCGGAAGATGAATGAGAAGATGCATAAGGAATTTTAATTCTTTATTTTTTAATTTCTTTGAATATGGTGTGTATATGTGTGTGTATATATACACACATGCACACATGTGTATATATACATACATACATGTGTGTATATACACATATACACACATACACACATGTGTGTATACACACACATACACACATTTGTGTACATATACACACATACTTGTGTGTGTGTATACACACTTGTGTGTGTGTATACACACTTGTGTGTGTGTATACACACTTGTG
>MU224257.1:3339755-3368795 GCA_018584345.1 Thuja plicata | reverse complement strand
TATATATATATATATGTATATATACATATATGTATGTATATATATATATATGTATATATACATATATGTATGTACATATATGTATGTACATATATATACATATATGTATGTACATATATGTGTGTGTGTGTGTGTGTGTGTGTGTGTGTGTGTACCATTCTTGATATCTAATAGAAACTTCATTGCATGTACCTCATTTGGCAATTATCATTAATGAAAAAATATAACTACAATAGTCTAGAAATAATATTTACCATGCATGTAAATGATAGGGACATCTATGAAAAGGATAACAAAAATATCAATAAAATGTCAAGACAGTAAAGGTTTACTTAGTTCTAAGACAAAGTATGATGAACACAAAGAGAGATCAGACAAATGCCAAGGAACTTAAAAGGTTTTAGAGCACAAACCTCATTGCATGATATCAAATGATAGTGAAAACAATGTTCAAGGCAGTGGACAATGTTGTTATTAGGGACGAAAATGACTACAATCACAACAATGATGAGACCAAGAAGAGGATATTGCAGGTAGCCATGAATTTAAATCAATTGTTATCTAATGCACCAAAACGTGTTAAAGAGAAGTGATAAAAGAGCACTTTAAGGAGTAGAGATCTTGTTAATGTTATGGTTGATATCAAAGAGCACAATGTTATCTAGTGCAGGGGCTAGGGACATTCATAAAATGACAAAGATGTCAGTGATCAACATGTGGAGAACTATAGTAGATGCAATGACTGTTATGAAAGGACAATGATTTCAAGTTAAATGATGAAACACAATGGTTTCTAATGTTGAATAACAGTGATGAAAGAGATTGAATTAGTGGATTTAAAGTAAGAGAAGTTGCTTCATGAAATGGACAAGTGTAAATGAGGTGAGAGATATTGGTGTAAAATAGCAGTAGTTATGAGAAGCAATCATGGAGGTTGAAGAAGGCAATTATAGAAAATAACAAATGCAGTCCTAAGAGACACATACATGGAAGCTAATCATACTGAGCATTATGTAATGGATTAAACATGCCTAAGAAAGATGGTACTGTTACAAAATGAAAGAGGATAGACTCTTAAACACACTCATGACCATTCAGTGACAGTAGGACTATAAAGATGACATGAAAATCAAAGACATGACATGAAGATCAAAGAGATGGCAGTCATAAAGTTGTGACTTCTATGATATCTATAACAACAAGAAGGATACAAAATAGTGACATTCGTGTCTTTATAAAGATCAAAAATATCAAGAATGCCCTCAAACCAACAATTGCCAAAGATGAATGAGTAATCATAGATACAATGTATCAAACACAGTGATAAAGATGAAGGTCTCAAATAGTACTATTTTGAAAGGTCGGCCATGTAAATAAAACCAGAAGATGATACAACCACAAACTTATGCATATGCATAATACAACCATAAACTTATAAATATGTCCACCTTAAATGACTAACAGAGAAAACTATAACACGTAAATTTAATTGGAGAAAGATTAAATGTAGCGGGAAACCAAGACAAATGAAAATTTCTTTCTATTGTAATATATGATAGTTATCACTATTGTTCTACATGTCTCTTCAAAGCTTGATCCATGTACATACTACTTTAGCATTAATATAGACTTTCAACAATGTACGAAAAATTATTTTTGGAAAAGATGGACTAGAAGCACCTTTGATATTTGCAAGTCATTCTCAAGATAATGTGGTTTCTTAGAACTTTTCACAACATCATGAATGTAGAAAGTAAGAAATTTATATGCTAAAACAAAAGATCAAATACCAAATGATCTAAGTTTCTATTCATTATCGACAGAGAGAGAAATGTGTTGGTTATCGAAGGAAATAATTTGTCAGTTCTAGCAATTTGCTAGGGTGAATGACCAGTGGATAAGGTATTAAGCAATTTGAACATGGCAAGAGTTGTTGATCACAGAGGTAGGACATAATAGAACTTTATCTTCATAGAAAAATCAAAACTCAATCACATGTAAATGTTCCTATACTTATGCATTTAGAAGCATGATGTATGAAATAGTGAATGCCAGAAAGACAAATATTAACTATAAATGTAAAATGAACCATTGTAAGCTCTATTTTAAAAAAAAAAAATAGTACCTTGAAATTTTTAAAAGTACATTTTTCCAATATAGTTATACACATTGCGAGTATATCTTGAAATGTGTTAGAGATGGCAGCTTTGTTTTAGGCTTTATCACTCTTTTCAGTGTAGGCTAGCTTCCCTTTAAAAATCAATTTCTTAGCTCCATGACTTACCCAATTTAGTAGACATAAATATTTAAGTCCATATAAGTTGAACTGTTGAACATCCAAATGATTCAACTTGCATATTATGGGTAAATTGATAAAGATTTTGTAATTCTTTTGATTCTAAAATTTAAAAATGATATCCCTAAATAATTTCATAGGTTCATCTGGAAAATTGAATTGGTGTGTGCATTCTGAAAAACCATGCAATGTGTGGGAAACTTGAATTATGGGCCAAGTGATGCATATAATTTACTAATTATTTTTGTCAATGTCATATGTGTTACTAAATGTTACTCATGAAGCCTATCAAGAAAAAATATTTAGTTAGCTAGAATTCAATAAAAAATGCACTATGTATTGGAAGTTATATTACCCAACTAAAAGAATCAAAACAATTTCTCAATTTCAAAATCTAACTACCCAATTTATAACTTGAATAATTTTCTTATAAAATTACCACAGTTGAAAACCTAAGCAATGAGGAACATGCAAAGATCTCAAGGAAGCCAAATCTATAACAAATGTAACTTATCCACATAAGAAATGGAGGGGAAGAAAATAGAAACCTAGAGGTATTGTTCCCTGGGAGTGTCATATTTGCCAATGCAATGCTTCTGTCTCTCTCATCAGTGATCATTCTTGTCGGATGCATTTGGGATCCATCTCAATCTATTTATTCTTCTTCAAATTAATTCTATCAAGAACATAAACCTCTCTAGCTATAATAGCCTGAGTTCGAATCATAAGCTAGCATCTTTTGGTGTTGATAATGCCAAGCTTTGAAATCTTGGGCAAAATCTTCTGCACGGGCAGCAAGAAACTTTCCATTTGATTGATAGAACTAACCATATGAAAATGCATCCATAACTAAATATCCAAGTTAGATTATTAGATAGGGCATAGGAAAAATGAGAGAAAATGAAATACCCTAAAATCGCAAAGTTTGAAAGATCTAATCGAGCACACGGAAAACTAACCAAATAAAATGTCCATGAGTAAATAGTTTGTAAAATAATCTTCTTCTTGATCAGCGTCTTAATAAGCTAAATCATCTTACTTCTTTTAGGAACCTAGCTAAAAAAAATTAGAAACTTGAACAAAACCATATTTCCATGTTTTCATTTTCATTCTCTGCCATGAGGGGAAGAGGGTTTAAGCTCATAATGAGAAAATGGGTTCTAGTGCCATTAAACTTCAATACTTGAACTATGATGTACAAGGGGGATCAAAAAATCATGAGTTGCAACCATAAATGGAAATTGTGAGAATTTGAAACTTTGAAGTTCACCGGTTTGCAGAGGTCATACAAAGAAAAATTGTCACTTTCTTTGGCAAATACCAAGGGGCAAAGCATTTAGCCGAACTCTTTAACCTCAAACAAGGATAAAATTAGTAAAAATCGTGAGCTAAAGAAATGGATTCACAAGCAAAAAACCATCAAATTGCATAGTTGCAAAAAACTTAGTCGGATGCGCCAAAAAACCCATGAAAAACAAAGCTAAAAAGCCAACAAAATGCAGGATATGCCCATAACATAAAAATTTTGTGCTTGCCAAGCATTCTGGAGACTTCTTATCCTCCGCGTACAACCAAAAAAGAAAAATGGACACCTTGGAGCATTATTGCGGAGGCTTTTAATATTATTATATTTGTGCCAAAATTCTAGGTAATGGTTCAAGTTTTCAAATTTTCCTCAATTTTTGTTTGGAAAATCATTTATCTTCTTTCTATTTTCAACCACAACCAATAAGATTCTAAATAAATAGTTTTTTTGAAAACATTAAAAGAAAAATCAAACTTATAAGAAACATAAGACTTTAAAAAAAACTTTAATTCTATTGGTTAGTCAAAAAATTTTATTAGTATTTTATTACAATTGGAGGATTACATAAGTATACCTGCATGTGACAAGAACTAATAAAATTGACTCATCATGTAACAAAGTTTTCTATATTCTATTAAAAAAACTCTTCCAAAAAGTTAAAAGTTACTACATTTTGTATGAATGTAGAACAATTTAGACAAATCAAGTTTTAATTAACTAAGTAGGTATAATTAAGTCATAATTCTAATTGAACAATTGATAAAATTGATTTATGTAATTTTAGGGTGAAGAGTTATTTTATATTCTTTAGAATTCTATATTTTAATAGAGTATAATTATTAAATTATTAAATTAATTCTTGTAATTTTAGGATAAAGAGTTATTATATATTACTTTACAACTATTTAGTTTAATGAATCATAACTCTAATTCTAACTCTAATACAATCATAACCATAATTAAACTATAAATCTAATTGAACCTTAACCTGAACCCTCACAATAACTCTATTTGAACCCTACATCTAATCCTAACCCTAACCTTTATCAAATCGTGCCCCTAATTAAACTCTAAATTTAATAATAGAATTTATTTATATAATTTTAGGGTGAATAATTACTCCATGTTACTTTAAAATTGTTTAGTTTAATAGAGTGTAATTATTAAATTATAAAAAAGAGTTATAATATTCAATTAGAGTTATTATGAGGGTCAAAATTACAATTCAATTATGCTTAACATTATGATTTTATTAGGGTTAGACTTAAATTAAGATTCAAAAAGGATTAAAGATATACTTAAGATTAAGATTCAATTCAGGTGAGAAAAAAAGTTCAATTAAGAATAATAGATACCATGAAAATGATATCTTTATCTTTCTTGTATTCTAAATATGTTAGATGGCAATGGAGCTTTGATTTGCTCCTTAAGTTGAATAGTTCATAACGAGTCTATTGAGAATCAAGTCTTATTGAATACAAAACTCCACACATTATAAGAGATAAAACTAAGATTGTACTAAAAACAAATTTAAGCAAATAAATACTCCCAAATCCTTGTAAGATTTTAATCTAAGAGTGATGCTCTCATATAAAATGGCTAAAACCTAGCTTGGCAGTGAAGATTCCTCCCTAAAAACAAATATGTTAAATCCCAAATGAAAACGGCACACGCAAAACACCAACATACGACAACGTCGCCGTGTCCTATCTCAAGTAAACAATTGAACCCTCATCCAGATCTTAATGTGCAAACAAAATGACTCTGAATCCACTGACCCAAAAGACCCGCCTCCCAACGGAACATCGACGGCTGAGAATTCTTTCCCGGCCAATCTTGTCCAAAGATTTCCCCCCACCTTATCTACCTATTTCTGTCGCCTTGTCCAAAGATTTGACGTCCAACTCTACACGTGTCGTGATACGAACCTGTGTGGAAAATCACTCTTAGATTTCGATGAAATCTTGACGGCCCTTATGGTCGAATGAAAACGTGGAATGATTCCACCGACAATAGAAGAAAGACAGACTAAAACTATAGTTAATACTAAATGCATATGTTGACGAAAATATGTTACTATCATAACTTTTTTATATCGTTAAAAAAATAAAATAAAAAAGTTTTGGGATAGAGATCAAAGTCATGAATTCTTACAAACTGATTATTTGCTAGCCCAACTTAGTCTATTTAGTACAGTTCTAGCCCAACTTCCCTTCTCCAACAATACTCAATGCATTTAAAAGTCTCTTCACTAATTTGTACTTTACTTTTCCTATTACAATTTAATTTGAGTTATTATTTAAATGTAAAAAGAAATTATAAAAATTTGCAAAGATAATTAGTAAAGTTTGAGCAATGCAAAGTTAATTAAGAGAAATGTAAATGAATTATTGTAATATTAGTAATTTACGTTAAAAGTCAAAATAGATGAATTTGTAAGGAAATAAATACATTTAAGACTAATTTAGGTCTAATTTAGTTGATATAAAAATGTGAAATAGAAATAAAATATTAATATAGAATTGTGATTAATAAATGTAAGAGGATTAGGATGTGCTTACTTCTATTTGTCTCTCTTAGTTAATAGTTGATATAAATTGTGATTGATAACGACGATTGAATCAACACCATAAATATTACTACAAATCTTCTCTTCTAAAATATTTTTTTCTCATGAATGGAGATACAATCTGAAGACATTATATTTTGCCATTAGTATATGCAAGGAAAAACATGATAAACACCATCGGTTTATACTACACCGACAGACAGGGCACAACACTACCCGACGCCAAGGTTACTGATATTGCCAATTACAAAGCATCCCGACGCAACACTATTCAGTGTTACCTGATGACAGAAAAGACAAAGGAACTCGACGAGTAACCAACAGTGCAACCCGACGTAACAGTCAAGAGTGGAACCCGACAGATGAAGGGAACCTGACAATCAGTTCAAAGAAGGAACACTGACAAACTTTCAGTTCACACTGACGATCAAGAACCGACAGTCAGTTATATCCCGCAAAAAGTGGATCTGACTTTCCACGTCAGATAAATCACTGGAGTTTTATATTTAGCTTCTTGATTTGTTTTAAATTCATTGCGTGAGGGAAAAGCAATGTAATTATTATTATTTTTATTAGTCTAACTCATTTAAAACATGCAAACTAAAGGATCAAGGTCAAGTTGTATACCTTGGATCTAGAGTTAACATTGTAATGCGTGATTCTAAAATAGGTCAAATAACTTGTATAAATAGATGCTCAATCAATTATGAACATGTTGTTCGATGATGATTGTAGCCACTAAGAGCATCTAAGGATCAGACAAGAGAATTCATGCAGCAGCACAGAAAAGGATCAAATCAGTTTTCAAGAACATAACCAAGGCTACCGACGAGCAGGAAAAGGTATTAATCAATCACTATAGGTTATATTCATATACTGTAAGCTTTAATGGATCTGTAATCAGCAATTATAGATTGCATACAGTCATGTCAAACATATTGTACACATTCTAACAAGTGGGGTACACTTAAGAAATCATTTCAAGGAAGGTGGACTTAACAGTCCTACTGTAAATCTCTTAACCGAGTGCACACTACATCAGTGTTGCTAAAGCTCTTAACAGAGTAGATCCTCACATGTCTCCACATTAATACTCCTAACATGGTAGATCATCAGAAGTGATCAAATTGTAAGCCTTAACCGGCTCCCTTCCATTCTGCAGATAGTGAAGTTTTGTGGGTGTCATCCTCACCATAGTTTTTACTTCCTAACATGAGTTTTCTGCGATATCATATATTGTGTTATGTGTCTATTACTTTCACGAATGTTTCTATGAATGTTGCATATAATTAAAGTTTATGAATTAATACTACATGCATAAGAAAAAACATCAGATATGGTCGGTAATACAATAAAGATTGATTGCTAATGAAGAAAGGTGAAAAGTGTTAAAAAATTTAGAGGTACTGATTCACCCCTCCCCTTTCAGTACTACTTCTCATTAATCCCAACAATTAGTATCAGAGCTGAGTCTCTTCTTGGAAAGCTTAAAGGCTTAAGAGAAAAGATCATACAATGGAGAAGTACAAACTTGATAAAAATATTGAGAATAAAAAGCTTGAAATTCAGATGTTCTACGAACAGTATAAAGAAGCTAGAATCAATATGAGACAGTTGTTGGATGAAAGAAAGAATATGACTTCTCGCTATAATGAGACAAATTATCATGAGGAAGAGATTCCAGATTTTTTTGAGTCTTCAGGATCAAATTCAAGCAACGCATCAGATACATCAGAAGAAAGCATCACAAGCCTAACTGAAATCAATCTACATCTAGCTGGACAAGTCAAATCTCTGCAAATCAGTCAAGAGACATAGATGGTAAGAATGATTGATGTCATGAACAATGCAAGGCAAGTTGAACAAGAGAGAACACTAGCTATTGATGACAAAAGAAAGATCACAGAAAAGCTACAAGAAAAGGAGTCTGAGATACAAAGACTTACAGAGCATCACCATGAGGTTACAAATCATATTATTCTTATGAGTCAAGAAGCAAACAGAATGAATATGGAACTCATTGAAAGAATACAAATTATCGGTGAACTAAGAGAAGAGAATGAAAAACTAAAGCATGAGGTTAGAATTCAACAACAGCATAATGACATGATTAAGAGAGCTAAAGAAAGTACAAAAAAGATGGATGAATTCTTGAATGCACAAAGAAGACCCAACACCAACACTGGACTAGGGTACACCGAACATGGAGAATCATCAAATGAAGCTAATCCAAAAGATGCCTACACCAATCCTAGACCAAGGAAGCTGACATGCAATCACTATGGAAAGCAAGGCCACACCTCAAATGTTTGTAGGAGCAAAGAAAAAGGTATTCCTAAATCCACACTTACATTCATAGGACATTGTTACAATTGTAGCAAGAAAGTACATAAAGCATATGAATGTAAATCAAAGGTGAAAGAACCAAAGAAGGAAACCTATATGGACAAGTATTCTCCCACCTACAAAATGCATGGGCACACATCTCTTGAATGTAGGAAGAAGAAAATTGAAGCATGGAAACCCAAAAATGAAGAAAATGCATATAAACCAAGAAGAGTCGATAATTCATATGTTTGGGACTACAATACATGGATAAATTACACAGCATGTGGTAGATATGGTCACATTGTTGCAAACTACATGAGAACATGGACCAACCCTAGAATGGCATGTTTACACTATCATAAGGTTGGACATTTAAAGAAGGACTGTAGAGACTGAATAACAGAAACCGCCACTTTTGCAAATGGTAACACCATTGAAGACATCAAGAAAATGAGAAAGTAAATGTGGAGGAAAGCTTCAACCATTGAAGAATTTGGACCAAGCAATTCAGTAGGTGACACCTCATCCCATGGATTTGGTGACATCACCACCCCCGCCTAAAGATGAACAAGTAAGTATGGAACTGCACTACACCAAGTCATATATTGTATCAGTTCCATTATACAAATTGATAGATAGTCAAAATATGCATGAATAAAGATGCATATTATGTTACTTGTTACAATTCTAAGAAAACAACCCCACTAGTAAACACATATCGAAAATCATCGGTGAACATAAAAGGATGAGATGTCTATACTTGCCGAGAATTGAAGGTCAACACATAAAAAGGCTAAGTCGCTAATGTAACCCGACACTTGTCGGTAAGGAAGCAAAGTTACAATGTTGTCTTGACACTACACCGAAATCTGTCTGTAAAAGCTACAATCTTAACATCTATCCCGAGCATCCCGTCAACACCGAGAATGTTATTTGAGAGTCTTCACGATGAACTCTGTCTTCATGACTTGACGAGTTGTTGAGAATTTATGACAGAACTAGGGAAAAAGTCTATAAATACTCGACGGAAGCACTTCATTCTTAACACGCGATTTGAGCAAACAAAGAAGAGCGAAAACAGAGTGAAAAGAGAGCATTTAGTAGAGCGACCTCGACTTGATCCAACGCACTCCTAACCGTTCACTCACAAGCTACACGGATCGAAGTAATTACCGAGCGCACCAAAGAACTTTGTTATTATTTTCAAAAAAAGCCCTAAATTTGAAACACAATGGAAACCACTTCAAGAATAGTAAAATTGAAAAGTGATAAGAAGAATGTCATTAAGTTAATAAAGAATAGCACTTGTGTGGAACCTAAATACAAGATATACCCAGAGATTGCATCGCAACCCGATGATTCTGGCGCATTTTCAAAAATTCCACCTAGGGTTTTGCTGATAGAAGATGTAAGGTCGTATGTTCACTGTAAGATCGCTGAGATTGGTGATCTGGAGATAGATCAAGCTTACAAGAAGTTGTGTGATGAACAAGGGAACCTAAAGGAAGAACACAAGCATTTGCAAGTAAAAGGGATAACCAATGCCCTATATTTCCTGAGAGCTTTCAAAACCGATTGGATTAGGTTAGTTCTAAGTAGAATGCACGACCAGAAGTTATGGTTGGATGAACCCAAGCAGATTACAAAGGATGTGTTACATGTTATAACAGGTTACCCCATTACCGACAAACCAAAAGCACACAAGCATCCCTCTCAACCAGAAGTTGAAAAACTCACCAATGTTGTATGGGATAACAGAGGACTTAAGGTAAACACCATCACCGATGAGGAACTGAGGTTAGGTGCATGTGTGATAGGTTACAAAATATTTCAAGCGAGTAGGCTAAATAGCATAGCATCAACAGCAGTCAGCACAGCTTACAAGATTGTCACAAAAGGAATACAGATGGATCTATGTGAGATCCTGCTGAAGCAACTTGATGAAAATATGACAACAATCAGGTCTGCCAAGACAAACACATGTAAGTTCAGCTCACTTATAATATGTATATTCTTTTATTTTCAAGAATACGTTTCTTCAATTGGCAAAGTGAAGTGGGACACTACCAAGCCAATCACATTGCAGATAAGTGACCTTATCAAGTCACTAGGTGACAACTTTGATTCAGTAATGACTGAATACTTCCTTGACTTCAAGGAAAAATGATGGAGAGAGTGAGGATCCCTGAACAGTTGATTGACAAGTATAGGGATGAAATATGTTTTATGGTGGATTCAGATTTCACTCACATTAAACAAGTTGTACCAAGGACAGCCTAGTTACCACCTCTTAACTATAAGATTAACATATATCAAGCAACAAATGCAATTGATGCATTGATGAATGAACTACTTGACAGTAAGCAACCAAGATTTGGAACATATGAAGAGTCCAAGTTTGAGATAAAAAAATAGGCCTAGTCATCAAGAAGATTGTCAACAAGAAAAATAAGATGGTAAAGAATCTTGAGAAGATGATATCGGTTAATGAGGAGGAGAAAGAACAAAAAGAGGAAACCGAGGAATAGGGTACCAACGGTGAAGAGCAAGATGAGCAAGAATCAGATTCTGAGGCCATTGAATCTAATGTACCTCCACCTCCTACCAAGAAACCAAGGACCACAACAGCTCAAAGGACAAGAAGCCAAACTGCAAAGAAAGATTCAACACCTCTCAAGAAAGGTCAAGTGAGGACCTATAAGAGGGAACAACAAACAGAAAAGCAAACACCTACCAAAAGGAGGAGGAAATTGGTCAGGACCAAGACTAACATTGAAGATTCAAAACAGGATGAGCCTAAAATAGAAAAGAAAAACTTAACCCCAAGAACAATTGATGAAACTGTTGACTCAATTGCTACAACAAGTACCATGACCGATAGAAAAATCAGACAATGGGTAAAGCTGGAGCTCGAGGACAAGAATAAAATAGAAGATGCAATAATTAGGGCTATGGTAAACTTCAAATATCTACCAGTTGAGTTTGGTAACAAATTGCCCAAACCACTGAGTGAAAGAATATCAGCATGATGGTCTTATGCTTTGAACTTCAAAAATGAAGCAAGGGAGAGGATACTTGTAAGACTCATGCCTCGCAAATCCAAAATGGAAGAGATCAAAGAAATGATGAAAATGCACTCAAGTAAATTTGTAGCTAAGATAAGAGCCTACAAAGTGCTACAAGGGAAGTTTTTAGATATGGACAACATGACAGATGCTAAATGGAGACAAATTCTAGATCTACCTACAGAATCAACAAGTTGTGAGAATCAATTACTTCTCACCGACACACCTCATATAGAGGAGTAGAAAGATAAAGAAAGTCTAGAGAACATTGTTTTGGATAATGTGGATAATTTTGAGCCCATTGACTTAGATAAAGTCATGGATGATCTTAACATTCAAGACATCACTCACTATGATTCTGATAAAGATCCACAAAAAGAAGATGATTTCATATTCATATAGATCTTAAGGATCAAAACAAGCAACAAGAATTGGAGACACAAGGAAATAAGGACATGGATGTTGTTGATGAAATATGGCCAGACACTTCGATTATTGACATAATAGGAATGGACCCTGCAAATCAAATCCAAAATGATGAAGATGTCACTGCTCAACAAGCTCAAACTGACGAGCAGGACACAACTCTAGATACAGCACAGGTGGGCACACAGAATAATGTGCCAGTATTGATGAAGGCCATCAATCTGCTAGAAGGAAATGAAGAATCTGCATAAGATACAAGCATACCCGAAGACAAGGGTGATGCAAAAACAAAGGATACCACAGATGAATCAAAAGATACAACTGCAAAACAAGCTGCTACTGATGATCAACAAGACAAGTCTGCTGATCAGAATAAAGAAGGAGAAAAACAAATATAGGAGGAAAAGTAGAAGGAAAAGAGTGAAGAAGCAAAGGCAGATGAAGCATAAAATAAAACTGAAGAAAAATCTGTTGAAACACCCAAGGTTGGTGAAGATACGTCTTCACCTAACCGACAGGTGAACCCCAAGCAGAAGGCACAAGAGGTTTCATCTTCAAAGCCTTCACCAAGCGCATCAGAGAAAAAAAATGAATTAGCAATGGTAGTTCATACATTTGCCTCTACACAAATCTAAAGGAAGAAGAAGAGAAAGAACAAGAATCCCGTCACTCTGGATGAAATAATTGAGATTCTAGTATGTGATCCTAGAACATTGGATCCTACTGAGCTGACAAAGTATGCAAGACTTTGTGAAAGGAAAGCCATACAGGATAAACTGAGGAAAGACACAAAGGAAGCAAAGGTACTTGAAGTTGCAAGAGGAATCCTTCAGTAAATTGTACCTGATATAGATGTTGATCAAATAGCCCCCATGCTTGATCAATTAGTGGTTCTCACCGACGTCGTCACATCTCAAAACATAGATGTTGAGAAGGCTATGGAAGCTAGACTTGAAAAGAAATATGAATTCAAGTTAGCAGAGAAGATAAGACAAAAAGTGGCACTGCAAAAGGTGAAGCTATCTGAACTAGGAAGTACAATAGACCCCATTATTTCAGAAGCAATAGCCTTAATACAAAAATTGTGCACGTTAGATCAACTCACAAAGGAGTATACTAATAAGATAGCACAAATTGATGTTGATCTTCAAGCAAGTGCACAAGGTCTCACAAATAGTGAAGAGGCAATCAAATTACACAATGAACAACTCAAGCAAGCTAGCAAGCTGAGACAAGATATACAAATTGCAGAAATAAAATTCAGAGATGAGGTGAATGAGCTTCAAGCTCAACTCTTACCAACTCTCACATTACTACAACAACATATGAGAAAAGCAAGAACACTTATTGCCACCCCGAAAATGTCTATCCTAGACAACATTTATGATATGCATGCCAGGATTGAGCTAGAGCACATGGCATTAGAACTCCTCAAAGAAAAATGGGAGAAAATAATTGAAGATATCAAGAACACTCACTCCCACATTCTTGACACTCTATAAGTTGTACATTTTTTTCATGATTATCAAAAAATGGGGAAATGATATGTACAGTCAATCAGTAAAAAGGGGAAATGAAAGGAGGAAATGATATGTATAGTTAGTCATAAGAAAGAGGAAAGAACAAAAAGGGGAATGTATAGTACAAAGGCAAGTATACATGTACATATACTTATACTATACCGATGCATATAGTTAGGGGGAGTCATATAATGACAATGATATATACATGGTGTACATACTAAACACCTTAGTATTATGCACATATCAGTTTTTGATACTAATGTCAAAGGGGGAGATTGAAGATATTATATTTTGCCATTAGTATATGCAAGGGAAAACATGATAAACACCATCGGTTTATATTACACCGACAGACAGGGCACAACACTACCCGATGCCAAGGTTACCAATATTTCCAATTACAAAACATCCCGATGCAACACTATTCAGTGTTACCCGATGACAGAAAAGACAAAGGAACCCGACAAGTAACCAACAGTGCAACCCGACGTAACAGTCAAGAGTGGAACCTGACAGATGAAGGGAACCCGACGATTAGTTCAAAGAAGGAACACTGACAGACTTTCAGTTCACACCGACGATCAAGAACCGGCAGTCAGTTACATCCCACAAAAAAGTGGATCTGACTTTCCACGTCAAATAAATCACTGGAGTTTTATATTTAGCTTCTTGATTTTTTTTAAATCCATTTCGTGAGGGAAAATCAATGTAATTATTATTGTTTTTATCAGTCTAATTGATTTAAAACATGCAAACCAAAGGATCAAGGTCAAGTTGTATACCTTGGATCTATAGTTAACATTGTAATACGTGATTCTAAAATAGGTAAAATAACTTGTATAAATAGATGCTCAATCAATTATGAGCATGTTGTTCGATGATGATTGTAGCCACTGGGAGCATCTAAGGATTAAACATGAGAATTCATGCAGCAGCATAGAAAAGGATCAAATCAGTTTTCAAGAACAGAACCAGGGCTACTAACGAGTAGGAAAAGGTATTAATCAATCACTATAGGTGATACTCATATACTGTAAGCTTTAATGGATCTGTAATCAGAAATTATAGATTGCATACAGTCAAGTCAAACATATTGTACACATTCTAACAAGTGGGGTACACTTAAGAAATTCTTTCAAGGAAGGTGGACTTAACAGTCCTATTGTAAATCTCTTAACCAAGTGCACACTACATCAATGTTGCTAAAGCTCTTGACAGAGTAGATCCTAACAGGTATCCACATTAATACTCCTAATAGGGTAGATCATCAGAAGTGATCAAATTGTAAGCCTTAACCCCCTCCCTTCCATTCTGTCGATAGTGAATTTTTGTGGGTGCCATCTCCACCGCAATTTTTACTTCCTAATAGAAGTTTTCTGCGATATCATATCATGTGTTATGTGTCTATTACTTTCGTGAATGTTTCTATGAATGTTGCAAATTAATACTACATGCATAAGAAAGAACATCAGATATGGTCGGTAATACAATAAAGATTGATTGCTAATGAAGAAAGGTGAAAAGTGTTAAAAGTTTTAGAGGTACTGATTCACCCTTGCCCTCTGAGTACTACTTCCCATTAATCCCAACAACAATCACGTTGATTCTCCCTACATAATTTAGCCTTTGTAGTGCAATTTTTCTCATTTGATTTCTTGTCCTTTGATATTTTTGTGCACATTCATCTTTAAAAAATGAGTGGTGTTGATAAGCAGAGTGTGCACAATATCAACCTATGTGAACATTTTATTATATTTTTGATAATATAATAATGAGAAGGTCTCTCTTGATGAACTGATGTGGTTGATGAATCATTTATTGATGATACAAGATTAATCTGAAACACAAAATCCCTATCAATACTTATTTTAATATATTTGACTTGCAATTTGGTAGGTAGTAGTCCTTAAAGGTGTTGGAATAGGGTAGGTGATCTAATCATTTGAACTAAAGATCAAATACCACTTATTTTAATTAGGGGAGATCAACACTTGATTCAACTTCAAGCTAATGTAGGTAGGCAAGAGATAAAAGAAAAGTGGTTTGGAATGTTGCATTCCCCTTTACTCATATGAATTTGGTTATGCAACAAGACTAAGTGAAAGACATGAAATTAAGAATTAATCAGCATAAACAGAGAGCTACACATTTGACAAAACAATATACAACACAAATCTAGAGACGAGATTCAGGGAGCAACCTATCACTAAAATTTGAGCTCAAAATGGTAGGACTAATTTGCTTAGTGCCATCATCCTAAATAAAATATAAAATATACGTGATTACTTTTATATTTAGAATTTTTAAATATTACAAGTGTTGTTTCTACCTTAAAGTGCGTGGATGCTAAAAAAATCTCACATAGTTTAAGCCAGAAGGAACACTTTCAATCAACATGAACTGTGGAAATGTTGATATTTAAATATTATTATTTAAATTTTTGAAAATATATATTTAAATAAATAATAATTATTTTTTAGCTTATCTAAAAATTAAATTATTATTTATTATTTAATTTTATTTATATGTATTATTATATTATATTTAAATACTTAATGTACAAGTAATTAATTACATATTTAGAAAAATTTAAATGTTGATTTTTTAAAAAGATTTTTAATTATTATTGTATTACAATATATGAATAATTAATTTTAATATAGATGAAAATTTAATACTCGTATTAAATATAATTTCTTTTTTAAAATAATAGTAATAATTATTATTCATATGTATAAATTGAATTAAATAAAAATAATTTATAAATTAACTTTTTTTTTAATTAATAGGATTCATTGTATTTTTAAGTTTGATTTTACTTGTAAGTTTTAGACCTATGTTTTTTCTTTATTAACCTTCCACAAATGTCATTTTAATTTATTTAGGTACTATATGATATGAGTCTCTCTCTCTCTCTCTCTCTTTCGCAATATAAGATTGTTGGTAATGGACCACAATTGTCTTCTTGATTCAAAGATTTTATTTCAGTTGTGTTTAGGTCCTTTTACACAAATGCATAGCTGATTTGAAGCTACCACACCTCCAATCAAAACCTCATTAAACAAACATCATTTGCTAAATGTCCAGCCATTTCACATCATATACTTCACAAATACATACAAAATATAGACCATTTATTTCCCTAATTCACCTTCCACACCTCTTCGATATAACCTTGGGGTGCAATTGCTACTTATTTAAAATGTAATCATACGTAATTCAAATCTATTTAATTCCATGAATAATACGATAAGCAGAAAAGACTAAAATATGATACATGGCTCTTTCATATCTCAATTAATTACGTCCAGAGGCGTGAACAGCAATCCAGAATTTAATATGCCTTAAAACAACCCATTCTCCTCATGAAATTCCAAAGATAAGAAACAATTTTGGATAAAGTTTCCCATCCACCATTCGCTACTACCTGCCGTTTGTTTCACGGCTAGTTTTCTTTCCCGTGGAATCAAACGACGCGCTTTTAGTCGCTTTCTGAACTCTACGCGTTTATGAACCTTCGTGGAAATTCATTACGACTTTAATGGGCTGTCCCGTCTAAGCTTTTTGTACGACTTCGCTCCCGCCTCCCCCATTACATTATTTTTCCTACTATTGACTTTCAATAATTCAGGTGATTAGTCATAGCCGTGCCAATTAAATCAATTGAATTTTCTACTATCGTCGGTGGAATAGTGGTAATTGGTACGAAGTTGTCCTGCTTTTTATCGATTAATTTTCGATAGGGTTTGGAGAGTCCTGAACAATACAAACAAACATAACCTAGTTGTTTACTACATATTATTCTGCTCAAGATGGACTCTCGTCATGTTTCTTTGAGGGGATGTTGATTGCAGGCTTTTCAAAGGGCAAAATTGAACAAAACCCAATGAAATTCTCAGAAACTTTGGTCTGGAAGTTGTTTGGATTTGCTCTGTTGCTGCCGATTTGTTGGGTATCTTGCTGTTCAGATGATGAACAAAAAATCCTCTTGGATTTCAAAAGAGGTCTTCACGACCCATCTGGTCGACTGAAAACGTGGAATGATTCCACCGAGTGTTGCACCTGGAATGGAATCAAATGTGATGATAGTAGAAAGCATGTTATTCAATTGGATCTCCACAATCCTTTCGGCAACAATCCGGCAATGGCTTTGCAGGATTCAAACAGTGGTGTTGGTTTCGGTTCACTTTCTGTTCTTGAGAGTAATACAAAGGACGTGCTTTCTTCACTGTTTGATCTAAAGATGTTACAAGTCTTGGATTTGAGCTACAATTCTTTCAGTGGTGTTGGTGTCCCTCAGCAACTCCCCACGCTCAAATATTTGCAGTATTTGAACCTGTCAAATGCTGGATTTGAGGGAAAGGTACCCAGGGAGTTGGGCAACATGTCCACGTTGCGCCACTTGGATCTTTCCACCAATTCCTTCATTTCCATTTCCACCATTACAATTGATGACATGCAGATGTGGATAGGGAACATGAGGGATTTAGAGGAGCTGCTGCTGGACGGGGTGAATATGTCGCAAGTGGCTAGCGATGAATGGGGCAAAGCTATCTCCACCATGTACACTCTCAGCCGTCTTCAAATGTCCAACTGTATGCTCTCTGGCCCAATTCCCCCTTCCCTTGCAAATCTCACCCTTCTAACCCACCTCCAACTTGATGGCAATTCCTTCTTCTCGTCAATACCTGCTGGCTTTCACAACCTTTCCAACCTGGTTTCTCTCAAGCTTAGCAGCTGTGATCTCAATGGTTCCATCCCTTCTGATCTGTTGAGCCTTCCAAACCTGCAAGAAGTTGACTTGTCTGCCAATTTCGGCTTGGGAGGGGAACTTTCAAGCATTCTGCCGAGACACTCTGCATCGCTAAAGAGCCTTGTTCTTACTGCAACAAGTGTAGGAGGAGCTATTCCAGATTCAATTGGCAACATCTCCTCATTAACTCTCTTGGATCTCTCCGTCTGCTCTGTCCAAGGTATGCTTCCACCCACTATTGCAAATCTTACAGAACTTGTAATGTTGGATATCTCAATGAACAGATTAGAAGGAAGTTTACCTTCGTTTGAGACTAAGCGTCCATTAGGAACCTCGTTTCCTTTAGCCTATATCGATCTTTCATATAATAAGTTGCAGGGGAGCATACCCATTATGTTGTTCGGTGCATTTGAGAACCTCCGCTATGTTGACTTGAGTCAGAACCGATTGAGCGGTGACGTTCCATTACTTGACATGAATCTTACCTCCCTCACACGGCTTGATTTGAGCTACAATGAACTGAACGGCACAATTCCTTCCTTGGCCAACATGAACTCCCTTGTTCTGCTTGATCTCAGTAATAATCACCTGACTGGCAAAATCCCGGCTTCTGTAGGTCAACTACTTTCCCTTCAGACGCTCGATCTAAGCAACAACGTGTTAACACATGCCATACCTCGCAACATTTCAAATCTATCTAAATTGAAGGTTTTTTCCCTATCGTCCAATCAGTTAAGTGGAAAGCTTTCGGAGTCCCGCCTTCATAATCTGTCCAGTCTGGTATCTCTAGACATTTCGAACAATGTTTTAACTGTGAAGGTCAGTCCTACTTGGATTCCCCAAAACTCATTTAGAACATTGAAGTTAAGATCATGCAACATGGAGGGTGAGTTGCCGACCTTCCTATTTACTCAATACGACATTTCCGATTTGTCCGACAACAGATTATGGGGTAACATTCCTGCGTGGATATGGGATTCCCTTCCTCTTCAACAGCTCAACCTCTCTTATAACAATTTTGCAGGTGCTTTACCTTCCAAGATACCGGGGCCCAAATCATTGAAGGTTCTGGACTTGCATCACAATAACTTACAAGGTCCGCTTCCGCTTCCTCCTCCGTCAGTGGTTGTGTTGGAACTGTCAGAAAATCAATTTTATGCATCCATTCCACCTGAAATTGGCGAGTACAAGTGGAATTACTTGTCTCTGTCTCACAACAATCTCAGTGGTAACATTCCATCTACAATATGCAAAGGGTTGTCTATGCAGATTCTGGATTTGTCGAAAAATAGACTTACAGGTAAGATTCCAGCAACTTTTGCGAACTGCAGTTATCTCGTGGTATTGAATTTGGAGGAAAATTGTTTAGAAGGTGAGTTGCCAGCGGAGTTGGGAAACATGATTTCGCTTCAAACACTGAAAATCAGGGGAAATCATCTAAATGGGACTCTGCCAACTCTTGCAAATTGTAAACAGTTGCAGATATTGGATGTAGGGGACAACAGACTGACAGGGAATATTTCTTCAAATGGGATTCAAGACCTTCCTAATCTTAAGATTTTGATCTTAAAATCAAACAAATTTGAAGGAAGTGTGCCTGCCGATTTAAGCAAAATACCGCATCTTCAAATATTAGACCTTTCAATGAACAGATTTACAGGAGTAATTCCGAACAGCATTTCAGAGATGAGGGGCATGGCGAATGTGTCAGAGGATACAAAAGTCATTGAGTTTCGATGGTTAAAAGATAGTACTTATGTAGAGAAAATAATCATCAGAAACAAAGGATTGGAGATGGAATTCGTGAGATCTTTGAGATTAGTGAAGTGTCTTGATCTGTCAAGCAATAGAATATCTGGTCATGTCCCTCAAGGCATGGGATCTCTGATTGGTTTGATCATCCTTAATATTTCAAAAAACCATATTAATGGTATCATACCTGAGTCCTTGGGAAACATGACACAGCTAGAGTCCCTTGACCTCTCGCGAAACAGCTTGTCTGGAGTCATTCCTACTGAATTGCAACTTCTGACATACCTAAGTTACTTGAATCTGTCATACAATAATCTTACAGGGCAGATACCGCGAGGGGGGCAGTTCTTAACATTCGAAGCATCATCCTTCTCACATAATGCAGGTCTAAAAGGCTTACAACTGAACGAGTCATGGGCGCCTTCGCCAAAGGATGAAATCAGGCCTAAGAAGAAAGAAGGGGTGAATAAAAACAGGGCAAGAGAGAGAATTGACAGTTTCATAGTGTTGATGGGGATGAGCTTCGGAGTAGGCGCGGGCATAATTGTAGCTCCTTTGTTGTTTCTGAAAAAATGGAGGGAGAAGTTCTGTGATTTGTTAGACAGTATATTGATTTGGGTTGTTGACTTGGTTCCCTGTCACAAGTTGCAGTTGGCCAAAATTTCGGACGAAGACCAAGAGAATTCCGAAGAAAGCAAGAAAATAATACGCTTTTGCGTACATTGTACTCAGATTGACAGAGAGACTAAAAGTATAGTTCATACTAAATGTATATGTTGACAAAAATATTATTTGTATATTTTTTTTAATAGGGAAAGGGTCAAAAAACTGAAGGTTTATGGTGGCTACTGGCTAGGTACCCTAAAAAACAGGGGTAAAGATCAAAGATAACAATTCTTACAAATTGGCTTATAATTTTTTTATCTCTTCGGGAAGAAATCCGTCGACCCCAACATCATAAATACTACTCTTAGACCAACTCTCCCTTTCGACCTATGCATCGAGAAGTCTCACTCTTTGCTTATAAATTTATTTTCAACCTATACAAAGTATCACAAGGAGATTGTTAAACTTTGCGAAGGTAAATACAAAAGTTTAAACAATTTATATGTAATTAAGTTAGTTGGTATAAAAAGTAAATGTCTATTAGAAATTAATGAAGAGTTAAGAACAATAAATGTGATAGTTCCAAGTTTTACTCTATTTCTTTGTTGTTGTGTAATTAATAATTAATTTTTTTATAAAGATAGTGATTTACAATAGAAAATGGTTTTTACAATTGAATTAACAATATAAGTAGTATAAATCTTTCTATAAAAATTCTTTTTGGTTTTTCAATAGGACAACATTCATGTTCTAGTTCTTTTATTATGGTTTACTCTTTAGCACATTTTCTCTTCTATTTTTGCTTCTCTTTGATATTTGTGTGTCCTTAACCTAAAGATGGGTGTGTTGAAAAGCGCCATGGGGAAACTGCTAATGTGTATAATAAAAATATGAAAAACATTAATGCATAAATACAAAATGCCTATTAATGATAAGTCAATTGTCCGTCATATGCTTATATAAATGATTTTGTGACATGTGAGTAACTTTCTAATGCTTCGATTCGTGTAGGTGTTTGATGTGATTGATAGATAATTCATGTTAATGACCTAGAGATTGTTCTTAAATACAAGACTCATGACCAATGCTCAATTTGAAGTATTTGACTTGTAAGCTAACAAGCAACAATGATATTACTTGTAAAGGTCAATTTGGAAAGAAAGAGATTTGAACTGGGGATGAAATGTTACCCCTTACCCACCTCTCTCTATCCCCCTCTGTCTATCTCACCGCTCTCCCAATCTAGGTCTCTCACCTCTCTATCTGCCTCTCTATGCATGTCACCCATCCCCTCCTACCACTCTAACTTTTATGAACTTTGTCCTTCACTTCTCTCTACCCTCTCTTCTCTATCTTCTCTTTCCCTAGATCCATTACTCCCTAAATATCTACCTCTTCTTCTATCCCTTATTACCCCCCTTTCTCTTGTCAAGTGTGTTCTTCTATGTTACCTCTTCTCCGCCCCTCCCCTCTCTAGGTTGTTACCCTCTCCCTCCACTTTAATTGGTACAGGGTTAGGTCATGTGTTTTGGATGAGAGAGAGAGAGAGAGAGAGAGAGAGAGAGAGAGAGAGAGAGAGATGGCCCTTTTTGAAACCCTTATTCATTATTTCTATAAAAAAAAAAATTACAAAGTAGATCCATAGCACTACAACTCTTGTTCTTAATGCATCTTCAAATTTTCAACATAATTGTTCTCTTTTTTCTTGTCAAAGATCAATTTTTGTTCATTTCATAAAAAAGTGGCATCTTAAGAAACCCTTTTGGTATCACAACTTGGTGCATTTACCCATAAGAAGCTTTTGGTATTAATATGGCTAAGTGTATCTTATCAACATATTAAGCCATATCAGGTTGTCTTCTGTAGAAGTATTAACTTTTTAATTGGTGAAGTGTTGAACTAAATATCCATTTGACCATATTGTTTGTTGAAATATTGTTAAATAGCCTTTTGGGCATGTCACTTGGGGATTCTCTTGTTGAATATATTTTCATCCATGTTATTTAGTGGTTATGTCATTTAATGTTTAATATCCTTTAACCTTATTGTCCTAAAAGATTAGAATGTATGGAAATATTATGTGGCTCTTTCTACTACACATGTAGGATATCATGTGCAAGTTAAAATATTGTGTGCTTAATGATAAGGTCTTTGAGGTTTTTTATGAAGCCTATCAGCTTTGTCTCAACATAGATATTATAATATAATTTATGTTTAAGACCGTCAATTTAGTCACAAATTACACTATCAATTTAAGTATAGTCATAATGAGAATATCGTAAAATAATTTGCCTCTCTCTCTCTCTCTCTCTCTCTCTCTCTCTCTCTCCTTATTTTTTATTTAGGACTTGTTTTAGGGACAAATAATGCAAATGGAAAATGGTTTTTATAAGATTAAAACTAGTATGAGTTTCTAACATTATGAACGCTAAGCATTTAAATAATTTGTTATAGAAAAATGCAATCAGTTTTTATTTTAATAACAACTTGTACGAGTTATTTCAATTTAGGCTTGGAAATTTACCAAACCATAACATGATCGCGTTAAGGGTATTTTGGGTTTTTTTGGGTGGGTGGCGACTTGTTTGCACATCATCTTGGTACACTTACCCACATAGAAAAGTTTTACGTGTTTCTAGATCTCTCCTTCACTTTGGTTAGCATGCAATAAGCCTTTATAGGATCAAGTTAAGTTGTGTTTCAGTGCACAAACAATTTTTAGATATATGTTGAGTATAGCACTGAACTTTACATTGTTATTTTCATGTAGATACCATATCGGTTGAAGTGGGACCTTAGAGTGTGTGGAGACATGGTGGTATCCAATTTGAAACTAAAAAGCATCCCCTGGTTATGGGCAGTGGGTCTAGCATACTCAAACCATACTAATTTATTTCCTTCCATTCCCCAATCATGACCAATAAATGGAACTCCTTTATGTGTATTGGCTAGGGTTTATTTTGCATGTCTGATGTCGAAGTAATTCACTATTGGTGGGGGAAGAAAATAGGATGGAGGAAGTTGATGAAGAGGGTATGCATACATGTGTGTTGTGGAGGTGGGTGAAATCACAATAGTGTGTCCCACTTTTTGGGACAAAGGATTTTAGACTTTCAAAAAAAAAATTTGGTGGCTTCACGCGAAGTACCCTGCGTGGGGTACTTCGCGCGAAGTGAACACTTCATGCGAAGTACCCACGCAGGGTACTTTTTGCGAAGCCCCACTTCGTGTGAAGCCATTTTTCGTCAGAATTTGTATAAATTTTCGACTACCCATTTCATTTTTATTATTCGTTGTTTGAGATTTTGTGGACCCGGGGCTTAGAGTGAACCAGTGACGACCAGTACGACGTTCGCAGCTCCCGAGCTTCTTTGACCTCTTGTGATTGTTAGTAGTATCAGGTACACATGTTTTTCTTATTTTTTATTGTAAATTGTATGTTTTATATTTATTTTAGTTAATTATTTTTTCTAAATAATATTTAGTTTGTAGAAATGTTAGAAAATGATAGTTGAATTTTAGAATATATTAGAAAATTATAGTAGTATGTTAGAAAATATTAGAAAACATTAAAAAATTGTAGTATATTTATGTTTGCAAATGTTAGAGATTTCTAACTTAGTATACATTAGAAAATATTAGCAAATTGTAACTTAGTATACATTAGAAAATATTAGAAAATTACATAACTTAGTATATATTAGAAAATTGTAATGTTTAGTGTACATTAGAAAATACTATAAAATTGTAACTTAGTAAACATTAGAAAATTGTAAAGTTTAGTATACATTAGAAAATATTAGAAAATTGTAACTTAGTAAACATTAGAAAATATTATAAAACATTATAAAATATTAGAAAATTGTAACTTAGTTATAATTAGAAAACATTAGAAAATCGTAATTAGAATGTTAGCAAATGTTATAAAAAATTGTAACTTAGTACATGTTAGAAAATGATAGAAAACCATAGTACAAAATGTTAGAAATTAAAATTATTTATTTTTAAATTGCTTTTAAAGTTAGTAAATTTATTAGAAATCTCTCTCTCTCTCTCTCTCTCTCTCTCTCTCTCTCTAAATTACATGTACATGTATATTTTTTAGAGTTATGTATGTATATATATGTTATTCATATAGAGTTAGATGTTAAAATATCGCATGCCTTAGTACATTTCCTAGTACACTTTAAGACACTCAGAGGCCCCAAGTAGTACATGTACCTTAGGACCCTTTAGGACCCCTACATTGACATATAGACCTTTTTAAGAACCCAAGTATAACCCTTTAAAACACAGGAGGATGACCTATTAGAACTCTTTACTCTATACCTAGGACCCTTAAGATCTAATAGGACCCTTAACCATATTGAACCCTAACATGAAACTCTAACAAATTAACCCTAGACATGAAACTGAAACATAAATCAACATAAATTGTACAACATTAACCCTAACATGAAACCTTAACCATATTGAACTAGGTTACATGAAACCCTAACATAAAACCTTAACCATATTGAACCCTAACATGAAACCCTAACCATATGAAACCCTAACATGAAACTTTAACAAATTAAGGTCCTAACATATAAAACCTTAACCATATTGAACCCTAACATGAAACCTTAACTGGATATGAAACCCTAACATGAAACTGAAACATAAATCAACATAAACTCTATCATTAACCCTAATATGAAACCCTAACCATATTGAACGGGCTAACATGAAACCTTAAAATCATATTAAACCCTAACACATGAAACTCTAACAAATTAACCCTACACATGAAACTGAAACATAAATCAACATAAACTATAATGTATTAACCCTAACATGAAACCTTAACCATATTGAACCAGGTTACATGAAACCCTAACATAAAACCTTAACCATATTGAACCCTAACATGAAACCTTAACTGGATATGAAACCCTAATTAGATATGAAACCCTAACATAAAACTCTAACAAATTAAGGTCCTAACATAAAACCTTAACCATATTGAACTCTAACATGAACCTTAACTAGATATGAAACCCTAACATGAAACCCTAACATGAAACTCTAACAAATTAAGGTCCTAACATGAAATTGAAACATAAATCAACATAAACTCTAACATTAACCCTAACATGAAACCTTAACCATGTATTGAACCCTAACATGAAACCTTAACCATATTGAAATGTCTAACATGAAACCTTAACCATATGAAACCCTAACATGAAATCCTAACCATATTGAACCCTAACATTCAAAACTCTAACAAATTAACCCTAACATGAAACTAAAACATAAATCAACATAAACTCTAACATTAGTTCCCTAACATGAAACCTTAACCATATTGAACCCTAACAGGACCCTAATGACCTAATAGTACCCCTTAAGACCTAATAGGACCTAATAGACATGAAGACCTAATAGGACCTAATAGGTAGATATGAAGAGCTAATAGGACCCTTAATCTACCTAATAGGACCCCTTAAGAGGTCTAATAAAACTGGACTTACTTGACCTGATATGACCTATTAATACCCCTTAGTACATCCAAGGACCCTTAAGACAGGTAATAGGACCCTTAAGACCAAATAGGACCCCAAGTAAGAAAGTTATAATTTTATATATTCATCTATATTTGTTTCCATTTTACACGCAATTATAACATGTAATCAAGTACTTAATTGTTAACACTTAGCTTTCATGTACATGTTACATCTAGATGGCCACTCATGATGTACCTGCCCATGATGTACCAGCTTAGGATGCACATCGCACTCCTGATCTAGCGAGTATTTTTTTGACATCTCAGATAGAGATGGATAAACTTAGAGAGAACATCTGCACGTTTGAGTCAGGTGGCATATATAGAGATATTTGTGCCACTATATTAAGGAGTTTGGAGGACATGAATACTAGATTTCAAGATCTCATTCTTCTTTCACGCCACAGGTTGTAGATACTATTTTTTGAGAGTTGAGAGCTGAGGTATCAGGTGATGTTTCCTTGGAGACGGTCCAAAACCATGTCCCCAAGGAAATCATCAAACAAGAGGTCTTCCCATTTTATTATGGGAAGATCAAGCTGAGGGCTTATCAGGTTACACAGTGTAGGATTCCTCAGATCGCATGCATGATATACCCTCATTTTCTTGAAACACATGGTCGTTATCTGAATAATGACCATATTCCATTATATTTTGCACAGTAGTTGTACGCTGAGTTTTGTTTGGGACTTAGGGTCAACTATTTAGATCTACCTCAATATTATGGTTAGGGGCGCGGTAGAGTTGCCGACCGTGATCAATATTGTAGGGCTGATCGAGTTGTACATACTCATAGAGAGCTAGTTGGGCACAAGACTCTAGTAGTGGCGCCGACAATGGCTGCTACTGTAGATAGAGTGGTCATTGCTTCCCAGAGGGGAGTAGTGGATAGGATAGGGGAGATTGCATCTGCAGTCACCTCCATCACTTTGGATACAGTGGGCAGATATATTTTGACTAGACTAATTCGAGGTAGATCGTCTACCGAGGCTTCATCTAGTATTGTTGCAGGGGTCAGTGATGAGGCATATAGACCTTTTGGTCTTCCTCCACCTGGTGAGATACGAGCGCTTTCTAGGCATCATAGTCATTTGGATGTGGCGCTTTACTTTTTGGAGGATCTCTTGCAGTCATATTCTTATATTACAGACACGCAGAGGATCCCATCACATTCAGTTAGAGATGTCATCAGAATTGCACAGGGTCTTGTAGTTCCATCGACATAGGACACACCATATAGTCAGGCACAACACTCTGCAGATCGCTTTGCACCATCTAGTCAGGCACAACACTCTGCAGAGCGCTCTGCACCCATAGATCAGTCTACAGTTGCAGAGCTAGGTATAGGGGTTGGAGATGTACACATCACAGCTGAGGGCCTAGACACATTTGATGAGCAATTGCGCGGGTTGAGTCAAGTGGATTCTTGCAGCGATGTTGGATCATTTATGCAGTTGTTATTTCCTCCTAGTGGTTCAGGCTCTACAGGACTCCCCTCCCAGCTACACACACCCCTACAATCTTCATTACTAGAGACGTTCAAGACTGGAGGTGGTGTGGGTGATGCTATTTCAGTTGATTATATGATGGTGGAGCGCGCTGATGATCCTCTTGGTCCTGAGACCCAAGTATATAAATTTTTCTTTTCTCCTTTCTAGGAGTTTTAGTGAACAATTGATTTTAGATGTGTGTATTGATGTTTGTTCAATGTATAATATTTTGCAGACATAGTTAGCAGAGCACATTACCTCTAGTGTGGGCTCAGAGCATCTTCATATGACACCTACTAGTGGTCAGGTAAGTTTTAAATATACAATGTAGGTTTAAGCATGCATGTGTATGTACTTATACAATGTAGGTTTAAGCATGCATGTATATATATTACGAACTGTTGTGTACTAAATTTGTAGGAGTCAGTTGTTGCTTCACAGCTAGAGGATGCTCGTGACACTCGGGCAGAGTACATTACCTCTAGTGTTGGCTTGGAGCATTTTCATAGGAGAGATTCAACAGATGTGACACCTACTAGTGGTCAGGTAAGTTTTAAATATATGTAACTTTAAACATGCATTTATAATGTTTCAAGTATTTGACATTAATATTATTATATATACATGTATTTATATTTGCAGGGATCAATTGTTGCTTCACAACCAGAGGATGGTCGTGGCAGTCGGTCAGAGGGTCGCTCTATTCGCATGCGCCTGGATGACTCTCTATTTTAGGACATGTTGCATATATCTTTGATTTGAGACTCATTATAGATGTCATTATTATATGTTTAATATTTTTAGTTTATGATTCGAGACATATATTTATTAGTTGATTAGCTTATTTGATTATATGGTTTCATTTGATTAGATGTTATGATTTTATTAGATGATTTGATTAGACGAGTTCATTGGATTAGATCGTTTCATTGGATTTGATATTTTCAGTTTATGATTCGATACATATATTTATAAGCTGATTTGATTAGATGGTTTCATTTTATTAGATGTTATGATTTGATTAGATGAGTTCATTGGATTAGATGGTTTCATTAGATTTGATATTTTCAGTTTACGATTCGAGACATGTATTTAATAGCTGATTTGATTAGATGGTTTCATTTGATTAGATTTTATGATTTGATTAGATGATTTCATTCTAGAACTAACACATGTAATAAGTAATCTAACTAATTTGATTAGATGTTATGATTTGATTAGATGATTTCATTATAGAACTAACACATGTCGTAAGTAATCTAACTAATTTCATCATATTTTAGTGTTCAACTAATGTCTTAAGGGGATCTTTAACTAATTTAAGAAATCTATAAAAATCATTGAACAATCAAAGCATACATTTAAGTAATCTAAAAAA
>MU224257.1:3312676-3332480 GCA_018584345.1 Thuja plicata | reverse complement strand
ACAACTTTTTGATATTAGGTTGATAGCTAGTTCAAATTTTCACGTCAAGTTGACTAACCCTGATTTTGCTGATTTTTCTTTGCCACTTAAGGGCATAGTTTGGCCCCTCATGATCTTGCACATACCCACATTTTCTTTTTCGAATGTAGGGGTAATGTGCACTTTTTTTGTTCTTGTGTGGTCATTCTATGTTAGTTTTATTTTGTATTTGCCGCTAGTTTTGTTTTATTTTGGTTGTAGTTTCAAGTTTTCATTGATCAACCTTTGACAATTGCCTTATCGCTCTCCAGAAAAGTGTTCTGCCACTTTAACTAGACAATTACAACTCTTTAATAAATTCCCAAATCCAAGTTACAACTCTTTACAAGATTCATGCCAAGAATGGTGTTCTGCCACTTTAAATAGACAGTTACAACTCTTTAAGAAATTCCCAAATCCAAGTTACAACTCTTTACAAGATTCATGCCAAGAGTGGTGTTCTGCCACTTTAACTAGACAACACTATGTTACTCATAACTCACACACCCAACATTATTTCTCCAATCTCTCCAGTAAGCATCTATATAATAAGGTTTCTTAAATCGTATCAAAACCTTAGCCAAATCCAACAATGAAATTGAGAGATACACCCTCGTACAAAGACCCATTGTTTCTGTCATGAAAAGTTCAGGAAATCCATTCTGTATTCTGCTAGGGCATCAAAGAACTTTTCCAAATATAAACGAAATTAAACCAAAATAGTTTTAAATGAAAGATAACTGAGTCTAGTTACAAACAAGTCAACTTTAATAATTTTCCTTTGGATTAAACAAGAGAAATCTCTAAACCCTCACAGATTGGTTTCTTGGAGAGGGTTTCTGGTAGTTTTTTGAAAACTCCATGGAACTTGGTCCATGATTCACCAAAATTTCTCCCATTGGTCTCAAAAGAGAGCTATGACAAATACATATAATTTCCAATAGGTTTCCTTTCAGTTTTTATCCATACAACCACATAAAAATTGCAAAGAACAACAAAAATGTGACTGAAAGTAGAGATTGTCTTAGAACTTTAAACTCACATACATTTTATTCAATACTTGATAAGTTACAATGAAAATACATGAAGTAAAATTTATTCATCTACCATGATTGAGCCCTACATGCAGGGTCTCAATCATTACATAGTTCAATCCTCATGTCTCTCTTCCATTCTGCAGAATGAGGAAGACAATTAGAGGTGATTTCAAACTTGCACTTTCTCCACACCCGAAAACTAATCTCCTCTCTAATAATTAGGAAATTCCATGTTATTTATGTCATTTAGGGGAGTTACAAACTTCCCAACTTATTTGGAACCAACCCACATCTTTGCTTTTCCATTTTGCAACTTTTTGCATTGGAATTGTGCAAAGTTGCACTATGCAACTTTTGCATTTTTGACATCTTTTTAACTTTGGACCTCACCATTTTGTAAAACACACCTAAACATATCATATGGACCTATTTAACACCTTTTATCACATTTTTTCCCTCTCATGGGTCTTTTACAAATTTTGCCTAATCAGGACCTCTTTTGACAATTTGACAACGAACAAAATGGCTTGTTTAGCCTTACATACAAAGAACCTTTTACATATTGAATGACCTTTACATGTTTAAAATCAAAAAATTTGACCATGTCATAATATTTACCTATTGTTCCTTCTTGGTGTACATGTACCTTGTAAGTGCTCCTACACCACCATGTCCACATCATTTCCATTTTTAGTCTGAGGATAGAAAGGTTTTAGTTTCTAACTTCAGAAAATCTTTGCTTGCATGAAATTGGGAGAGTGGTGATATATTTGCAAAGGAAGGTTGATCAACTTCAAGTTCACCAAGTTCATCGGTTAGATCTGATCTAAGGCATCAAACATGAACCGATGAAGCGAAAGCCTTCATAAATGTTGGTTTGTAGAGCCAAATATTCAAAAGTTCATCTTCTGCAAGTAGAGGTCCCCTATGCATTGCCAAATATGTAGATATTCTTTACAGATGTTGATTATCCTGACTTAAAGTTTCATAGTTGTGGTCTCTCATCCCTTCTTTTCATGCTTACCTAGCTTCATAGAGTGGACACATGTCAGCACAACACTCATTCTAATGGTTGAAAGACCTTTCTCTTCAAGAGGACCCACAATGTTTCCACATGTCAATGCTGCAGAATTAGAAGGAAACCCCATGAGGTGGTTCCTTGAAGCTCTCCACCTTCAAGAAAGTGTTTGGTTCGTACCTCCAAAACCCAAGCAACAGGTGCTCGCTCGCACATTGCAAGATCAATTTTTTTTTTATAAAGCATTGTGGGGGTCTATTCTTGAGAGAAACTGCTACCACACGACAGAAAGAAAGCATTCACCATGGGAGACGTTAGTAATTTACCTTTTCATCATGGTAAAATAGTTGAGAAATGCACAACTAGCATTCATGCCACGAGTGCATAAAGATTAATGATGCAAAATATCTGGCATGGAGATAATTGTAACAACTACCATGATTAAATAATCACCTTGCTATCATGCAAAAATCAAGTGAATAATCTATTAAAACCCTCGGGCCACTTATATTAAGTCCAGTTAGATAAAGTTCTGGAATTTTGGATATTGTAATTTTTATTCATCTGTTGGAATTTCATTTTGGATTTAAGAGTCTTAAGATTTTTTTTGCCTTTATGGGAAATCTTTGTATTCAATGAGAGAAGTAATTTGTTATTAACTCTGTAATGTGTGACCTGTATTCTAGCCTTAGCATGTTTTCTCTTAAGAATGAGTCATTGTTGCCTTTCTTTTAGTGGCTATCAATGTGTTCAGTGTCATTAATGTATGTATGAGGTCCTATTTACTAATGTTAATCTCTTTGTCTTTTTTATTATTTTGGTGGAATATGGATCATGTGGATCTTTTACTCTTCCACTTTCCTCTAAAACAAAAGATGAATTGTAGCATTTGTAACAAAAATCCCAGAATGGTCAACCATTGTGAAAATAGGGTTGTACCTATTTTCACCAAACTCCTCCAAATGCTACCCAAAGTGAGGATTTGAATATTACACTTTATGTTCTTGTCACTTCATGTGTTTTGTTTCCCTTTTCGATAATGAAGGGTTGTGTTGCATCGTGTCTCCCTTTCATAAAGAAATATTTCCCTAGTTTCACAAAGTAAGATTTTGAAGTATTGTAAAAGCTTTTTATTGGCGTATCACCCTAGTTTAGCTTACATTCAATTTAATCCTCTCTTGTTTCACAAAATAAGAATCAATAGTTGGCTTCTAAAATCATAGAGGTCATTTTGCAGAGCACAATGAGTCTCACATATGTGACTACCCTTATTTAGAAATGAGCCTCTTAGGGATCAACATTAATAAAGAAAGAATTCATAATAAAGATTTTTTTAAGGCATGTGCATTGAAAGAACATTCAAAGATTGATTATAGTTGCAACAAGGCATTATAATGAGGAGCATTTCAAAATAGAACCTCTAAATGAAACAATACAAGTGCAACTTACAATTTACAATAAAATAAACATCACTTTTTTTCCAAGAGTGTCAAGCACAATCTCTTCCACAATAAATTTTTTTGTTTTGAGTAGGGATCTATTGTGATCTTTAGCAACAACTACTAGTTTGGATTGAATAGTTTGATAGATTTGCATCTTGGGCTCGACATTAGCTAGAGAGGACTATTGTAAATTGATACAAGAAAATAAACCATACATATAATTACTTTTGTAGGATGGAGGTATTAGAGAAAATAACTTTGCATCTTAGCATCTAAATATATGACAAAATACGTTAATGAAAGGATGAACTGATAACACCTTATGTAAGCGATGCAATCCTAACACTGCCAATTTCCATCTCAAAAATCTGTTAGATTTCACAAAAAAAAAGGATATAACTATTTGTCAAATTTGTTAAACATGTTTGCATAACCAAAAAGTGTGTTGAATGATTTCTAGCTTGTGATAGAATAGATATTTGGTGGAATGGGTAGAGATGAAGGATTTATAGCTTGTGATAGAATAGATATTTGGTGGAATGGGTAGAGAGGAAGGAAAAACTCTGCAATAATAACTTTAAAGTAGATGATTTTCCAGTCAAGAAATTGTGCTTTAGCTTCAGCTACAGATTTCCAAACAGTAAGGCTCGATGTGAACCATTTGGACTTAGATTAATTGGCTCATTGTTTCAAATGTAACTTTGGTTATATTCATATGAAAGGAAGAATTTTATCAAATTTCCACAATCTATTTGATTATCTCTTAGCGCTTCTAGATTCGATTGTGTATGTATTTTTTTAGCATCAACATTTCGGATCGCACTTTGTAATCCATCATCAAGATGTACAAAAGTGCAAGGATTCACATTTTTACATCTCCTTGCACTCTTATACATCCTAACGATGGATCGTGGAGTGTAATCCAAAATATTGATCCTAAAAAATACACACACAATCAAATTTAGAAACATTAAGAAATAATTTAAAAAAAAAGAGAAGTTTATAATAGATTAGCTTAAAAAGAATTTTTTTATATTATTCACCTTTAATTTTTTAAAAAGATATTAAAAGAAAATTAAGAATGGAAAATTTTAATTGATACACTGAAAGAACAACTTAACATTGGATAGCTTGAATTCATGTTTACACCTTTCTAACTTAATGGGGAGAACCACATATATATATAAAATCACATGTATTGTGATTCTCTTAAATATCAGAAAAATATCGGAAAGGGTAGGATACACGCAAACGACTAGAAAATGATAACGTGGCTGTTTCTTATCTCAATCAATTATGTTCCCTCCCTCACATGGTTCAAGGCCATTGACTTCAGAATCCCAAGAGACCCGGCACGGTTAAAATTCTTTCCACGCCAATTTTGGGTAAAGGTCGCTGCCGTTTGTTTTAAGTACTTTCACCCACTTCTGAATTCTACACGTTTATGAACCTTCCTGAAAATTCAGTACTGTTTCTACGGTTTTGGTCACACCTCCCGCATCGAGTATTTTTCGTACTGTTCAATTTCAATAATTCAGCTGGTCACACTCACAGCCGTGCCATATACATCACCTGTAATCTTTTCTAGTCAATAGAAGTCGTGATCATTGGCAACTTGCAACGAAGTTCTTCTCAAGATGCGTTAGACTCCCTTCTTATCATTTACATTTTCCGACAGAATTCTGGGGCTCTGTAAGTGAACCAAACAAACAGAGTTGGTGGTTGCTTCGTATTGTTCTGCTACTATTGGTCTTTCCGAATATTTCTTGAAGGGGCTGTTGATTACAGGCGTTTCAAAGGGCAAATTGAACAAAAGCCAATGAAATTCTCGCAGAGTTTGTTCTGGTCCTTGGTGGGATTTGTGTTGTTGCTGCCGATTTGTTGGGTATCTTGCTGTAAAGAAAATGAGAAAATTTCCCTCTTGAATTTCAGGAGAGGCCTTCACGACCCGTCCGGTCGACTGAAAACATGGAATAATTTCAGCGACTGTTGCCACTGGAAAGGAATCCAATGTGATAATATAACAAAGCATGTCATTCAGTTGGATCTCCAAAATCCTCTCAGCAACAATCCGGCGATGGGTTTGCGAAATTCAACCAATGATGCTCATTCCAAGATCTTTTCCACTTCACTTTTTGTTAGTAATACTGGAAAAGACGTTCTTTCTCCATTGTTCAATCTAACAATGTTACAAGTCTTGGATTTGAGCTATAACTCCTTCATTGGTGTTGATGTCCCTCGGCAACTCCCCAAATTGAAATATTTGCAGTATTTGAGCTTATCAAATGCTGGATTTGTGGGAATGATACCCAGGAAGTTGGGCAACATGTCCATGTTACGCCACTTGGATCTTTCCACTAATTACTACATTTCCTCTTCCTCCATCACAATTGGTAGCATGCAGATGTGGATAGGTAACATGAGGGATTTGGAAGAGCTGCTGCTGGACGGGGTGAATATGTCTCAAGTGACAAGCGATGAATGGGGCAAAGCTATCTCCACCATGCACACTCTCAGGCGTCTTCAAATGTCCAACTGTGAGCTTTCTGGCCCAATTCCCCCTTCCCTTGCAAATCTTACCTGTCTAACCCACCTCCAACTTGATGGCAATTCCTTCTTTTCGTCCATACCTGCTGGGTTACAGAACCTTTCCGATCTGGTTTCTCTCAAGCTTAGCGGCTGTGACCTCAATGGTTCCATTCCTTCTGATCTGCTGAGCCTTCCATACCTGCAAGAAGTTGACTTGTCTGCCAATTCCGACTTGGAAGGGAACCTTTCAAGCATTCTGCCGCCACACTCTGCATCGCTTAACAGCCTTGTTCTTGCAGCAACAAGTGTAGCAGGAGCTATTCCAGATTCAATTGCCAACATCTCCTCGTTAACTTACTTGGATCTCTCCCAGTGCTCTGTCCAAGGTAAGCTTCCTCACACCATTGCAAATCTTACAGGACTTGTAATGTTGGATATCTCAAATAACATGTTAAAAGGAAGCCTGCCACCGTTTGGGGCTAAGCCCCATTTACGAACTTCATTTCCTTTGGCCCACATCGATCTTTCATACAATCAGTTGCATGGCCGCATACCCACTATGTTGTTCCGTGCATTTGAGAACCTCCGCTATGTTAACTTGAGGCAGAACCTATTGACTGGTGGCATTCCATCCCCTGCCCTGAATCTTACCTCTCTCACATCGCTTGATCTGAGCTACAATGAACTGAACGGCACAATTCCTTCCTTGGCAAACATAAAGTCCCTTGTTCTGCTTGATCTGAGTAATAACCACTTGACTGGCAAAATCCCGGATTCTTTAGATCAACTACTTTCCCTCGGTACGCTTGATCTAAGCCACAACTTGTTAACAGATGTCATACCTGACAACATTTCAAATCTATCTCAACTGAAGGTTCTTTCCCTATCCTCTAATCGGATAACCGGAAACCTTTCAGAGTCTCACCTTCATAATCTCTCCAGTCTGGTATCTCTAGACATTTCTAACAATAAATTAGCTGTGAAGGTCAGTCCGACTTGGATTCCCCGAAACTCGTTTAGAACGTTGAAACTAAGATCATGTAATATGGAGGGTGAGTTCCCGGCATTCTTATTAACTCAAACTCAAGTTTCCGATTTGGATCTGTCCGACAACAATTTATGGGGAAATATTCCTGAGTGGATATGGGATTCCCCTGCTCTTGAACAGCTCAATCTGTCTTGTAACAATTTTACAGGCGCTTTACCTTCTAAGCTAATGGAGCCCAAAACATTGAACATTCTGGACTTGCATCACAATAACTTACAAGGTCCGCTTCCGCTTCCTCCTCCTTCAGTGGTTGTGTTGGATTTGTCAGAAAATCAGTTTTATGCGTCCATTCCAGCTGAATTTGGCAAGTATAAATTTAGTTACATGTCTCTGTCTCACAACAATCTCATGGGTGACATTCCATCAACAATATGTGAAGGTTTGTCTATGGAGATTTTGGATTTTTCGTACAACAGTCTTACCGGTAAGATTCCTCCAGGCTTTGTTAAATGCAGCACTCTTCAGGTATTGAATTTGGAGAACAATATTTTAGAAGGTGAGTTGCCAGCGGAGTTGGGAAACATGGCTTCGCTTCAAACATTGAAAATTGGGAGAAATCGTCTAAATGGAGCTCTGCCAAGACTTGCAAATTGTGAGCAGTTGCAGATTTTAGATGTGGGAGATAACAGTCTGACAGGGAACATTTCTTCAAATTGGATACAAGAGCTTCCTAATCTTAAGATTTTGATCTTGAGATCAAACAGATTTGAAGGAACTGTACCTGCTGATGTAAGCAAGATACCGTATCTTCAAATATTAGACCTTTCAACGAACAGATTTACAGGAATCATTCCGGACAGCATTTCAGAAATGAGGGGCATGGCGAATGGGTCAGAGAATACAGGAGTCTTTGAATTTGGATTGATAAAAGGTTCAACATATGTAGAGAAAATAATCATCAGAAGCAAAGGATTGGAGCTAGAGTATGTGAGAACTTTGAGTTTAGTAAAATGTCTTGATCTATCAGGCAATAGATTATCTGGTCATATTCCTGAAGGAATGGGATCTCTGATGGGTTTGATCATTCTCAATATTTCAAGAAACCATATTAGTGGTGGTATACCCAAGTCCTTGGGAAACATGGCATGGCTGGAATCCCTTGATCTCTCGCAAAACAGCCTGTGTGGAGTCATTCCTACTGAATTGCAACTTCTGACATTCCTAAGTTACCTGAATCTGTCATACAATAATCTTACAGGGCTCATACCGCAAGGGGCACAATTTGCAACATTTGAAGCATCATCCTTCTCACATAATCCAGGTCTATACGGCCTGCAACTGAACGAGTCATGGTCGCGTTCGCCAAAGGATGAAAGCAAGCCTAAGAAGGAAGAAGGTGTGAATAAAAACAGGGCAAGAGAGAGAATTGACAGTTTCATTGTGTTGATGGGGATGAGCTTTGGAGTGGGCGCGGGCATAACTGTAGCTCCATTGTTGTTTCTGAAGAAACGCAGGGAAAAGTTCTTTGATTTGCTAGACAGTATATTGATGTGGGTTGTTGACTTGATTCCGTGTGACAAGTTGATTCCGTGTGACAAGTTGCAGATGGCAAAAATTTCAGACGACGAAAGCGTAGAGCATTCCAAAGAAAGCAAGAAAACAATACGCTTTTGCGTACGTTGCACTGAGATTGACAGAGAGACTAAAACTACAGTTCATACTAAATGTATATGTCGACAAAATTAGTGATATATTTTAGTCTACGGGAAGGGCTCAAAATAAAATGTTTAGGGTAAGATGGAAGTTACAATTCTTGCTGCTGTTTTATGTGATAGCTGTTATGGATATCGATGGCAGTTTCCTAGACAGTTTAATGCCTTCTTTTGTATAATTCTTTAATTTTGTATTATATCAATACAAATATTACCAATTCTGATAATTATATCACCTCGATCCCAAGTCTCCTTGCCACACAATCCCACTTCTTAAATCTATCTATTTGGACAAAACACCAGTGCAATCTATTTCTATCTCTATGTTTCTCTCACTCAATTGTACTTGCTTCTCTTTGTTCTCCTACAAATTACAAATTAATTTTCAGATGTAAGGTTTTTAAAATGTATTATAAAATTTTGTAAAGGTAATTAAGAAAGATCAATTAATTTAAAAATCATTAGAATGTGTTTTGTTTTGTTTTGCTTTTTTTATTAATAGTTAATTTTTTATATAAATAATGAAAACAATGAAAATTTGAGTTCTACAATTGATTCAATACTATAAATACTACTACAAATCTTGACATCTAAAATATTCTTAGTTCTTGAAATGAATTACATGTATGCTTTAGTTCTCCTAGTATGGTTTAGGCTTTGTTGTATAGTTTTTATCTTCTACTTTCCTATTCTTTTGATATTTATGTGTTAATATAGATAGGCAGTGTTCAAAAGCACCCTCAATAGAGTACTAGTTTGTATATGAAATAAAGTGAAAATTACTTCATGCATAAATGCAGGATGCCTATATAATATGTCAATTGTGTAATACATGTAATTTGAATAATTTTTTTTTTCTTTGATCCATTTTAATGATTTGATGCGATTAATGTATTATTTGTGAATGATCTAGAGAATTCCCCTAAATACAAGATCTATGGCCAATGATCAATTTGATGTATTTGGCTTACAATAGATATTCAAACATGCACATGAATTCTACAATGATTGTCAAATGATTTGGATGCATTCAAATGCATGTATGGTAGGCTAAATGTGCACGATTATTCTTGAGTGCCCTTATATTGATATATGTGTTCATATATTTTCATGTGCTCTAAGATGTATGTGTGTGGGGGTGAAACAAAAGCAAGTTGATGTTTTTTATACTTGAATATAACACCAAATTGTAGATATGTGTGCATCATCAACTTTTGATCAAAGTTTTAAAGAAGGCTAGTCACCTAAATGTTTGATTTTGATTTTACAATTTAGTGAATCAAGATGAAGGCTAGAAATATGAACTTGCAACTATGAACGTGACTTGAGTCAAGTAGCTATTTTAGATTATATCCAATAATACAATTGAATTATAGATAAAAGTTGAATTAATTATTAGAATTAACAAAATAAACCAATTGAACTAAGATTGCATACCCACAAACATAAAAATAATTGGCAAGCATAAACTAAATACACAAAACGACTAAATGCACATATACAATACACAAAATTCGACACTTAAAACTATACAAATATATAAATGGATTGCTTCAAATCAAACCAAACAAATAAACGCGTTAAAAATATTTTTGGAAGAGACTTTTTAATTATCGAATCCTCGCCGCATTTCCTGCTGTAATCATAGGTAGCGTATACCTCAGAAATATCGTAAGCGAAGGGTCCACAGAGTCGCATGATTGAAGACAAATTGACTAAGAATCCCCATGAAACTCCAACGACTAAGAAATCCCCCCACTACCTACTAACTACGGTTTGCTTTATGGCTCCGCTTGTTTTCTTCCACGTACAAAATCTATTGTCCCAAATGGCAAAGTCGCGTCTAGTCGTAATACAACCCGTCAATTCTTTTTCACATCAAAGCTTTTTCTACGACTTCGTTCACACCTCTCGTTCAGAAGAATACCTAGTAATAGCTATGCCCATTGAGAGGAGTGATAGTTGAGCGGCGACCCATAGTTGAAAGGGTAGTCATTGTTAATAGGTACAAAACGATGTTTACAGGTGGACAAAACAAACACTAGTTGTTCATTGTTTTGTATTGCTCTGCTCGTAGTGGGCTCTCGTGACATTTCTTGGAGGATATGTTGATTGCAGGTGTTTCAAAGGGCAAAATGTAATAAAACCCAAAAATTCTAAGAGAGTTTGTTCTGGACCTTGCTGGGATTTGTGTTGTTGTTGTCGATTAATTGTTGGGCATCAAGTTGTCCAGACGATGAATGAAAAATCCTCTTGGATTTCAAACGAGGTCTTCTGGTCGACTGAAAACGTGGAATGATTACACCAGATGTTGCAACTCAGAAGGAATCAAATGACATTATATAAAAAAGGGCACGTCATTTAGTTGGATCTCCACAATGCTCGTGGCTACAATCCAGCAAGGGCTTTGCAGATTTTAACCAGTAGTGTACCCTCCCAGATCATTTTCTGTTGATATTGATAAAATAAGGTTCTTTCTTCACTGTTTGAAAGATGTCAGAATGTTTGGATCTGAGCTACAGCGTTTTTTTGGTGTTGTGTGCCTATGCAACTCCACAAGCTGAAATATTTGCAGTATTTGATCTTGTCAAATGCTGGATTTGTGGGAATTATACCCATGGAGTTGGGCGACATGTCCACATTGCACTACTTGGATTTTTCCACTGATTCCTACATTGCAATTGAGGGTCCATGCAGATGAGGATACTAGGAAGCATGAGGGGTTTAAAAGTGCTACTGTTGGATGGGGTGAATATGATGAAAGTGACAAGCGATGAATGGGCAAAGCTATCTCCACCATGCGTCTTCACATGTCCAACTTGAGCTGTCTGGGTCTATTTCTCCTTCCCTTGCAAATCTTACCACTCTAACCCACCTCCAACTTGATGGCAATGTTATATTTAAATTATATTTATAACAATTAATACTTTATATTAATTAACAATAAATAATTGCAGAAGTAAAAATAATAGAAGTCAATTACAAAAAGACAATAACACAGATATACCCAAGAAATCCCAGTGTGGGGAAAAACCCGCACATGTTGGATCTTCTATTTAGCCTAACAACAAACTTTCTCTTCAAAATACAATACAACTTTGCTACAACAATCTTACATATATAGAGCCCAACTGGTGCTTTACTTGGCTTGCAAGAAAGGAATATTTCCTTGCTTTCTTTGGCTTTAATTCATATATAAAATTACTTTTTGTCTTTTTCCAACTTCACAAACTTAGAAATATTCTTTTAAAGAATAAAAAATAAAGCTATTGCTAAATATCTAACTCGAGTTGCTTTAAAGCAACTCCACTCCATCTTTTGAGCTAAACAAAAAATCAGCACTCCTTAGCGAGAAAGGTGTTATGCACAACACCAAGCTTATCCCTAAAGAATACAAACTTATTCTTCATCAAAGCCTTGACATGATGTTTTCTATTTGTTCGTCCATAGGAATGTATCATAAATAATTGTCCCCTTCTCCACACAACCACTGATGAAGAAAACCTGCAACTGGGCCTTTTATTTAGCTTCAAGAGAAAGGACTCATGCACCAAATTACAAGATTGCCACAACAATTATTTCAGCCTCACAATCTCCTCTCTCTTTCCAAACACACACTTTCAACTTGTGTGAATAACTTGTGCCAAAAACTATCTTCGGAAGAATCTAAAAAATTCATAGCATAAAGTATAGAAATTTCTATCTACAAGAATAATTGCCTTCGCTTCCCTTAGTGAAATTTTATTTCCCCTTCTTCCCCGATTTCTCTTGGGAATCTCTTCCTCAATTACTCCATTGAAAAACGTTGTTTTAACATCCATCTAGTGAATTTTCCAACCCATCTATACAACTACAGAAATTATAGCTCTTATGGATGAGTACCTAGCTACTAGAGCGAAAGTCTCGTCATTGTCGATTCCTTCCTTTTGAGAAAACCCCTTAGCCACAAAACAAGCTTTGAACTTTTCTACGCTACCATTTGCAGCATGTTTAATCTTATACAATCATCTCGAGCCCAATACAGACTTATCTTCTGGTTGTGGTACTACCTCCCACACGCTATTCTCATGATGGAAGAATACTCTTCCACCATAGCATCCTTCCATACTTGGTGTTTGGATGTCTCTTGAAAGTTGGAAGGCTCTACTTCAATTAATTCACTCATAAGTGACAAATAATTAGAATAACATCTGGGAGCCTTTCCTTGTCTGACTGAATCTTATGAATCACCAACATATTCATGGGCCTCTCTCAAAGTCTGCTCAGCCGCCCTATTTCTCCTCTTCTTTGTAATAGGAATATGAGGCTAAGGAATTCTTTGTTCCTCTTGATCATCATGTTCAACTTGCTTGTTTTTCTCTCTAGCTTGTGTGACTGAACTTTGAGTAATTTGTGTTTGTGGATGATTGCTCATCCTCATTCATCAAGCTGCTAGACTTCTTAAGAGCCCTCTCCTCCTCAAACTTTACATCTCTACGAACAACTATTTTTCTAAGTGTAGGAATGTAAACCTGATAAGCCTTAGAAGTTTCATTATACCCTACAATGATACCCTTCTCTGCAGTTGATTCTAACTTGGCTCTTTTCTCCACGGGAATGTGACAATACACAAGGCATTCAAAAATGTGAATGTGCCCCAAATCTAGTTTCTTACCACTGAATGCCTCTCCTGGAGTCAAATTTCCCAACACTTTGTGAGGGCTCCTATTCTGCAAATACATGGTTGTATTGCAAGCTTATGCCCATAAGAACCAAGGCAAGTCATGATCATGAAGCATGGCCTTAGCTACTCCAAATATATCCCCATTCTTCCACTTAGCAACCCCATTCTATTGAGGGTTGTACGGAACTGTCAACTCTTTCTTGACACCTTCCTGAGCACATAAATATTTGAAGGCATTCAAGGTATACTCGCCTCCATTATCAGACCTCACTATCTTGATCTTCCTCTCTGTCTGGCTCTCTACAAGAGCTTTAAACTCTTTGAACCTACTAAAGAACTCATCTTTGATATTCATAAAATATATCTACATCTTCCTAGGGAAATCATCAATGAAAGTAACATAATACTCATACCCATTCAAGGATCCTGTTGACATAGGCCCACACACATCTGAGTGTACGAGATCCAAAATCCCTTCAGATCTATTGTGGCTACTTGGAAAATTGGCCTTGGCATATTTCCCAAGAGCACAACCCTTGCACGTGACGGGTGAACCCACAATAGTGGGTTACACTTTTTCGCCTGAACGGACACTAAACTCTACATTTTGAAAAAAACTTTCAGATTCGGATGCATATTGTCGTTAAATTGTTTGAAATCAGAAGATGAAGTAAACTAGAGTCTTTTAGTATTTTCTATCTAGATTCTAAATATATTTTTAATTTTTTTTTTGAATTGATTTGAATGGTTTTTTCTTTCTCCCACAAAAACTGGTATGTTGCTGAAAATGTCATTTTCAAAGAGTTACAGTGTTTTCATAGAGCATAACTTTTTTTTCTAAAGTAGATATCAATGTGATTCTTTTGAATTTAGTTTTTTAACATCCATATGGAGGGCATGCAATTGGTTTGACAACATTATCATGATTATTGTAGATTTTATAAATGTTTGAAGTTGACTAAACTATAATTTTGACATACCTTGACTACATAGCTTATAACTTGTTGTGTATTTATCAAATTTCAATTATTATTATTTTGATAGAAAGTAGACTCGAAGACGGAGGGCACTGTTATTTTTCAAAAAAAAATTCTCTTTTCTACTATTTTTCATTGAACGTCAAACTCAGAGGTTTGTATTTGATAAATAACCTACATTCGATTAATGTCAAAAATCATGTATACCTAATAAACTCAAAAAATGTCAAATCTATAATCATTAGAAAGCTCATTTGGAGTACTTTTACTATGCAAAAGGATGTTTCCTTATCCATTTGAGCCTTGCGATTGAGCCCCAAAGCCATAAAATCTGCAGAATTTTGTAAACCTTTGCAAATTGCCCTTACTCAGGGACTTTCGGTAGAAAGTACTTTCGATTGAAACTAACTAGTTTTGATTGAAAATACTTAGTTGTTTTAACTCATCAAAATTTCCTTACTCAAGGACTTTTGATAGAAACTAGTTACTTTCGATAGAAAGTACTTTCTATTGAAAGTACCTAACTAAATCCGCCTATTCACAAATTTTAGGAGGAATTGCTTCCTCCAAAAAATTGTTATTTGTCTTCATCTCTGGAAGCTCCATCATTATCTCCTTGAGCACATTAATTGCTCCATGGTGAAGATGAGTCATCCTCATGTGCCACACTTCTCCTTTCCCTCTATAGTTGCTCGCCAATGCATGTATTGGCTCAAACTGTAACTGAAACAAGTTGGTGTGCTTGACTCCAATCACTTTTGCAACTTTGGAATCCTTGAGACAAATAAAGACTTTTCCCCTTTCAAAGGTCATGATTAAACCCTTGTCTTCCAAAGTAGAAACCGAGATTAAATTATTTGTCATGCCAGGGACATAAAACACATCCTCCACCAACAAGGGTTTGTCATGTACTCCCTCTAAAACTTGATTGTGCCAACACCAGTTGCATGGTACTTGGCATTGTCACTGAGATCAATATAGAAATCTAGCTTCTTCTCCTCTAACTTGGTGAAACATTCTTTGACTCCCGTGATGTTGCAAGAAGCCCCACTGTCAATATACCAAACCTTATTGGCAACTAAACTTGAGAGACATGCAATGAGTGAAAACTCATTCTCAAATCGTGATGCAAACTCGTCCACCTCATATGTAGCAACAACTTCCTTCTTCTTCTTGTCCTTATCTTTCTTATTCTTATTCAGATGTTGATTGACATAGTGACCCACTTGATGGCAGCAAAAAAAAATCACTTTACTCAAATCTTTCTCTGTCTCTCTTGGAAGAAGACTCTTCACTTGGCCCTTTCTTGGCCTTCTACTTTCCTTTTCTTACAAGAGTAACATTATCTCCATCTTCAACCTTATCTGTTTGATTTCCTCGTTGAGTACCTTCACGTACCTCCTCTTGGACAAAATCATCCCAAAGCCCTGCCCAATCAGGTAGTTAATCTTTTTCAACGATGCACTTGACAAACACTTCCCAATCTTTCAAAAAACCATTCAAGGCTATACACACCAACTCATCTTCAACAATCATCTCTCCAACAACTGCTAACTCATCACTGACCTGAGTCAACCTAGACAAGTAAGATGTTACTCACTCTCCCTCAGACATCTTGGTATTATGCAATTTGTCTTTGAGCATCATCTTACGACTCTGATAATCGCTCTGATATAGTTTTATGAGTGAATTCCACATCTCCTTGGTAGTGTCTTTTCCTAATAGATGGGGAATCAAATGATCTCTTACCCCATCAAGGATAATCCTTTGTACCTTGGCCTCCTTGACTTCATGTGAATCCAAACCAATAGGATCATTCACAAGTGGTGTCATAAATGCACTAGCATAGATCCACAACTTGTTCTCTTTGAGAACAAATGTAATTCGAACCTTCCACTGCAAGAAGTTAGACACACCCTCAATCTTGTCCTCATATCAAACACTGGTTTCCATAGCCACAAAAGAAACTGGACACCAAAATTTGATTTTATTTTTTTTATGAAATTTGTGTCACAAATCTTGGCTTTGTATTCATAGTTTAGTGCTTTGATACCATGTTAATTTCTTATAACCCTGAACTCATGAATAGGGACTTCCCAAGAGGTCACCCATCCCAATACTACTCCATCTCAAGCATGCTTAACTATGAAGTTTCCTCCTTGGTTAAGCCCACTCTTCTTGCAACCCCATTTGCAAAACCTTCTGCAAGTGTTGTGCCTTATGAATCATTCATTAGAAAGCCCTTTGTAAGTGTAGTCCCATTGTTGGTCGCTTGGTGTGGCTAGCATGACCTTTTAAAAGAATTTTGGTCGTATCTATTGCTTCTACAGTATTTGGAATGTGGGTCACTTATGAAAGCATCATAGGTGGCCTGAATGAGATCGTCATAGAGGAGAAGGGATATTTAGAGGCCAAGATGAAGGGGATCAAGCATGCTCTCCTAGTTATGGATCTCCATTCCTCTTCCACGCTCACTCCTTACATCGCTTCTGTAGCTTCTTGAAATTACAGTAATCAATATCCATTTCTTAAGGGTTTCTCGATAAATAGCATTTTTTACTGAGCTTGTACTGTTAAAGTACTCTGTAAACTAATGTGCATACGAAGTCGAATAATGCCTCCTTCCAATCATCCATTCGTAACACACTTAGTCCTTGATACCTCTGTGATTCTAGTCCCACTCTATATGCAAGGACTTTACCGATGACAACATTCTACAGGAAAAGAAACCTTCACAACAACATAAAACAAATGAGTTAGATTAATTGAAGCATCGTCCAACTCTCATGAACACAACTGAACCGTTGATCAATAAGAATTTAATTTATGTTATATAAAAAATCATTATATATTAATTATATATTTTAGTACATTATATAATTATGATATAATTTATATTAAATAAAATATTATATAAAGCAATAAATATAATTATATCATATATAAGTTAATTTGTAAACAATTATAATATTATAATATTATTTTAAAAATATCATATAAAAATGCTTTAACCTAGTATCCAAATTTACTTATATAATTTATGCCCGAACCAAGGCTTAGGCTAACAAATGTAAGCACCTTCCCCCTTTCCTTCTTTGCTTGGAAGACCCAAGGAAACACTTGCATCGTATAGGTGGTCTTCGCAAGTATGTGAAGTGCCAAAAGTGGAAGACCTAAGTATGCTCATTAAGCCAAAATTAATAATATATCTGAAACACAATCACTGTTATGCTGCACATAAAGGCATGATTTGGCATATGATTATGAAAACTCCTCTTCCCCCTTTGACATGGCCTTAGCTCACATGCCAACATGCCTCCTTATCTTTTTACACCGAAGGTGTTCTTATATTAAATAGACGACCTGCTTTCTCAAATCAATGGTTACAAGTATCCCTCAAACGTGCAAGACAATAGAATAAGTTTTGTCCCTCCATCACTCTTTATTGTCTTTTTGGTACCGCCTCATTGATTTTATTTTTGTTTTCAATTCACTTTTTACTTGTCATTTAGTGCTCTTCACACAGAAAGTTTTTATACATCAACTTATGATTCACAAACCACAATACAATTTTTATGTCATTTATAACATGTAATTTCATTCTATTTCTCGAGATCAAAAGGCTCTTGCATTAAAGACATTTTGGGCAGCTTCTTAAATTGTGATATTGCTATTAGGATTCAACTGTGTATTTTTTTTAGTCAAACTCATTGACCCATGTTTCATGAGTAGTGGTTCATATGAACCCATCTCTCATGAGAGTGAATGGAACACTTAGCACACATTGGATCTAGGTGATGCTTCTTAAATTCTCATCTTATGCCACCCCACAGTCGGAAGGATAAAATGCACCCATAAGAAATGCAAATTTATTGATTGGAAGCCTTACATAAGTCTTATTGATTGAAGCAATGGAAAGAGTTGATTAAGTTTCTATTGCTTACCATTCTAACAGAAAGATTAGAACACACTAGTAGGTAAACTGTAAATCGCCTTATAGTCATCCTTCAAATTCTCTTTTACTGAAATTAGATATGATTGTGCTTATATTTCTCTCCATAAACGCAACATATTTATTTATATAAAATAATCAATCAACCTTAACCTTAATTAAGACTATTTTGGTCTGCTAGTTGGGTAAGAGTCAACAAGAAACCTCATAGGACGCTAAGGTTAATGCATACTTTCTCTTGGCATGGACAAGAGGATTCTTGGTAATCCCATGCAGACACTTCAACCAATCATTAAGTGGGATGCCTTGGTGAAAGGAGCTACATGCAAAATGTATAGAATTATAGTGGATTTGGTTTTGTCAGTGTACGTTGCATCACACGATGACAGATTTGATGGGTATAAACCACGAGAAATGTTATAGTGCATTAGCCCATGGAAGCATTAAACCATAAAATTTTTTGGCTAAAGAGAAAATAAAAAAATTGGGAAAAAATATCATCGGAAAGCAACATAGAATCTAACGGTCCATTAAACCATTTCAAAGGTCGTCCTTGTCTATTAAGAAGCTTGGACCATTGATTTCAAATTTGAGGTCATCCTTCCCAAATAACAAATGCCTTCGTCGTAATAATAATTGAAATTTAAATTTATAATTAAATTTATTATTATAATATAACTATTTAATCAACCTCTAAATTTATAACGAAAATTTTTGTTACGATATTTACAATACTATAATGACAAACTTTGACTTTATTTACACATTTAATAACTTGATTTTTCACCAATTACAAAACTTCATTTATTGGGTATTTTTAAAAAGAATTTATTTTTATAAAATTAATTTGTGAATTTTTTAATTTATAAAAATAAATTTTCTTCAATGTGATTGACTAAAATCATATAATTAAAACATATAAGAGACAATCTTCTCTATTCTATTTTACACAATTAAAATAGATAATTAGGTTATTTCATTGAAAATATTACTATTAATACTTTATTCTAATTTAATTAATTTTAGACATCCTCTTTAGCCCGAGTCAAATCCTAGGGACAGCCGATGGCACCCCTACCTACGCATTAGAGTCTAGTAAAACCCACCCCCCTAACGGGTGGGTGGGAACAGTGGGGGGCCCACCTTCCTTTTCTCTCTACTGGCCGCAAGGATACAAGGGTGGGAGAATGAAGCTAGAGTCATCCTCCAACAGTTGGATTTTTCCTAAGTGCATCATGTGTATTCAATAATTTAAAAAATATTTATATTAATATATTTTTATATCAAGTATTAAAAAATTATATACTATATTAATATTTTTTTAAATTTATTAAAAATTTAAATTTGAAGTGTCATACATTAATTTTTATATTAGATGCCATTTTAGTATATCAATATATTAATAAATATATAATATAATATAATATAATATATATTATTTATATTTAAAAATAACCTCTCTCTCTCT
>MU224257.1:3287624-3310734 GCA_018584345.1 Thuja plicata | reverse complement strand
GAGAGAGAGAGAGAGAGAGAGAGAGAGAGAGAGAGAGAGAGTATCAATCACAATACAAAATGATATTAGAAGAGAGTATCACTCATAATAAAAATTGATATTAGATATTATGTACATGTTTTTGGCTTTTGAAAGACTAACACATGTATGTATGTGTGTATGTATGTATGTGCGTAGGTATTGTTGATAATATGACAGAGAACAACTAAGAGGGGGATTTGAATTAATCGTTCCTAAACTTCAACTTCAAAACCGTAATCCTTCAGAACTATGATATATAAAAACATCCACAAATTAAAAACACATTCACAATGCTTGACATGAAGATTTTTATTGTGGAAACCCTGTTAGGGGAAAAACCAGAGTGGGGTTGATTTCCCAAAATAAGTAAATACCTTGTTAGAAGTATAAATCTATTACAATAATGGGAAATGTACATGCATTCAGGCTCACTACCTAGAGCTCACTGCTCAAATGAAAAGCCTTGGTCTACAACCCTAAGGAAAGCTCACTACCTTAAAATTTGATCATTATAATGATCTGGAGTTTTTGTGAATTGGATAGCAACCTCTACCTTATGCCAAAGTCAGTTCCATTGAAGGACATCACATATCTTTGATCAAACTCTCTTTGAATCCTTCAGATGATCAATTTAGCCTTCAAGAGATCTCAACAACTGCTCTACAAGAAATCTTTGGCATTCACAACCAATCTCCCACTTTTGTGTGCCTCATTTTGCCCTAATTCATCATCTTATATCAAGAACTAGGTCAATAAAACCTAATTCTCACTCTCTTCAAATCATCGCGCCAAATATAATGTTTCAAATCCATCTATGATTGTCAAATCATAGCCACAACCCATAACAACCACCTCGAGATCATAAATGTCCCTGAATTCATGCTTTAGCAATTGCAGAACATGATTTACCAACTCACTCAGCCAAGAACAAAAGATATTAATAAAAATATTATTATTAACCCAAAATTCCACCAATCTGATCCTTCTAATACATGTGGATCGCCAACTCATCAAGCATACTTCAAGAACATCCTATAGCATCATGATCAACACTCAAACACACAAATCCACCAAAACCATTGCATATGCCAACACTTTTTCATCGAACCTCAAGAACAATGTCAACAAGACTCTTAGACATTAAAATTATGTCATGCAAACCTCTAAAGTACAAACCCTATGAATTGAAGATACTTGAGTATGTACCAAGAACACTCCTATATGCGCACCAAGAAACTCCAACTTGATTGTGCACACTGAACCTCTTTCTATCTTCCTGTCAACATTGCCTATCACCATGTCTACTAGTCACCAATTTTGACTTTGTATCATGCTCAAATCTTCATGACATCCTCTAAAACTTGGAGTGAACTAAGTACATACCTTCTTCAACAATCTCCTATGTGTGTGACCTCATATCTAAAATATCTTATCCTCACCGGACCTCTGAACATCATGTTCCAATGGCTAACCTAGAACAATTAAGTTAGCAACAAACAAATAAACCTTCTGATCAATTCCTCTGATACGTTGACATCAATGACAACACATCCAACATCTAACTTGCCGACAGGTATACAAATAGCTTTCTTTTCCCTTTAAAACTAAAGATCAATGACTTTATTCCCTTAATGAAGGTAAATGCCTATTTTCTCTTTATGCTTAACTATAAAATTGACCAAACATTTTTAAAAATAGGCAAATCTGGAATAGTAATCATTCTTTTTCTTTATTGTGTGTTTTAGACATGAGCAATGAGTGGAGGAGGTGATAACATCAAGGTGAGCCTTCCTACCAAATTAATAAATTCACCACACATGTTTTTAAATAAGCAAAACCTAAACTATAATATTTCCTCTCTTATCTTCTTCTTTGTTTTGTGTTTCAGGCATGAACAATGTTGAGGAGGTGATAGCAACACCAATAAAATCATAAATTTGTAGGGGCTTTTGAGTAGTAGGTTCAGGGATATTGGGAAAGGTATTTTTGGAGTTGTAAATCATATGTACTACAAGAAAACAAGTGTCACTCTTTGCAATCAAGTTTATTGGAAAACCCCAAAAGATAGGGCTATTTTAAAACATTAGTAATTTGTGCATGCAAAGATTTTCTTAGAGGGGCATCAAGAAAGCAAGAAGGGTAGAAGACAAAAGTATTGGAAAGAAGAGGATCTACACCCCATTTTGGGTAATGATTTTAGTATTATAGCAACACGACCCCAAGGTGGAGTCGTGCCCACCTTATATGGGGTTTATATAATATACATATTATTTTAGAATACAAATCTTTATATCTAACTTCATTTAAAAATAAGGGTTGAGTAGATTATTGGAGACACTTTGTTGAAATTTTTCACAAACAATGAGAAAGGATAACAAGCCACATGAAGTTGTTTGATAAACTACTACATAGAATATGGTTAAAAAAATATCACACCAACAAGAATAGTATAAATTTTAGGTTGTATACATTTTTAAATGTGTTACAAGCAAATATATCCTTACAAAATTATATAAAATGACTATACTATGTTTTACTCACTTTTTGTGCAATAAGCATTTAAAAAAAACATCTATCATATTTTCTAAATAATATTTTATAGTTGATAAACCATCTGCCAATCAAAGAGAGCTCAAACTTCTTGACAATGTTTAAACTTCTTGATCAATGATCATGCATTTGAGTTTGTCGATGAATAAACCATAACTTGTCACATAGATTTGAAATAATTTATCATAAGTGATTTCTCTTCTTGATATTAATTTTGTTGTTGATCCAAAGACTTTCTCTTTGGAAAAGATGGGGCTATTTGTCACTTGAGGGCCAACCAATTATCAAAGTAAGCCAATCTAAGAAGTAAACATTTTTTTCTTGTTTGTTCTATGCTAATAGATAAATGTTATGTGAACATTTTCATTATTGACGTTTTAATCATCATTCAATTTATTTTTTATGGAATCCTTCTAAAGGGTATTGAGATTATTAGGTACATTATGGACTTTCTCTATTGAGATCAAATAAATATAAAAGCTATGAAAATAGGTTTAGGCTTGTTGACGAATAAACCAAAACTATCCTATCACGTAGATTTGAAAAAGTTAATCATCGTGAGTGATTTCTCTTCTTGATGTTAATTATTTGGTTGATATGAATACTTTCTCATTAGAAAAGTTGGAGTTCGTTCTTACCCGAGGACCAATGAATTACAGATGTAATTCAATTTAAGAAGTAAATTATTTTTTTCTTTGTTTATTTTGTGCTAACAAACAAATGCTATGTGAACCTTTTTGTTATTGGCATTTTAAATGATTCAATTTATTTTCATGAAATTCTTTTAGAAGTTGAGACTATTAGATATATCGTGGACTTTCTTCATTAAGATGAAATAAATTTCAACTTTATCTACATTTTACAAACATTTTAGGGAAAGGATCGAGTAGTTGAGCACATGATAACATTTGTTGATTTAATACCCACAATTGTTGATTTAATGCCCAATATTTTTAACAACATTGCATCAATAGTCATGACTTTAACATTGTTATTACTAATGATATCTACTCATAATTGAATGAAATGAATCCCTTAATCTAAAAACAACGAATCATGTAATGCCACATCAACCACATACGTATTGGTCTCCCTTTTGCACAGGTATTGGTCTCACTTTTTGGTCTATTTTGGACACTTTGGCAAAAAAGAACGTTGATATGACATCATATTTGATGAAATTTCCACGTAAGATTTTGAAAAATGTAAAACTAGAATGCTCAACTACTAGATCTTCTCCCCTACCAAAAATATTTTTTAGTAATTTTTATGCCTTTCTCCTTTGATAAGAAAAATCATATGAAGAAAAAGACACCAAAATCCCTACAAGCAAGAGCCCAAGTTTGGAAAGATCTACATGTGAAGGAGGTAACTCGGTAGAGGAAGGAGTAAAAGGCTATGCAGAGATCATGATGCACTATTGACTAAAATATTTAATTAATTAAAAATTAAAAATAATTGTATTTTTTATTTTTCTATTTTTTTAAATTAATCAATAATTTTAACCTTCTATAAACAAAAGTGTTAAAAATAAAAATACAGATTATTTTTAATTTTTAATTAATTCAAATATTTGATTAAAGGTGCATTATGATCCCTTCATAGCCATTTCAGAAGAAGGAAGGAGACTTGAATAGACTTGGAAGAGATGTAGATAGTTGTTGAAATTTCAAAGGTAAATAAAGAGAAAAAGAAAAGGGAATGAGGGCTTTATTTTAGCAACTTATTATGTTAGTAGGTTAAAGTTTCAACTTGCTAGGTTATTTAGGTTAAATAGAGGTTTAGTGTGTCCACTTTATGATTCTAATGAGGATGAAAGTTTATGGGTTAGGGTTAGTGATGGTTTATTTAAAAATTTTTTCTAACTTAGATCCTTGATGACAAATTATTTTTACATGGATCAACTGCACTGGTTTGAATTCCTCCTGGAGTAGCAAGCTAATGTTGAGGATCAAGGATCAACTCCGTCAAAGTAAAATATATGCCCTAAGGCCCCATTTGGTTGCAGGAATTAGAAAATGATGAATTTTATCTAATGTTGGAAATGGTCAAATCAAGAATTTGATATTTTGATTTCTCATTTTTGGAATATAGTTTGATTCGTTTGGTTGATCCGGAAGATGAGCAAGAATATGCATTTTCTGCATTTGGTTGAACCACATTTTTGGAATTGGAATTAGAATTTGAGTAAGGTTTTTTTTTTTAATTTAATATTTCTTTTTTAAATTTTATTTTTTACTTTATTTTTTATTTTCATAAAGGAAAACATAAATTTTTACAAATTTATTTATCTTCTTTTTTCATTTTTTTCAATAAGATTAATTTTTTAATATTTTTTACAAATTTTTATTTTTATATAGAAAATCATAAACAAGATATAAACAACAAAATAGTCACCACTTGACCTGAGTTTGTCCAATGTATCTACATGCTAAAAAAGTTTCAGTTTGCTGAATATGGGCCCTCTCTTTTAACCATATTTATGCATATGGTCCCAACAAAGTAGTGTGATTACAACACAAAGAACACATCGTAGAAAGACGATTTTGACTTTCGCCATTGACGCAATCTCAGCGTCACTAGCTGTCTCTCAAGCCTTGCAGAACTTGCACTTGTTTACTACATCAGGTATAAATGTATATGGGGCTTCATCGACCCACCAAAAGTATGGACATCCACTATGTCCCTATAATACCAAATCGGATTTAGTTCTTTCTATAATGATTAGTCACTACATTATTTCTAAACAAAAATATATATTTCCATTTAACAACCTTCTTCCTATTTGGGCAACACCAGAACTGACTCCTAGGATTACTCATTGTGTGTGACGTCTTCAACAAGCAAGGCCCAACACCACATAGGCACATTCACCAACGCCATGAATGCTATATGAAAAAAAATTGCACTGTCACTCTCCATATCATTTTGTTTTGTTGATTAGTTTGTTCATTCATATTATTTATAATTGAAATAAAAATCAACATAAGAAACTATTGACGACGACATTCAGATAGCAACATGACAATTCTCAATCATCTAGTACAAAACAAAAATGTTTGATATTTGATGATATTATGAATATGAACAAAACAAATAAGTAAAGTGCATTTTGTACAAAAGTTTGAACAAAAGTGGAATTCCTACAATAAGCCAATGTATCATCTATACCAAGATATAGTAGATGGGGAAGAACAAAATCCTTGAATGGTGGTGTGAAAACACACCGTAGCACAAGGGAAAACTCAAAATTCTGCCACACATTTGGCAAGCAAGCTGCCCATATCCTGCTCACTCTCCCTGTCCATACTCTTAGAATCCAAATTGTGCATATACAAACTAACCATGATACAATAGTTAAACCTCTTTATATTTAAATGGAATGCACCAAGGAAAATCATCATAAAAATTGGCTGTAGGTTATATAATTGAAATCATGAGCACTATACAATCATCAAGCAGTACAAATTTAATATCAACATATGTGTAGTCTCAGAATTGTCCATTTATAATTCTTTAGGAACATGTGTATATATGATGACAAGCAAAAAGAAGGTGTTGGAGTGATGTTAAACCTCTTTATAATTAAATGGAATGCACCAAGGAGTATCATCAGAAAAAATTAATAAACCTCTTTATATTTAATATCAACATGTGTATAGTCTCAGAATTGTCCATTTTTAATTCTTTAGGAACACATGTATATATGACGACAAGCAAAAATCAGTTGTTGGGGTGATGTTAAACCTCTTTATAATTAAATGGAATACAACAAGGATTATCATGAGAAAAAAATTAAACCTCTTTATATTTAATATCAGCATATGTGTAGTCTCAGAAGTGTCCATTTTTAATTCTTCATGAACACATGTGTATATGATGCCAAGCAAAAAGTAGTAATTTCAAAAATTATATCTGCGCCATTTAATATATGATAACAAAATTCTAAAATACCTATCTTTGTAATCATCAAGTAATGATTTTGGGTAGAGCAACCATATCTAAACTATGACAATAGTTTATAAGAACTAAAAATGGACAATTTGATACTTTGCCATTAGAACACATGATTTGAGTATGCACATTACAATAGTATAATTGATCAAAATAAAGTGATCTTCATCACTTGGTACTCCTTGGTGTATATCATTTAAATGCAATAGGGATAACAAATTAAAGATGTATAGACATATAACATGGAATAAATCATGCCAATCATGAAGAGTATACAATCATCAGCCAGTAGACAGTAATATCAGCATATGTCAACTATGACAACATTTTATAAGAACTAAAAATGGACAATTCTGATACTTTTCCATTAGAACACATGATTTGAGTATGAGCATTACAAAAATACAATTGATCAAGTGTATTGATCAAAATAAATTTATCTTCATCACTTGGTACTCCTTGGTGTATCTCATTTAAATGCAAAAGGGAAAATAAATTAAAGATGTATAGACATATAACATGGAGCAAATCATGTCAATCATGAACAATATACAATCATCATCCATTAGACAGTAATATCGTCATATGTAAACAATGACAACATTTTATAAGAACTAAAAATGGACAATTCTGATACTTTGCCATTAGAACACATGATTTGAGTATGAGCATTACAATAGTATAATTGATCAAGTGTAATTGATCTTCATCAATTGGTACTCCTTGGTGTATCTCATTTAAATGCAACAAGGCTAACAAATTAAAGATGTATAGACATATAACATGGAACAAATGATGTCAATCTCGAACAATATGCAATCATCATCCATTAGATAGTAATATCAACATATGTAAACAATTACAACAATTTATAAGAACTAAAAATGGACAATTCTGATGCATTGCCATTACAACAGTACAATTGATCAAAATAAATTAACCTTCATCACTTGGTACCCCATAGTGTATCTCATTTAAATGCAATATGGCTAACAAATTAAAGAGGTATAGACATATAACATGGAACAAATGATGCCAATCATGAACATTATACGATCATCATCTAGTAGACGATAATATCAACATATGTCAACTATGAAAACAATTAATAGACAGTAATATCATCATAGTTCCAAATTATAATAGTAAGGAGTAGCTACTATGTGTGTGTGGCCAATGATAGTAGTATGGTTGTATCACTGCGTTTGAAATTAGCATTTGATAGAATGATGTATGTGTGTGTATGACTACATGAAAGCTAAAAGGGCCTAATAATGACAACTACAAAACCCTCCAGCATGGTTTCTCATATTTTTCAAAGATTTGTTCATGGACTCTGAATTTAAACAATGAAACAACAAGAATAAAAAATGGCAGTGAAATCATTGGCCACACACACATACAATTAATGTCAAATGCTAATCAAATTCTAATTTTAAATACAAGGATTCAACCATAATAACTATATACATCTGGCGAACACTGAAAAGATATAGACATAAAACATGGAACAAATAATGTCAATCGCGAACAATATACAATCATCGTAAACTAGACAGTAATATTAACATATGTGAACTATGAGAACAATTATTAAGAACTAAAAATGGATAGTTATGATACTTTTCTTTGTCAACTGTTGTTGGTCTTCATCACTTGGTAAGTTCCTTGGTGTATCTCATTTAAATTTCCTAATTTGTAACAGGGCTAACAAATAAAAGAGGTATAGACATATAACATGGAACAAATTATGCCAATCACGAATAGTATATAATCATCACCCATTAGACAATACTATCAGCATATGTCAACTATCAAAATGTCAATGTTCTAAATATTATAAGCATTAGAACACTACACAAATATTGTAATAAAAAAACAATGTCAAGCACTGATTATCAATTGTATGTTGCTAATATAATAAGTATCTTGGCTAAACTTGCCAATTAACAACTATGTTTAACCTTGCCAATGTTTAAATTTAAAGACATAAACTAACACTAAATTAACTAGAGTTGTCCAAATTTCATTTGAATGTACTAGACTCTCTCCTCTTCACTCATTCTCAAGAACCCTTTGGCTCTTTCAGGTTCAATCAGGAAAGTGTCATATGCCTTTAGCATGGTACCTCGACTTATTTTAGGGATGCCTTTCAGGGTGTCATACACACTATCTAAAACATTATCCAAATTAGATTTATCAACTTTGATAAATTGAGGCGCAATGAGGCCCTCTTGTAGCTTTTTGATAGTTTCACATATGACATCCAAGGAACCAACCATGATTTCCTTCTTCCTCTTTGCCCTCCTTGATGATGGCGTTGAAGGATTTTTTCTACTGCTTGCACTAAATTGATTGGAATGATACATGTCATCATCCAAATCAGTTGTACTCTCAAGAGGTACATTGATAGCGATATCCTCTTCGTAATCCCGATCAACACCCTCATCCATAGGGTGGCCTTCTTCTGTCTCTTGAGTTGTTGTAGCTGTGGTACCTTCAACTATGTCATTACCCACAATGAAGGCTAAGTCATTGAAGTAATGGAAGGACTTCCTCTTATACACTTAAGTATTTTTGAATTATTTTCTCTGCAAGTAAGAATAATGAATGAATGAATTTATTTGTCTTTCATTAATAACTTAATAAAAAACCAATATTACTTAAATCAAAAGATTAGATAGATCATGTTACCTTCAACAACTCCTCCCAAACCCGCTCATCAACATCCATGCATTGAGTAGTCTCATTCCATGCAAAACCACTCATGTTTCTCAACTCTTTCGTAACCCTATAACCTTGCTTCCATGTTTTCAACTTGTTCTTGAAATTTTCCTTTGACAGATTGAGGTTCATATCCCCATTCAACCTCCTCTCAATGGCGGTCCATGCTTCTTTTTTGAAGCCCCCTTCACATTTTCTTCTGAGCTGAACTTGGTCATTGAGCAAGTCTAGAAACTTGTGTTCCATTTCTTGTGTCCATATAACCTTCTTCTTCTTCAAAGATATCTAGCTCACATGAACGCTGCCATCCATCCTCATCATGAGTTCTGTGTATGCCATTTCCTACACCTACTGTTCATAAAGTAAATTCAAGAGGTATAGACATATTACATGTAATAGAATGATGCCAAGCAAAAAGTAGGTATAAACAATTGAAGTTTAAAGTAATCATAGGATTGCAATTTAAAGTTGAACCTTTTTAAATTTAAATGAAAAAGAACAAGGAGTATCATTAGAATTATTTGTTTCAACGAATTTGTTGTTGTATTGTGGGCTTATGATCTTCATCATTTGGTACTCCTTGTTGCATTCCATTTAAATTTAAAGAGGTAACTTTAAATTGCAATTTTCTAAAATATGAATGATTTCCTAATGCAACAGGGCTAAAAAATTCAAGAGGTATAGACATATTACATGGAACAGAATGATTCCAAGCAAAAAGTAGGTATAAATAATTGAAATTTAAAGTAATCATAGGATTGCAATTTAAATTTAAACCTCTTTAAATTTAAATGGAAAAGAACAAGGAGTATCATCAAAATTAATTTGTCTCAACGAATTTGATGTTGTATTGTGGGCTTATGATCTTCATCATTTGGTACTCCTTGCCGCATTCCATTTAAATTTAAAGGGAGTTAACTTTAAATTGCAATTTTCTAAACTTTGAATGATTTCCTAGTGCGACAGGGCTAACAAATTCAAGAGACCTGTATAGACAATAATCAGCTACGAATGAAGATACAAAAATAATAATAAGGAAAGTATCATGTATATCATTGTATCTACATACATCATTGTATCAGAATTATTTTTAATACGTATATCATTGTATATTCTTACATCAGTGTAATCAAATAAAAAACATTGACACATAACAAATATACATCCCATAAAACTATAACTAATCTTGAGATTTGTAGTCTTCCCACATCATACTTGCTATATCATCTCAAAACTTTCCCCAATCATCTCTATCACGCTGATTCAACCCATATGTCTCAAGCATTGGTACATTTATCCCATCCCGATCATCTTACTCTTTAATAGCTATATTGGATGGAACACCGTCCTCTATCGTAATGAAGTTGTGTATTATACCACATGCTAAAACAATACGTGCTTGGGTCATGATTGGATAAGACATTGCATGCCTTAGGATAATAAAATGCTTCTTTAAAATCCTAAACGTATGCTCTATTGCATTTATAAGTGAGGAGTATCGGTGGTTAAACAACTCTTGTGGAGTGTATATCGGGTTTTCTCTTGAAAACTCCTTTAGGTGGTAACATGTACACTGATAAGGAGCGAGAAATCCTGGTATGTTTGGATATCCAACATCGACTAGATAATATTTTCCTACATAAAAAATTATATTGTTAAAATTGAAATAGTTAACGTATTATTCACTATAATACAGTGTAATTTGGCTTACCAGGAGGAACTACCACTGGATCTGATCTCGAGAGAGATGAAGCTAGAACATGGTTATCTACAACAAACCCCTCCCAACCAGCAAGGCAATATTGAAACTTATAATCAAACGAATAGACACCCATAATATTTTGCAACAAGTTGCCTTTTCTATCATGATATTCACCATGTATGTCAACATTGACAGTGACTGGCATATGGGTTCCATCAATTGCTCCAACACAATCCTATAGGAAATGATACGATAATCAAATGTATACTCAAACTGTAATAAGATAAGGATGAACAATCATATAAGAAATTTGTACCAGTACGAGGTTTACCTTGAAATACATATCAAAACAGTCATTCCCACTGATTTCTGGAGGAGTGTTTGAACCAGGTGGTATAAAATATTCCGCATGGAGTGCTAAGACAACCATCAAGACCTTGTAGAAGTACTGACTCATTGTCTCTCCTGAAGTTATGGGTAATCTTACGATTCCTCAAATTGTGGCCAAGTGTATGGAGGAACATCACTAGTTGAACTCTTCTAATGTTATGTTTACCATATTTGTCATGCTTCCTTTTTGCCTTAGAATATTGGCTAGACTTAAGAAGGCTCCTCTACTCATGTGAATTTGGTCATGACTATCCACCTCGTTGGAATGAATAATGTATTTATAAAAAGGAATTTCATGTATTTTTTGTTTTATGCATTTGTCTTCTCGCTTCTTGTGCATAAACAGTTTTGGCTACAGTAAGGAAAGGAAGAACAACCGTGAGAAGATGAGTGACAGTGGTCTTCCTAGCTATGCACCCTTAAACATTATTGTCACTAAAATCCATCGATGACCTGAACTATGGACAAAGAAGAGGATTTCAGAGACGAAAGAGATACTAATAGGCAACAAGAGAGAAAGAGACCATAACAAATGCAACAACATGATTATGTTCCATGTAATAAAACTTGTCTAACACTCAAATTTGATCAAAATTTTAACATTAGTTAGCCCTATTGCATTAGGTTTTTAGACAAAGTTATATTGGTCATTGCCACCATTCTATTCCATGTTATATGTCTATACCTCTTGACTTTAAATAGAATACACCAAGGAGTACCAAGTCATAAAGATCATAAGCCCACCAAGATAAAAGTTCTGATAGTTCACATATGTTGATATTACTGTCTAATGGATGATGATTGTATATTGTTCGTGATTGACATGTGATTTGTTCCATGTTATATGTCTATACCTCTTTAATTTGTTAGCCCTATTGCATTTAAATGAGATACACCAAGTAGTACCAAGTGATGAAGATCAATTACACTTGATCAATTATACTGTTGTAATGCTCATACTCAAATCATCTGTTATAATGGCAAAGTATCATAATTGTCCATTTTTAGCTCTTATAAACTATTGTCATAGTTGACATAAGCTGATATTATTGTCTAATGGATGATGATTGTCTATTGTTCATGATTGGCATCATTTGTTCCATGTTATATTATTGTCTAATGCCCAAATCATCGTTGATGATTAGAAATATAGGTATTTTAGAATTTTGTTATCATATACAAATGGAGCTGAGAATTCTTCAACCTATCTTTGTAATCATCAATGGTGATTTGGGCAGTCCTTCCAAGTATCATAAATGTCAAGAATTTAATGGCTGCTATGCCCAAATCCCCATTGATTATTAGAAAGATAAATATTTTAGATTTTTGTTATCATTTACAAATGGAACTGAATTTAAATGGAATACTAAGTGATAAAGATCATAAGCCCAACAAGATAAAAGTTCTGACAGTTCACATATGCTGATATTATTGTGTACTGGCCAATGATTATATACTATTCATGATTGACATCATTCTATATTATTGTCTAAAGCCCAAATCACCATTGATGCTTAAAAGGATATGTATTTTATAATTTTGTTATCATATACAAGTGGAGCTGATAATTCTTCAACCTATCTTTGTTATGATGAATGGTAATTTGGGCAGACCATCTAATCAACCATGTAGAAAATGTAATGGTTGTTCTTCCCAAGCCACCATTTATGATTAGAAATATAGGTAATTTAGAATTTTGTTATCATATATAAGTGGAGCTGATAAAACTCAAACTTAGGTAAGTTATGATGACCTTTTCAACACTTGTTTTTGGTGATCTTTTATGAAAAATACAAAAATAAAGAATATATAAATTTTTTAAAATAGGACATGGGGGAAGAGTATAATTACCTACACACCCTAATTTTGTGTACTTGTAGAGCCTAAACTATACGTCAAATTTTGATGATTTTTTTATTGTCTTTGTATGCAATTTGACACCTTAAAAATATTCCTTGACTTCTAGGTATTAACAAAACTTCCTATAGAGATTTTTTGGATAATTGGTAATATATGAAACCCTTCAATCTGCGCGTGGGAAGCCAAAAAATTACCACTCAATCCTTGCCGCGAGAAAGAAAAATATTAGCAAACGCACAGGGAAGCCAAAAAATTATGATCAATCCTTGCCACATATTTGCCAAAATATACTAGTGCTACCAATATGTCAATCAACAAGTACAACTAAGTTCAACACAATGGTGTCACATGTGTAGAATCCAAGAGAGAAAACAACAAAAATATAGCGTCAGAGATACAAGGAGACATTAGTGCATATTGTAACACTGATATGAGAGAGATGCATTGAATGTTTAATGTAAGGGTGCATTAAAAGAATGACCATAAATGAATGTAATAAAAGAACAGTGGATGGACCATGCATATAGTAAAATAAAACATAATAGATCAAAGAAATAATGACATCCATAGTGATCAGGCAACTAATGTAATGCCAAAATCCATTGATACTATATGGATATTCAAAATAATGATGATAATAGTAACTACATAGATATATCTGGATAAGGCAATCACCAATAAAAGATGCATAGTTCTTTCTTACTACTAAGATGTGCATCTTGTAATAATTCAAGTTTGAAAAGAGCATGTCAACATGAAGAACAATGAGAGACATGCCATTGAGCAACCATAACATGGAACATCAAATATACATAGAACAATGACAAATAATATTCAAACATTGATGCCTTGAAGACTCATTAAAGGACCAAATGAATAAGAACAATATAACAACAATAATTTATCCATAGGGAAATCTTGAACAGAACATGTATCAATAGTTGAGGGAAAATTTAATAAGAACCCTACTTTGTTAGAGCAACACCAGATCTTGATCTTCCATATCAGGGAAAGGAATTGTTATTGAGGAACATATATAGTTGTTGGGGCAGAATTACTATAGAGCACCAGGAACACCAAATAGTTTATGGAACAAAGTACTACTGGGGATCTTGAAAATAAAGTAAAGACACCCCTTGCGTGAACAATGATGGACATGGAAAGAAAAAGACACGTTGAATAAAAGTATATCGTTAGCAGTCAATACATGTTAAAGTGGAGAGATCATTCATTTTCATACGATGAAAATCACTTAGCAATGAAGACAAGCAGTGATGTGAGTCTAAGAGCGCAGTGCACTTAATGTTGTTACAACATGCTCCAGTGGGTAGTTAAAGACTATTCAAAATAGTGACAAATGCTGAAACACAATTTGTAAAGAAATATATTGCTAGTACATGTAGAGATACTTTATGGTCATTATGTATCACCTCTGACACAATGATTTCATCAAGTAAAACCATCTGGTTTTAAAAGATCTAATCAGTAGCAGAAAGAGCAACAATCATTATGGAACAAAAGAAAATAAGCAGTCCATTGGAAACCACAAAGAGGTGACAATTAGTAATCTTCATCAGAGTATTATCTTCCTGCTCATATCAAAGCTTGAAATTTCTAAAGAGAAAATCTTGTTGATGGATAAAATGTATAAAGAAATGTAAAATGCACACACGAAGACCATGTCTGGAGACAAAGTAAAATGGGTTTGGATTCCCGTGGTCATTCCTAATAAGGAGCTCTCGGTATCAAAGTACAAGCAACTAAAAAGATAATGCCATGGACATTCAGACCCATGGATGATGGAAATATCAACTGTCACTAGAAATATAACAGAAGCCATCAGGTATCAAGAACAATGAAAGTATCAAGAAACCCTCGGGGGTTTAAAAAAAATGATGTAAGGTGCATATACAAAATATCAAAAGCTCCAACCACAAATACCCTATCAAAGCCTCAAGATATCCAATGCTTTAGATTTTACATAAAGAAAATCATAGCCGTATGTTTTATAAAGACAAATACTACAGGGGGTTTCTTTTAGTTTTTTTTCTATGTTATTTTAGGTACCCATTTCAATGTAATCGAGCTTCAATGTTTAAAATACACATTTAGTATAGGGTTGCGACCAAGCGAGAACATTTAGCCAAATATGAGCCCATGGCCTTATGAGATGTATAGAGAGATTCATGTATATGATAGAAATTAAAGCCCTCTTGTTCTCAAGGAAAATGTGCAGGAAGGTGAGGGGTTTGAAGTTTTTATAACAAAGATTTGGTGTTTCCAACTTGAAAGCCATGACATACCAAGAAGCAAAAAGCAACATACAGATTTTGTTTATGTTGTGTTGTATTACAGGTGTATATAAAAAGAAAAAATGAAGCCCGCGACCCAAGATTCAAATCATAGATGAAACACATGCCAAAAAAACAAGTATTACCATGTTCCATGCATGCTAGCAGAATTAGGAGAATGCCATTTTTTGGTTATGTAGCAAAGTTTGGGACTCTGTGAGAGAACTCACCTTCAGAACAGACACAATTGGTATTAGAATAGACTCCAGAAAGCCATACACTGAAACCCTAGTTTTTCTCCACGGTTAGCAGCAAAACAGAAGTCTCTAGAAGTCTCATGAAAAATAGCAAACTGGAAATGAGTTCCAAGTTAAGGTTTCATCCCTTAATATTTACGGTGGCAAGTGCGTTTTACCAACAGGCATGCCCAGACTCGAAAACTTTATTAAAATTGGCTTTAAAAAAGGGGAATTGGATTCCAATTCCAGCTTCTCAAGTAGAAGATTCAAATTCCCAAAATAGACCAAAATAGAAATTCAAAATACCAAAATGTATATTTTATTAATTCAGCATTAGAAAATGCTAATTCAAGTCTAATTCCCCTTACCAAACGGTAAAATTACAGCGTGCCTATCTAGGCACATTGATAATGAATTGAAGAATTACTAGATCACCCACATCAAAATGAAATTGAGGTATACGGGGATCGACCTTCTGAGCCATCAATCTAATGGGTCTAATTCCCCTTACCAAACGGTAAGATTACAGCGTGCCTATCTAGGCACATTGATAATGAATTGAAGAATTACTAGATCACCCACATCAAAATGAAATTGAGGTATACGGGGATCGACCTTCTGAGCCATCAATGTAATGGAGACACCCATTTACCTGAGTACAATGGAAGCTAAAAGCTCCTAATTTTTTGCGCGAAGTCAAGGAAATCAGAGAGAACAATGTGCAATGTCCGGCTGTAAAATTAGAGGCAATATCGATATTGGTCTCAACAACAAATCAATCAGAGCCATTAGAAGATGACAAGGTCAGAGTTGAAACATCCAATTGTAAAATTCCTTCTAGGTATGGAGTCGATGCCATCTTCATTTTAATGGAGACGATGATACGGGTTCGAACCTTGGGCCTCTCTTTTCTTTTGAAATGGAAAGCTCCTGAGAATGCAACGACAGACTGCTGCCAGAGAAAGGGCAAACCACGCCACTGATTTTGCAGGGCGAAGTAGATTTGTTGGAGCTTGGTAATTTTATAGTTTTCAATCTCACACTTGAGGTTGCTTCCACACAGGGTTTGGTTCCCTCCTACAATGCTTCAGCCGCCTTGGAAGTCCAAAAATTTATTAGTGAAAACAGCCATCAAGCAGCAGTGCCGCACCTTATGGATATGCTGGTCATGGGTTCGATCGTCGCTCCCTACAAAGCTCTTATGCAGCTATGTGCACAAGGCATATATCCCTTCTGGCCAGGGTAGGGAGCTAATGTAATCGTCTCATCTAACTATCCGTCAGTCCTTTATATTCAAGATTGGGACATATGTGTTTATGTTTCGCATTGCCATCGTAATGGATATCTCATAATGGGATTTACTGTACTGTTGGTTTAATATATGTATTCTGGCTTTGGTGTGCTTATTTAGATGATTTTTGGTCATGACAGAGTGACTCGGCCATTGACCACAGGGGCTCCATGGATTTTGATGTTACTCGATATTTGGTAAAAGAAAGAGGGGAGAACAATGCTGGCGATACTCCCTCAAGGGAAACATACAAGAAGGGGCTTGTAGCAAGCTTGTCAAAGGACAATAACTAACATTCTTCACCGTTACATGCCCCAAGTGCGTGCTTAAATTATTTGAAGTTGAACATTACACTTAGTTAGATGGCATATTATTCCTAAGCTTAGACAGTTTAGCATGGCCATTTTTCTTTCTTATACAAAGTTCTTTTCTCTTTTCATTCTAATACGTAGTCTGGAAAATGTTGGCAAAGGATGGGACTGTTGAGATGAGGCATGACTGTTGGTTGAGCTGGACGAATTACTTGTGGCCTGATTGTAAACGTCTTATCAGACATGGAAGAAAAACTCATCATTGATCTTAGGTAAAAACAAACAATTCAGTTTTTATTTTTATACATTCTTGTGTTGTGTTCGGGGAATATCTTATTTTAAGCTTTCCTTAGTAATTGGTAAGCCCTATTCATTAGCAGCACTTTTGCAAAGAGTTTGGTCCAGATCAACCTTCCATTTGTTGTGATGCTAGTGCAATAGTCCAGCTTATTCCTTAAAATTGTTATTTAAAAATAAGTTCTAACCTAACTATTATTTGATTATTATGCTGAGAAAGCACTTAAATTTGAAAATTAAAAGAACAAATAATCAATGCTTATCAAAGTTGACCCTATAAAACTCATGTTTTCGTATTCTTGTTATTGCTAACACTGAATTCTAAGCTCATTTTCAGCGCCTTCTTGTCTGAATGTAATTGAAACTTTTGATCTATTTTTATGGTTTAGGAACCATAGTCAGCTGCAGTAGTTTTGCATTAATCCATGACACAAAATCGTCTATTCTTTTTCTATTTGTTGCATTTTGATCTATGTTTCTCATCTAATAGAGTATGGCCTAGATCTGGCAGGATTTGGGGACTATACTTTTCATTGATGAACTAATGGGATGTAATTCCCATGCTTTTGAACCCTACATTTTCATACATTGTAACTAGCGAAGTGGCCAAGGCTCTAGTGGGCTGAGAGGAAACAGTGTTGATCTATGATCAGTGTTAATTTAGAAATTCAAGAGCATGTAATCAGGGGTGCAATATACCAAGAGCAGCAATTTAGTCAATAAATTTTGAACAAAGTGAGAGTTCTGAGTAGCATGTCATTGTCCTTATCGAAAATTAAAATATATTAATATCATTAAAAATAATATAAAAATTGTTTTTAGGCACTGGCTAAAAAAAACATAAAAATAAAAATAAATTAACATAAAGATATAAACTAAAATTTAAATAGAAGTGTTTTTGAATTTTGGAGGGAAAATAGGTCCTCACAGGACCAAATGGGAGAGCGGTATATCTACAAGCTCTGATCACTCATTCAATCATCCAAATTTTTTTGTTTTTTGGCATTTAGTTTGTGTTCCAGTTTAAGTTTGCATTTAAGGACAAAAATCCTGGACTCTGATTAGAAGTACGACGAAACCCCTACTCTCTATGGGTAATTTCCTTTTAGGTAATTGTAGTTTAAACTCAATGGCAATTTGAGTATGTTTCAGATCTACTATGCTATTGGTGCATATTATGTGGTTGGCATTCTTAGCACCATATTTGTATATTGAATTTGAGGCTTATCTATCATGGATTGGATATTAGGCTGGCAAATCGACATTGAAATTCGCAACGGACAACAGAAGCTGCGAAACTTGACCATAACCTTTGATCCTTGTTGATTAAAATCATTTGCATAGCAAATAGTACAATCACATGGTGGAGGAGTGCCAGGCTATTTGACTGAGGTCATGTTGCCTTTTGAGAGGTTTGTTGAGGTGATAATATTGGCTACCAGGTTCAACGCCCATAACAAGCATACAAACATTATGAGTGAAATTTAGAAGTAGTCACTAACAATGGCAAACTTACTGATACCCAGTGATGGAAAGACTTCCAAAATTGCATATCCTTTGTGTGATCAAGGTTGCTCCATTTGGGGAAGGCCACGGTTTCGAGGGTGACACAAATCTTGGATGTTGAGCATTGGACCATTCTACACACATTTTATAAGACGAATTTGCCAAGCAACTCAACCCTTGTCCCACCTAGTGAGTCACGCCATTTTGATAAAATTTGTACACGTTGATCTGAAACTGTTATAGCACTCATTTCAAATGAATCAAATTTATTGATTATGAGTTGGAGAATGAGTGGACAAATATATTTTTGTCAAATTTGAATGTTTTGTATGGTATATCTGGATCAATTCGATTGAATTCAATGCCTTTAATGTTGAAATTGATAAGTTGTCTGAAAGATAATATATATAGTAACCTGTGAATCAATAATTTGAAATAACTCAAGTCATCATATTGGTATTAGAGCAATTTGATCAACCAACTTGTAGGTTCAATTAATGGTGTTGAAAATATGTTGTCATTGATGTCAAAGGAGTGTCAAATGCTTTAGTCATGTCTGCCCCTGAGCATTTGAGTTTCAGAAGTACAATGGCTAGCTATGTTGGTGGAATCAATTGAAGTAGCATCTATTCCTATTGGTAGGGGTGATCCGAAAGTGTGATCTAGAGGATCTAAGGTAGGTTACCTAGACAGTGAGCTTGCTGTGGCAGCTTGTTATGATCTGTATTCCTTCACAGTTGAGAATTATGACCTGCAGTTTGAAAGGAGAGTAAGTCTACATATATTGTGTCAGATTCTAGAGTTTACAGAGTTGATCATTAGTGAACAAGAAGTTAAAAGTGACAGAATGGTCACTGTGGGAGTTGGCTTACTAGTTTGCTGTTCCAGATTGATGCGCTGAAGGCTTGTAACATGTGCTCACTGAAGATAGTGTGTGGATGACCGTTGGGACCAGATAAGGCTACATTGGGAAACACACAGGGTGTGCTTTCTTCTGGAGTAGTGTTTGGGCTATTGGACTTCGTCTATTACACGTTTGGTTAAGGGTTATGTTTTTTGGCTGACTTGCAGATGCAATAGCCCTTATATTAGGCCGACATATGAATGTGATTGTAATTGTAGTGCATATATATAGTGATCTAGGATCTGTCTTGGAATGTTGAAAAGCTATGAAATATGTTTGTGAATGGAATGATTGATATGTAGTCAGATCTATTGAATGTGAGTTACATTCCAATCATTGTGCGGCTCTATCAAAAAATTATATGTACTGTAAGAAGAGGTTATTATTATTAAGGTTGTTTAGATCAAGAGAAAGCTGAGTTGAAGGTCCGCAGATTGATGTCCTAATTGCTGAGTTGGTGCTCAGATCTTGGTGTCTTTAGTAGGTTGGTGCCTGCAAACACACTAGGGGTTTCATGTCTCCCATAGGTTTGAGCCTACTTCATATTGTAAGTGATCTATCATTTTGTTAGGTTGGATTTGGACAGTAAACCCATACCTATTTTTACCGTGGTTTTTTCCATCCTGGGTTTCCACGTATATCTGGTGTTCTTTGTGTGGATGTGTGTTTCATGTGCTGCTTGATTCTTATATTATTGAGGAGATTTGTAAAAAAATGCTTTTGATGTTCTAAGATTCATGCTTGAAGAAGTTATTAATGATATATAATGTTCAATCAAGTTGAAATTGTGATATTGATTCACACACCCCCTCCCCCCACTCAGTATATTTTGCTCCCTTCAAATGGATGTATGTAGAGCCTAGTTAGAGAGAAATAAGTTAGTTGGAAGTAACAACAAGAAACTAATGAAGGAGGCAAAGATAAGAGGAGCATCACAAATCCGGGGGTAAAGGTTGATGCCTCTATCCAGAAGTAGGAGGAAACAAACCAGTTGCTAATCTCTAATGCAACAAATCCAAAACATGAATGTCACCATATGACCAGGGCAACACATAATACCATAGGTGAAGGGAGTAATTTAAATTAGAATAGTCCAATCAACCACAAATAATAAGTCGACATGTAATCCTACCTTTTTACTCAGAGTAGAATAGTCCAATCAACCACAAATAATAAATCAGATTGCATTTGCAAATTATTGCAGTTTTAGATTAAGAAATGAGCCGAGAATGGATAGACAACCTTCTATCCAACAACCCCTAGAGACCAGTAGCAAAAGTTGAGTAAATTGATTCTTCCTCCTTTGATGGTTTGGGGAAAAGCATTGCACATGCTTGGGTCCAAAAGTTGGACACATCTTTTACTTAGCCCCATGTTGGAAGAAGAAGCCATCAAATTTGCAATCTTCATTTGGAGGGCATAGCCCCCAAGTGGTGGCATCATGGGTTGATTACACAACGGCATGATCATATTGTTACCTATGCTGATTTTACCTATAGACTCATGGATAGATTTGATAGAAATTACCCTGAGGTTCATTTCAGGGAGCTGGTTTAGTTGAGATAGCATGTCACAACGTATTATTTTGGATCAGAATTCTAGTATTGGTTATACAATTTGGATGTGACAGAGAGGAGGGCTTTTGATACTCCTCTCTCAAAGCTCTCTAAATACATGACTTGCACATGTTAGTTATAAGGAAGAAAAGCGTCTCTCAAGTGGTTAGAATTGGCTCCAAGCAAATAAAATTTATTTAATATCATTTATTCATAAATTTAATTTACTAATTAAATAAAAGTTTATTGCTTAATTTGAACATTAAAGACTTTGTAAAATTGGTGGTTAATATCTGATCTGCCACGAACAAGGCTGGCCGACCAGCCTTAATTTCGGTTCATCACAATCACTTGCCAAGAAGAAATTTTACTCCAAGACTCCTCCAATAGGGCGACAAAAGAAATCTTTTGAAAAGGTTTTCTCCCAACCTAAGGCATTACCTCCAAAACCAAGCAAGGTTGAAGAATCCAAGAATGAACTTTGAAGGAAGAAATTATGTTTTTCTTGTAGAGTCATGAGAGCGAGGGGTAGATGCTTGGGAAAGGGGTAAATACACGACATATAGATTATTCTTGATGAGGGTTTAGAGGTAGAGGAACCCAAGCTTGAGATTTTGGTTAATGAGATGAAGCATTAGGGCAAAGATGAAGAAGGGTCCTCAGAAATGAAGCATCCACCGATAATTACTTAATAAAATATGAAACAAATGAGTAAACTAAAAACTCTATTTGCATTATGTATAGATATAGGTACACACTTCTTGAAACTAGATTGATAATATATGCAACAAATCTAATTACAATAGGGATGCTCTTTCATAAGAAATTCAGAATTGTAAATGACAATGTAAACAAATTAGTGAGAATCATCTACTCTTTTGGATGAATATGCCAGGAGAGAGAGAGAGAGAGAGAGAGAGAGAGAGAGAGAGAGAGAGAGAGAGAGAGAGAGAGACTTGAATTCATTACGTGAATATTTGACAAGCTAGCATACCTGTATGCTCATGCATCATGTATAAAATGTGCATGCCAAATTGATAACGTACTATAGAAGACAATGCAGATAAAATGTGCATGCGAAATTGATAACGTACTATAGAAGACAATGCAGAGAGAGAGAGAGAGATGTTGGCTTGAATTCATTACGTGAATATTTGACAAGCTAGCATACCTGTATGCTCACGCATCATGTATAGAATGTGCATGCCAAATTGATAACGTACTATAGAAGACAATGCAAATCAACCCAAGCAATGCACTGATGTGTGTAAATAAATAACAGTTGATGTTTATAGCATAGAATGTCTCGATCATTTCATTGTGATCAAGATGGATAAAATAGTAACAAAGCCGTATTGACATTAGTTACATTAATATAATTCCAAGGAAACAACTTTTATATGTAACGGCAATAGTTATACCCATTGAAATCACATATTTGCATTGTATCACCACTTATCAATTTTCAATGTGCTGGTTGCAGTGAAACAGAACATTGTTTGACTTTGAATGAT
>MU224257.1:3195428-3238659 GCA_018584345.1 Thuja plicata | reverse complement strand
AGAAATTTCTGGAGTAAGAGAACCATCTAGAATGATGGTGCTGGAAGTTTCCAGCTTTACTGTGCTGGTAGGAAGTGGTTGGTGCCGACAGAGACTTTGTATAGGAGATAATTAATTATTTCCAACACATATCAACATGCTCCAAGCACTCATTTCAATTATCCATTTGACTTCCAGTTTAATTGTGTATTCAGGGACTGTGAGCAGAGGTAGGAGGAAACCCCTGCTCTCTTTGGAGAATTTCCATTCAGGGAATTGTAGTTTAAACTCAGTGGCAATTTGTGCATGTTTCAGATTCGCAGTGGTATTGGTGCAAATTCTAGGATTGGCATTTTTAGCACCATATTTGTACATTGAATCTAAGGCTAGCCTATCGCATATTGGAGATTACACTGGGGACTGGACATTGCAGCTCTCAACAGGCAAGGGAAGCTGTGGAACCTAATCATAATTCATTCCTCACCGATTAAAATCTTTTGCATTGCAAATGCTATTGTTGCATGGCTGGTGGAGGAGTGCCAAGGTAATTGATTGAGGTTGTGTTATGTTTTGAGAGGTCTGTTGGGGTGATATTATTGGCTACCAGGTTCAGCACTATGGCAAGCATACAGACACTGTGGTCGAAGTCTGGAAGGTTGGCACTAATAGTTACAAACTCACTGATACCCAATGATAGAAAGACTTCCACAGAACTGCATATCCTTGGTGTGATTGGGACTGCTCCATTTGGGGAAGGCCATGGTTTCTAGGGTGACTTGAAACTTGGATGTTGAGAGCTGGACCATTCTACACTCATTTGCTAAGACACATTTGCCAAACACCTCAAACCTTGTCACTCCCAGTGAGTTGAACCATTGGGGATAAAATATGTATATGATTATTTGAAACTGTTATAAACAGTTGTGTCAATTGAATCAGCTTTATTGTTACCGAGTTAAAGAATCGGCTGACAAATATATTCTGTCAAATCTGAATGTACTCTATGTGTATCTTGGATCAATTCTATCGAATTCAGTGCCTTGAATGTGAAAATTGATAAGCTGTTTGAAAGATATTATATACTGTAACCCGTTGATCAGTAGTTTGGATCAAGTCTATAGAATTGAGTGACTCGGGACATCACATAGCTTTTTTCTCTGTCAGAGAAATTACCAATTGAAACATTGCATATATGATGACACTCCATATATACTGGATACTAATTAAGAAGAGGCAGCTTGGTGTGCTATGTAATCTTGCATATTAAGTTGTTAATTGTGTTATCGTATACTTAAATGGTCATATTCTTGCTTTGCAAAATCTGGGAAACTTGAATATGGAAAGTTTCAAGGATCATTATAGAATGTGCGAGGAACTAACATGTTGAATTCACCATTTTCTTTGATGTCTAATGACCTTTCAATAGGGAAGAGGACTTAGTAGTTGAGCACCCTAACTTTGCTCCTTTCAAATCTTATGTGGCAATTTCAAATCACTTTAAATTTTTAACAGCAGCTTACTTGGCAAGTCCCTTGTTTATAATTAAGGTTCCAGGTCCACATCACCAAATATGATGCCACATAAGCATGCTTTTAGTTGAGGTGTCCAAAATGGTCCTGAAAAAAGCTATACCAGTAGTTGTGCACTAAGTCATGTTTTATTGGTGCTCTAGTGTGGCTGTTGTACACTAAATTTTGCACCCTATTCAAGCTCTCGTAGTCTTGATAATCTAGTATAACATAGGAATCACTTCTAGGTTGTGGGACCTTTGCTAACTGAAGTGAAACCTCCGGATTCTAGGCCGGTTCCTCTTGGATAATCACCTTATTTGCTCTTTTAACATGAAAGTAAACTTGGAAGGAAAAGGGATAGGAGTACTGAAGGGAAATGATTAAAAAAGCAAACTTAACCTACTAGGTGATGCACTGAAGGTAACATGAATCACAATATAATGACCAAGAATTAACCTGAAATCTTTGAATTATGAAAAGTACAACTTCTTAGATAGGTTTGCAAAAATGTTTCATAGAGAGGTCTGAGGTGAAACTATGGGAGGAAAGAGAAGATTTTACATAAATAGCTTCAAAGAGGTAGAGACAGACTATGACCTGCAAACAGACATCCACTCTAGCAAATAGGTACAAGAATGAGACAAGAGAGCTAGAAATGAACAAAATTCACAAAACTAACTTTATCAGATCACCCACAGTAGTACACGAAGATGCAGAAAAGAAGGAAAACTTGAGATAATCCACAAATTTCTTCAATAGTCAGTCAATATATCATTCTTTAGAAAGAATCCCAACCATATGAAACCCTGAGGGCAGGAAAATGCCACAGAAAGTCTTGCATAAGCTTGGAAATTGAGAATTACAGACTATGAAAAGTTGGAGGACAAAACAAATGTCTCAGAAAACTCTTACATATCCTTAAAAAACTCCACTAGAAAAGAACCAAAAACAACTTATATACAACCTCCCCTAGCACGCAAGCTCAGGAGTCAATCCAATTCTCAGAATTAGGGTACAATAGATTTCATAAACAATTCATAAACCCTAAGACCGTCAATTCTGCTCATCAATGCATCCTAAAAATATCTCAGAAGATCAGATATGTCTTTGAATATCTTTACTTTGCCATAAATGCGACTCTCAGAAGTCAGCATCGATCCATCTCTCTGTTTGCAACTTGAAAACGTCGCCACCGCCATGGACACAAAAAATCAGATCCTTTTGAATATTTAAATTTAAACCCAAACGGTCACAGGTGGCGCGGGAGCTTGATCGACGACCCAGATTTAAATCTTTTCATAACTTTAAAACATGGCCGTCGATCTCTATCTCTTTATCCATTACTGTCTTTACCTTGGTCGACCATGGACACGTGTCAGCACAGCGTAATGGCTTAATCGATAGATTGACTGCATCTTTGCCTTAAGCCATAACGCCGACCGTTGGATCTTCACGGACTTGCTCGGTCTTTACTTTTCCTCCATTTGAAGTTAGAACTATGCGTGTGAGCGACAAAGCCTTAGTCGCATACTCGCAACACTTTTTAATTTCAAGGTCTTTAACTCGTGGCGAATGAGCGATGAGCTCTTTTTTCCTTTATCGCGCAGCCGCAGATGTTTTATGATTAGCTGCTCAACTCGAGTGAGTGAGCGACTGCATCCATTCCTTTTAATCGCGAGCTCGCAGAACCTTGCTGACATGATCTTTATCTTGCGCGAGTGAGTGATGAGCTCAATATAACCCTTGATCGCATACTTGCACAACAAAATATGTTAAGTGTTTTAGCTCGGTGAGTGAGCGATGAGCATGAAATCCCTCAGCGAGTGAGCGACGAGCAGAAGATTCCCCTTGATCGCATAGTCGCGAGCTCAAAGACATAAAGTAAAATTTGATCGCGACTGAGCGGCGAGCTCCCTTTTCCTTCGATTGCGCACTCGCAAGCTGGAAGGAACATTATGAAAAACCGTCGCGACTGCGCAATCGCATGACAATCCACTCACCCGCCCACTCGTAGAGCAAAAAGACTTCATGACAAATGTAGCGTGACTGCATGACTTGCTCTTTATAAATTCAGCGCGACTGAATATAAAAAGTGATCATAGTAGAGAGTTAAAATAACATGTGCAGAAAAGGAACCTTAAGTGGCGAAAAAGGTAATGAAGAAACATAACAGCCACCAAGGAACCTAGGGTTTGGGGAATTTTCAAGGGTTTTGCACGTAGGTTATTTTGCATGAATAATGAGCAAACCAAAGACCTAGAAGAAATCCAGAGAGCAAGATCAGACCAGGCAAAACACAAAAATCATACAAGTTGGGCTCTACCCTTGTGGGAGCCACATTTTACTCCACTTGTAGCCAAATTTGACAAGATGAGGAAAATTTGGATGACAGTGGCATCACATGATTTGTTGCTTTTTAGTTCTAACAAATACATTTCATTTAATTTTTAAGTACTCATAATCAACACTAATAAATTAATAATTTTTAAGTTACATTTGCTAGTGTTTTTTTATTAAATATTGGGCATTAAATCAACAAATGGTATAACAACTATTGAAACATACTCAACTTACATTTTTACATCTCTTGGCACTCTATCACATCCTGATGATGGATCATGGAGTGTGATTCAAAACGTTGATCAAATTTTTTTTTGCACATAATCTGATCTAGAAGCAGCATGAAAAAAATTATGAATTGTAGAAATCTTATTATCATTACATGCTCAACTACTGAATTGTCTCCTCTATAATAACAATCGTTGTGCATAATAAAAGATGTGCGTCCTTTTTTGTGTTATTAAGTGGGGCTTTATTGAATAAATGAATCTACATGCTTGATATTTTGAGCTTGATAAATTTCAAACTTGACTCTTTTGTGTTCTTGTATTGAAAAGAGATTTTCATATGGTTGTAACTCGGTGCTCTTATATTTTAGGATTTGATAAGGAAAAAACACTTAACGACGGCAGCCAAAGCTTAGATTACAAAAATAGAGCCTGACAAGTTCCCTGGGCAATGGTGAGTGATCACTGCTAAAGACCAAAAGGTAGAATCTAACTCTAGTTTGGAGAGAATATAGATTGGTTTTCCATAGCATACTGAATTCCCCAAATTCATTTACACATTATAGAATATAGGGGCTCATGGTCTTGATTAGGATAGTTCATCTATCCAAAAATTGAATAGGGTTTGGTGGCCCACTCCATTTGTTTACAAGATCATCTCAACCTTTTATTTTTGGTTTTGTTTATTGGCTCATTTCTTTTCTTTGCAATGAGTTTTGCGTTGAAAATTTGTGGCTTTTTTCCTTCAATCACTGTTATAAGTTATTTTGCACAGTTGTCATATGCATTCAAATATTAAGCCGATTTAAGCTACCAAGGGCATGTTAAAGATTTTTGTATACGACTACCATTTTCTCTCTTAAATCTTTTATCTGGTTGAGACTAGGGTCCAATTTAGCTAATTGTTAGTCATGGTCTTTCAGATATTTAAAGTCCAAGTTATTATTTGTTTTCTTTTTTTAAAGCTCGTCACTTCTCCTGTTGTACAGTCCATCTGAGCTAAAAAGTCTGAAAATTTTGAGGACCATATTCCAACGCACAATTTTCATTGTTGTCTAGAGCGGATTCTATTTTATTAACAAGAAGTTTAGTATTTTCTTTTCCTTCCTTTTTTTTCCTGCGGTTCTACAGTTCTCAATACCACCTTCCCATGTAGTTTATGAGATTTTGGGATCATTCAGAGCCAAATAGGGATTTTCACATTTGAATCAAGCAAAATTCATGAAGTATAATGTGGAAGTAATCAACATCCCTTGAAACAGATTTATGGGATTTTATATGGTTTTCATTGTCATGAGCCATGTATTGACGTATATAATGCAAAAATACAAATTTTAATGAATGACGTAATTGTGACAAATTATACATTGCCTTCTATATATGAGAAATAATGTACAATTATATGATAATTATATAATTAATGTTATTAGTAAATTAATCAAGATTAGTAAGATTAGTAATGTTGATTATATATACTAATTATAATGTTAATAATATCAACCAAATGTTGATTATAATATATACTAATCACATATATATAGTCATCCTTATTTAATGAAAGTAAATATATATTTATAAAAAAGATAGTAACAAATATATAAATGAAACATATAATATATTCATCACTAACTGATGATAGTAATTATATTATTAAAAAAATCAACACTTATAAGTTATATAGTATCGACTAAGTTAGTCGACTAAACTACTCCAAACAAAATGACATGCTACTGCAACCAGGGGTCGCGACCTTGCCGACATGAAAGTATTGAACAGGAAACATCGGTCTCCTCAAAGGGGGGGGCGGGGGTGGGAGGTGAACGGGAATAGGAGGGGAGTCAACGTAGGAAGTATATATTCAATGTCTAATAGTCAAGGGAATAGGGGATTCATTACAGAGTTCTGTCGAATTCAAGAGAGACAACCCATTGTGGTATTGAAGAGCAGAATAGAGCATCGAATCAGAGAGAGATCCCTTTATGAAGCAGCGTAGGAAGCAATACACTCAGCGCTGACAACACAGTGACAGCAAATAGAAATCAAGTCTCAAACAAAGACTTACGAATATTATATCAGGAAAGGAATAAGAGATTATTAAATAAATCTTGGTGCTGATCAGATGGATAATGATCAGAAAGGAATGGTGAGAACTCGTATTTATAATTAGTTTATAATTAGTGTTCATCGAAAGAGATGAATCGTATTATATTACTGGCAGCAATCAATAAGTTGATACTAACAATATTATATCAGAATGCTGTTAGGAATTAATGACCTATATATATATAAATATAACATAATGATTATAAATGTGTAAATATGTATATGAATATTATATATATATATTTATTAATAATATTTGAATCAGAATTTTATATATATATATATATATATATATATATATATAATACATAAGATAGTAATGTACTTATAGCTTATTCTGTAATCACTCATTAATGAAAAGTATAGTCAATATGTTTATAAGATTATATATTCAAGATCAAAATGTGTTGCTATTCAAGTGTCTGAGAAGAGGAAGAGACTGAAGCATTACCAAGGATGGGCTTATATAAATCCAAGCAATGGATCTTTGTCTTAAGATAGGGTAGGGGTCAGCGTTCTGGAAGCCTTGAGGGCAAAACTCAAGATGAGATACGGATTTGGACCTGTAAACTTTGAGGGAGTCCATTACAAGTTGGTATCTAGGCAACTTGGATAACACCTACACCTTCCATCATCAAGTTGAATAGTAATATAATTGGATATACAAGAATTAATATTACTTCCTATTTATAAATATTTTGAATTGAATTATTGTGTTCTCAAGACAATGTAAGTTTGAATTAAATATGTATTAATTATGTCTAACCTAGCAGGGGACATTACATTCATGAGATAGTAGTGCACTTTACACAGTGACAACTTAAGTGCTCCAATTGGAACGTAATCGGCGTTTCTTGTAGTTGCTTTAATTGGATGAGGTGAGATCTGATCAAAGTTGTACATTCTTGACTTTTTGTTTGGTGGATGTGCGTATGTTAGCAAGGTCTTTGTTCGTAAAAACATGATAATCTGGGCTGCTTACTTATTTTGAAGAACAAATATTTGTAGTAGTTCATGGCGAGGTCTGTTGGTGTGTGATATGCATGTATGATGCAATGCCACCAGACCTCCAGGAAAAAATCATTATGCTTGAATCTGGTAACTCCCATTAACAGTAGTGGATGTGTCTGAGGTTGATACTTGATGTGACAAAAAAAAACCAAAACACTCAGCAGTAGAGTTTAGGTTTGTCAATCCCCTTAGATGACTTAAGTCAAGTTTTTAAGTTGATTTGGGTGTGCAATCCATTTAGCATTCCTTACTAATGTGATAGGTAATGTTATTATGAATGGACAGATATGTTGACACTTAAAAGTGGAAAGTCCCAGCTCATTTGCACGTATTCATTCCACAAAGCAGGCGATTTCAGGTTACCATTAAGTGTTAGTTGTTTTGCCTTTTTGGTTATATGGAGTTTTGTTTACTGATCTTGCTATTTCAGAAATTTGAAACATGACAATAATGAAATATATATTGTAATGGGCCCAACCCCTAGTTCTTTCTCATTAATTTTGATATAAAGACTACATTTTCACCTCTTTATTGATATGTTTTGCATGACAATAATGAAATATGTATTGTAATGGGCCCAACCCCTAGTTGTTTCTCATTAATTTTGATATAAATACTACATTTTCACCTCTTTATTGATATGTTTTGAAAATTCATGCTCACTATTTTATTTACTTCTAATTTATTGAAACATTCTTTGAACATTTCATATTTGAAAAGGAGTTTTCCATTGCACAAATCAGAAGAAGAAATAACAACAACAATAAAAATAATAATCCACTATTGGAAATGGAGAAATTGAATCATCAACATTGCCAAAAATAAAAAAATAAAAAAATAAAAAAATCCAAAGATTTGAAAACTTATCAATGTGTGTTTAATTTTTTTTTAAAAATTTAGCTGCTTATTATTTGAAATGCACCTATGCCTATGTCCAAAGTAATATATGATGCTTATTATTTGAAATGCACCTATGCCTATGTCCAAAGTAATATATGATACTTGCTTCATGAGACATTTGGCATTGATGCCTAGGTGGTTGGGGAAAATTTGGTATTAATACAATTTTGTTTGAAAGAACTTGAGATTTATCAAGAGCAACCTATAAATAAGCATTTGATTTGTTTTGATCTAATAATTCTGTTTACATATTAGAATTATATTATGTGTTTTGATGTCATGATAGGGCAATCAAGATAATTGTACAATAGTTTAACAGCTTTAAGAGAAAGTTATTGAATTAGGAAAGTGTAACAATATTTATTAAATTTAAGAACTGTGATTAGAAAGTGTAAGTTTTTTCAACAAACATTACAATTGTGAAAGATAATTTCAATGTACAAAGAATAGCAAAAGCATATATGAAAATAATATTTTCATTAAAGAGAAGACCAATGTTGAAAAATTCATTTTGAATCATGGCACTTATGACATATATTGAAATTAAATTATCCTTCTTTGAGGTAAGGATTAGGGATCCACTAGGTTAAAATAGTAATCAAGCCTATTAACATTGTCTCACATTAGAATTTTATTGGCCCAAGTTCGAAACTATTGAGGTAGGGAAGAGCTGGACACAAATTGCGTGTGAATTATCTTTGTGTGGATTAAATTGACTTGATTTGATATAACAAAGACTAGGTAAAAGACGTAAAATTTAAAATAGATCAACATGAATAGAGAGGTAGAAGCCTAATAAAACATTAATGAACACATATATGGAAAGAAGAGGCAGAGAGGAGTTTGTCATTGAAATTTAGAGTGCAAAGTTGAATATCACAAGATCATACCTCAAGCTTGATGATGTTGATGAATGTTATAAAGCTCTTTGGACATAAAGTTCCATTCAAAATTGAACCAATGTGGTTTAGGGACAAAGCTTTTCTTCCCATGTTAGACTATTGGTGGAAGAATGCACCTGTCTTTGACAACTCTAGAATGTTTGAAATTGTTAAAAAACTAAATTTTTTGAAATGTAAAATTAAGGATTAGAACTTATCTCATTTTAAGAATATTGTCATTGAGAAATCTAGAATACAAAAAGATCTTGAGGATTTAAATGAAATCATCATTAGAAATGGTATGGATTCAAATTCTTTCTCTTTTTAGAATTCTCTACTTAATGAACTTGACGAGGTTCTTCTTTGTGAGGAAGATTATTGGAGGCAGAATTCTAGGGAAATATGGTTGTTAGATGGAGATAGGAATACAAGGTTTTTTCCCACCTCTATAAACCTTCGTAGACAATGTAATAGGATTTTGTGCATTCAAGATAATAATGACAATAATCTAGAGGATGAGAAGGAAATTTCGCAAGAGGCAATCACCTTTTATAAGAAGCTACTTAGTGCTTAGCCTACTACAATTAACAATTCTATATTAGATTTTATCCTTATTTGTGTTACAAATAAAGATAATAACTTTATTTTTTTTAAATTTTTCTTAAGATTCTATCCTTATTTGTGTTACATTTAGAGATATTTAAATGTGTACAAATTTCTATAAATCTGTATAAATCTATATAAATTTTTATAAATGTATATAAATCTCTATAAATATCTATATTTATAAAAATTTATATAGATTTATACAGATTTATAAAGATTTATACACATTTATAAAGATTTATAGAGATTTATAGAGATTTATAAAGATTTATACACATTTATAAAAATATATAAAGATCGATACATATTTATAGAGATTTATAAAGATTTATAGAGATTTATAAAGATTTATAGAAATTTATAGAAATTTATAAAGATTTATACACATTTATAAAGATTTATAAAGATTTATAGAGATTTATGAAGATTTATACACACTTATAAAGATTTATAGAGATTTATACACATTTATAAAAATTTATATGGATTTATATAAATTTATATAGATTTATACACATTTATAGAGATTTATAGAAATTTATATGGATTTATACAGATTTATAGAGATTTATACGCATTTAGAGAGATTTATACACATTTATATAGATTTATATAGATTTATACATATTTATAGAAATTTATATAGATTTATACACATTTATAGAGATTTATAGAGATTTATACACATTTATACAAATTTATATAGATTTATAGAGATTTATACACATTTATAAAAATTTATACACATTTATAGAGATTTATAAAGATTTATAAAGATTTATAGATATTTATAAAACTTTATACACATTTATATAAATTTATAAAAAATTATACACATTTATAAAGATTTATAGATATATATACACATTTATAGAAATTTATAAAAATTTGTATACATTTATAGAGATTTATAAAGATTTATAGACATTTATATAGATTTATAAAAAATTATAGACATTTATAGAGATTTATACATATTTATAAATATTTATAGAGATTTATAGACATTTATAAAGATTTATAGATATCTGTACATATTTATAGAGATTTATAGAGATTTATAGATATTTATATAGATTTATAGACATTTATATAAATTTATAGAGATTTATATAGATTTATAAAGATTTATACACATTTATAGAAATTTATAAAGATATACACATTTACAGAGATTTTTATACATTTATACAGATTTATAGAGATTTATATACATTTATAAAGATTTATATAAATTTATAAAGATTTATATAGATTTATACACATTTATAAATATTTATAAAGATATATACACATTTATAAATATTTATAGAGATTTATACACATTTATATAGATTTATAAACATTTATAGAGAATTATAAAAATTTATAAACATTTATAGAGTTTTAGTCACATTTATATAGATTTATAAAAATTTATAGAAATTTATATAGACTTGTACACATTTATAAAGATTTATACAGATTTATACACATTTATAGAGATTTATAGAAATTTATATACATTTACAGAGATTTATATACATTTGTAGAGATTTATAAATATTTATTGAGATTTATAAAGATTTATAGACATTTATATAGATTTAGACACATTTATATAGATTTATAAATATTTATAAAGATTTATAAAAATTTATAGAAATTTATAGAGATTTATACACATTTATAAAGATTTATGCACATTTATAGAGTTTTATAGAGATTTATATACATTTATAGAGATTTATATACATTTATACAAATTTATAAAGATTTATATACATTTATAAAGATTTATACACATTTATAAAGATTTATAAATATATATACACATTTATAAAAATTTATACACATTTATAAAGATTTATATAGATTTATAAATATTTATAGAGATTTAGACACATTTATATAGATTTATAGAGATTTATAAATATTTATAAAGATTTATATATATTTATAAGATAAGATAAGATAAATTTATTAATGTCCAACAAGAGACCAACAAGGGTCTAAAGGACTGGAAAGGTACAACAAAAGGAACAGTGAACCAACAGACCACCAAACAGTGGCCGGGAAAACAACCAAGAGTGAAAAATGAAAGAAGATAACAAGAAACAACAGGCAAGAAGAACAGATACAAGATAAGGACTAAGGATCATTTTCAGGTAGAGAGAAATCCAACACTGAAAGATGATGATCCAGATGAGCAGGAACCTTGGGTCGTCGGTGTGAGCTGCTAGAGATGTGTCGCTGTCTATATAAAGATATATAGACATTTATAGAGATTTATATAGATTTATATATATTTATAGAGATTTATACACATTTATAAAGATTTATATAGATTTATATACATTTATACACATTTATCGAGATTTATATAGATTTATATACATTTATAAAGATCTATACACATTTATAAATATTTATAAAGATATATACACATTTTTAAAGATTTATAGAGATTTATATACATTTATAGAGATTTATAAAGATTTATAAATATTTATACACATTTATAAAGATTTATATACATTTTCAGAGATTTATAAATATTTATAGAGATTTATAGACATTTATATAGATTTATAGAGATTTATACACATTTATAAAGATTTATATACATTTATATACATTTATAAAGATTTATACACATTTATAAATATTTATAAAGATATATATACACATTTATAAAGATTTATAGAGATTTATACACATTTATAGAGATTTATAAAGATTTATAAATATTTATAGAGATTTAGACACATTTATATATAGATTTATAGAGATTTATATAGATTTATAAAGATTTATAAAAATTTATAGAAATTTATACACATTTATAGAGATTTATAGAGATTTATAAAGATTTATACATATTTATAGAGATTTATAGAAATTTATATACATTTACAGAGATTTATATACATTTATAGAGATTTATAGAGATTTATCCACATTTATATAAATTTATAAAGATTTATATAGATTTATAAAATTTTATAGAAATTTATAGAGATTTATACACATTTATAGAGATTTATAAAGATTTATACACATTTATAGAGATTTATATACATTTACAGAGATTTATAGACATTTATACAGATTTGTAGAGATTTATATACATTTATAAAGATTTATACACATTTATAAAGATTTATAAAGATTTATATACATTTATAAAGATTTATAAACATTTATAAATATTTATAAAGATATATACACATTTATAGAGATTTATAAAGATTTACACACATTTATAAATATTTATAGAGATTTATATACATTTATAGAGATTTATAGATATTTATAGAGATTTAGACACATTTATATAGATTTATAAAGATTTATAAGAATTTATAGAAATTTATAGAGATTTATAGACATTTATAGAGATTTATAGAGATTTATAAAGATTTATACACACTTACAAAGATTTATAGAGATTTATATACATTTATAGAAATTTATATACATTTATACAGATTTATAAAGATTTATACACATTTATATAGATTTATATATATTTATAAACATTTATACACATTTATATACATTTATATACATTTATAAAGATATATATACACATTTATAAAGATTTATAGAGATTTATACACATTTATCGAGATTTATAAATATTTATAGAGATTTATACACATTTATAGAGATTTATAAACATTTATACACTTTTATAGAGATTTATATAGATCTATACACTTTTATAGAGATTTATAAAGATTTATAGAGATTTATACACATTTATAGAGATTTCTACACATTTATAAAAAAATTGTATATATTTATAGAAATTTATAGAGATTTATACACATTTATAAAGATTTATACATATTTATAGAGATTTATAGAGATTTATACACATTTATAAAGATTTATATAAATTTATACATTTTTATAGAGATTTATAAATATTTATAGAGATTTATAACGATTTATAGACATTTATATAGATTTATACACATTTATAAAGATTTATAAAAATTTATAAAGATCTATACACATTTATATAGATTTATAAACATTTATAGAGATTTATAGACATATATAGAAATCTATACACATTTATAGAGATTTATAAAAATTTATAAAGATTTATACACATTTATATAGATTTATAAACATTTATAGAGATTTATAGACATATATAGAAATTTATACACATTTATAGAGATTTATAAAGACTTATACACATTTATAAATATTTATAAAGATATATACACATTTATAGAGATTTATAAAGATTCTATCATTGTTTGTGTTACATTTAGAGAAGTGTATGAAGTTGTTTTAATGATCTTTGAGAAAGCTTTTGGTTTGGATGGATTTACTACTTTTTTTTTTTCCAAAAATGTTGGCATTTTCTAGGAATTGACATCCTTTTAGCTTTGGAGGAACTTGGAGAAACAAATATATTTTTAAGGAGCTAAATGCTACAATGATTGCTATTATATCTAAGGTTGATAATCCTATGTCCTTTGTTGAATTTTATCCTATTGCTTTTTGCAATAGCTTTTATAAGATCTTCACCAAAGCTATATCTTTAAGGCTAGTTAAACTTATCCCTATAATTATTTCAAAAGAGTTTTGTCCTTGGTAGAGAGACTTTTGATGGGGCCATTGTGGCTCATGAAATTTTACATTCAATATCTACTAAAAAACCTTCATCTATGATTCTTAAATTATATTAAATGAAAGCATATGATAGGATTAATTGATAAATTTTGTGCTTGTACTTGAGAAATGTTTTTTTTTGACAAATGGGTTAAATGGATTTATTCTTGCATATTACTATTATATTACTAGTACTTGTTAATGGTTCCCCGCGTGGCATCTTTTCTTCATCACAAGGCATTGACAAGAGGATCCCTTATCTCCCTTTTTTATAATTATGGTAGAGGGCTTGAGTAGAGATATCAAAAAAGCTAATCTATCTAGTTCTTGGAAGGGTAATAAAATCTCTCATTTTGATGAACCTCAAACACATTGCTTATTTTTATACGATACCTTACTCTTTGGTTAGGCAACTATAGTGGAATCTAATGTTATTAAACAAGTAATCTCTAAGTACACTCAAGCTTTAGGACAATCTGTCAACTCTGCAAAGTCAAAAAATTTCTTCATGAACATTCCTCCTTCAGTCCTAAACATGTTAACAAATTTTTGGGGTTTTTCGGTTGGGTCATTCTAATGCAAGTATCTTGGTATCCCCTTTTTTGTTGGTTAAGAAAACCATCACTTTTGGGAAAAGATTATATCTTCCATTTCCACTAGAATTATGTCTTGGAATCATAAGTGACTTATTTTTCCAGGGAAAATATTAATGATTAAATCTAATTCTTAATGCTATCCGTATTTATCTCATATCTTTTCTTAAATATCTAAGAACTTTATTATTCAATTGTAGTTTGTATTGAGACCCTTTTTGTGGAATGATAATGTTGGGGGGAATATGTAGAATTCCCTTGGTTGTATGGGATGAGGTTTTTCTTGCGAAGGTGTATGGGGTTATAGATATTAGAGTATTAGAATTACAAAATAAGGTTCTGGGGGCTAAGTTAACTTGGAAATTATATGAAAATTATGAATCTAAATGGGGGAAGATTATGTTTGCTAAATATTTGAATAATGCTATTAGAGAAAGAGTCATTACGACTTCCTCCCCGCCTAAAGGATTTTCTTTCTTATTGTCAGTCTATCATTTTACCTCATTTTTCCTGGTTAATCCATAATGGCAGAAAGACTAGGTTCTGGGAGGATATATGGAATGGTTACACTCCTTTTTGTTGTACCAAAGATTGCTCTGAATTCTGAATCTATGGGGAATTTATGTTTTAGATTACTTCTATATTGATAATTCTAGTTTATTGCCTAAGGCATGTTGGAAATCTATCAACTCTATTCCTGTCTCTTAGGAGTTGAAGCTAGCCTATCTTGAAGAAATGAGTAAATGATCGATCATTATCATTGAACAAGATGATGAACTGATATGGACAAAGGCTAAATTTGGTTCTTATACAGTTAAGGAAGGTGACAATTCTCTCATTACTAATGCAAAAACTAAGTTGTTCTGTGGCTCTACTTGCCTCCTGAAAGCTAGGGTCTTTGCTTGGTTGGCGGTCCAGGATAGAGTCCTTACTGGTTTAAGGTTAAACAGGCTTGGCATAGCCACCATTTTCCTTTGTGTACTATGTGGTATCTTCATTGAATCATCTGATCATCATTTTTCTTCATTGTCCTTTCACCAAATAATGTTGGTATTGGCTTTTTATGAAGCTTGGGTGGTCTACTGGTTTATGTTCCTCTCTTAAGTCTTAGTTTTAGACTTGGCTGATTTTTTTTACTTCTTTTTTTGCTTGCTTGTGGGATGCTAGTCCCTATCTACTCATCTGTAATGAATGACTTGGAAAGGAACAATCACATTTTTAAGAAGAAACCATCTCCTATTAAGGATGTCCTATTTAACATTGAAAAATCTATCTCAAAAGTGACCATATTTCATTTATAAAAATGTTAATAATTTAAAATCCCTTTCCTCCTAAAATAATCATATTGTTAATTCTTAGCCTTCTTTAAAATCATTATCCCCACAATGATATGTTTCAGTTATATTTGATAAATTGGAAAAAGGAAGAATGCTAGATGGACTAGGCCTCCTCCTCAGAAGTTTAAATTGAATTATGATGGTGCTTCTAGAGGTAGTCCTGAAAAACTAGGTATCAGTATTTTAATTATTGATAATAAAGAAAATCTGGTCAAAGTTGCATGTAAAATGGTAAAGGTACTATTAATATGGGGGAGCTTGAGGCTCTTTGCTTTACGGATTTGGCTATCTCTTAGGGTTAAAGATATTATTATTGAATGGGATTCAATGTTTATTTTCTATGCTCTTACTAACATGAAAGTCTATAATTGGCAACTCCAATATATTCTCGATAAAGTTGTCCTACAAATTCAAATTTTCAATTCTTATGAGATTTTGCATTGTTATAGAGAGACTAATATTGTTACAAATATCCTTGCAAATAGAGATATTAATAATAAAACAAGCTATCTAGAAGTCTCAGGAGATGAACTTCTACTATTTTTGATTATGGACAAAACATGTTTTGAAGGGGCCCTGAAACCTTTTACAAGTATATTTTGAGGTGGATCTGGAACCCCACTAAGAAGAAAAGTTGCAATAGGTAAAACATTACGAAACAACAACCCAAAACTAGCAAACATACATCTTAAAAACAAATGTCATACAAAGCTCTAGCTGCCTAAAAGAATACAACACAAAGGCTAAAGCCTCACATCAAAGAACAAGTCTCCTAAGCAAGGATATCCATTGGGTTTTGAAGGCTCCCCAAACCTTAACATTGGGTTTTAACATGGCTCCTAAAACCCTCATAAGAAACCGCCTCAGAAGATTGATCATCAAAAAACTAGCTAAAACTATGGGGTTTTGAAAGGCTCCCCAAACCACCATAGGTTTTGACTTGGCTCTCACAACCACCTTGGGTTTTGAAATGACTCCCAAAACCATGACATGGATTTGAATGGCTCTTCAAACCTTCACTAGCAACCTCAAAGATAAAAGAGAGAAAACCCAGCTGAAAGAATGTGTTTTAACATGGAACCCAAAACCATCTTAATATGAGCAATAATGATTTCCTAGAAGAAAACCTTTCCCCCAACATAACTCTCCTCCACCTCAATATAAGGGGATCACACCTCCATTGGATAGTCTGATGAAAAAGTAATTCTTCTATAAAATTACTTTCGAAACTACCCCACCTCCCGACAGCTAGCAGATAGAGAAAGCCACTCTATGCCACAACAAATCTCACTCGCAATACACATCACCCTCTCCATAGATGATGGAACCAACTCAATAGGAAATGAGGTTAAGGAAGACAACAACAAAAAGAGCCAAGCCCTCCAACAGGCCACAAGAAGGCACCTCAAAAAAAAGAGGGGAGGCTTCACCTCAATAGAAATCTCTAAGGGAAGATACATAAGAGTGCCCAAAAGAGCCCACCAAAATAAAGGGAAATAGAAGCATTATACTCCACCAACATTATGAGAGGCTCCAAAACCTAAAAGCCTCTTTAACCAAAATTTGCAAGAGGCTAGAATGAGCCCTTGAAATGTTTTAGCATCCAACTGACCACAACTACAAAAAACAAACAAAGTCCTATTTTAGGGGCAAGACCAAAGAAAGGAGAAAACTCCCATCCACCACAAGACCAAGCTAAGCTAGCAGCCTTCGAAGAAACAAAGATGCCTGCAAAAGAAAGAGACAACCTAGAAGCCACAACATCGAACATTGCAGGACCAAAATCATTGGAGGAATTGGATCCACAACACGTAGAAAAACCACTTAAGTGTAGAGAAAAGACACAACCAGGGGAAACATTCCCTCTAGGAGGAACGATGTGAAACATGCTTTAACAAAATCCAACCTAGTGGCTACAATCACAAAAATTGATTCATAACAACATCGTAGCTCACCAAAAAGCACCCAAAACCTTACATCTCTCACCGACGAAATGCCCCACCCCTCAAAATGTCGAATCCTACAAAACAACAGAGGAAAAAAAGATCAGTCCCCAAAGACCGGCCCCAATAGCCACACCATCCAAGAACCAAACCCTAATAAGAAAGGTAGGGAGACGACTTGGCCCAAACAACAAGAAGCTTAGAACATGACAGAGGCATCTCAATAGCCTAATAAGCACACAATGAGTGGAAACAACCCCAACAATCAATACATCTACAAACAATACAAGAAGAAACTAGGGGAGACAACCCAATACTTCCTGCTCGAAAACTACAGACATACCGCCCACCACGAACAACTGTCTTCAACCACCAAAAGAACATGGAGCACCAAAAGAAGAGGAAACACTAAACAACCTCCAACCAAAATGATAGAGCTAACCACAAAATCCCCAAGGATCAGAAGAACCCTTGAGAAAATAATCCACTAGATCTGCCACTGAGTGCCAAGGGGGGCCACTTTCATCCATCACAATAGCCAACGACACCTATCGCTAACTAGGAATGGCCAAAAGGTACCGACACTCTTGCAAATGCCTCCATGAGTGAATGAAAGGGCCATCCAAAACCACCATTTGCCAAGGAAAATATGACCCATCTCCAAAAAATGTAGACACCCAAGTCATCATCCTCATTGTCACCAGATTTCTCCTCTAAAACACCTCCCTCTGCGATTCCCCCGTTCCTCAAAACCCTACTAACACCTATTTTCTAGCTCGCTTCCTGCTCCTTGTCATTTCAGAATTGCTCTTCGTCTCATTGATGAATTTCCATTGTTATTAAAATAATATTTGACCTTATATCGTCTAGTCATGGTAATACTTTGTTGCTCTTACCGTGTCTTTGGAATGGTTCTACAAATGTTATAATGACATAATCACTACTTGATTATGATTGTTTCAAAATGTGTAAATTAACATCTCTATGATTTCATTACGATTGCTTATAAAGGCTTTTGAACATCTCTATGCTTTACTTTTAATCTTTGTTTTCAAGTATTCCATGTTTTTGGGAATGGGAACTATTTCAATGCTTATGTCATGCTAACCTTTGATGTCTATTATTGGGATTTTTTTGGCTTATATTATTAATGACTACACGTCATTTTTAATATGCAAGTGTCCTTACCCCACTATGATGGGACATGCTTTATTTCCATTTTCCTTGCCACAACTTGTAATTATATGGCTTGGCTGGTTGTGTACTTGGTCACTCGTGTGTATGATTTATCTTCCCCGATTAGATTCTCTTATAATCAATATCACCTAGTTTACAAGCTTGACTGAGTACATGTTTATTTTTATGAAATAATATACTTGCTTCCCTGACTATGGTTTCATCTTTTTGCATATGGGTTTACCATTTTTTATTCAAGGTGGTGCAAATATGTTAAGCTTATTCGCCCAAGGATTGTACTATTGTTGGGTATGTTTCATGTGCTTACCAGGTTGCTACATTTTTTGTTGGGCCTAATCTTCCCATTATTTCGATCAGTTTTGTATGATGTGAGGTATCATTGTTAAGCATGTGGATTCATTTCTCCTTGATGACTGACGTGGTGTTCTCAGTCATGAAGCTTCGTATTGAAGCCTCATTTATATTTTCTTGGGTTTCATTTCTTCTATTCATAAGTAGTCATACTCTAATTTAGTTTCTCTTTGCACGACATATTTCCATCATTACGAAATTGCATTTGCAAGAAATTGTTTAAAATGGAATGCCGTGTCTCTTCCCCAACAATTTTGGGAAGTTAGAATTGAAGCCCAGTACACTATTGAATTACTCTCTTTGATTTTTATTCTGAAGTGTTCACTTGTCGAAGATGCCATTAGATCAATTATTGGTAATGACTGGTTGATGCATAATCCTTCTGCATGATATTTTGAAGTTGCATCTTGATTCCTTACAATTGCTATGAATTTACTTCAAGATTTTGTGGTTGTTCAGTCTATTTCATGGAAGTATATTCATTCTTCATGTAGCAAATGTGATTGATGTTGTCATTAATGATTGTCATTGATGTCATCATATCTTACCTTGTTGATGGGCTTTCAGTTGAGGTATTTTAGTTACCTATCAAAAAAATTCTTGTTTTGGTTGGTTGTGTACTGGAAGGCATGTTGTGATTGTTTTGGTCCCATTTATGCTAATATGCGCTGAAACCTCTTTCTTGGGGCGTGAACCAATCTGGTTATTGGTTGATGTGTTTCAGAGTGACCCTTTGCATTAAAACATATGTTTACTTATTTGTTGGGTCTGATGATCATGAAGGATTTGTAGCGTGTTGCTTTGCACAAGGAGGATTGTGTGGTCCACATTTCATTTCTTACCACTGTGGGAATGACCTAGTGTGACCTATTTCAAATTTTGCTAGGCTGACATGAAAGTTCCTTGTTGGCATGCATTGATACTTATAGAAGATGACCTTAAAAGGATGTAAGTGTGAGACGTCTGATGCGAGATTGCAAAGAAGAAACAAAACTCTGTATACTCTTCTCTTTGTGCGAGCATATGCTACCAGAGACAACATTATGTTGTATTCAATCTTTTAGTGGTGGATTTACTATTATTAGTGTTGTATTGGCAACTAGCTAGTTTCTGTAGGTAGTGGGACTCTTATTGACAGTGAGCCATTTCTCTTGGCTATGATAGCCTTATTATATTCAAACACAGTTAGCTTGATTCGAAGCGAGCCTACCAATAGTGAGTCATACCTTCAATGAGCACTTGTAAAAATACCTTAATTGGTGTTTTCATACTTGAGAGTAGCTCATTTTGGTTTTTCCTAGTTTGGGGTTTCCACGTAAATTTGATGTTTATTGTGCATGGTATTATTCAATATTGTTGATATTTTAATTCGTTATCTATTTTACTGGTTTCTGATTTGAAGAAAAAATGTTGAATAACTAATTCACCCCCTCTCAGTTATTCAGATTGTTCAACAATTGGTATCAGAGCTTTGGTACCTCGGTATAGAGCTTAATCACTTGAGGAAGAATTGATGGCACACAAAATGAACATTCCAATGTTTGATAGATCTGATTAATAATACCTGAAAGGAAATGATGAGGAGTTACATAATTTCATTGAGTTACAACACTTGAAAGACTATGGAAACTAAGTATGTTGCATCAACAAATGCAAGTTTCAGCCTATGAAGAAAATGAGAATGCAAGGTATGCTATCTTTAGTGCTTTATCAAAAATTGAGTTTGTAAAAGTTATTTCTCTGAAAACTACTGATGAGGTTTTGAAAAAAGATGAAAGAGATGTATGAAGGGAATGCTAGAGTTGAATTATCAAAGAAGCTCACTGCTAAGCGTATGTATGAGAACTTGAAAATGGATGAAAATGAAAATATAACAAGTTACTTTCAGAAGATTGACAATGTAGTTAATGAGGTTAGAAATCAAGGAGGTACCTTTACTGATGAAGACATTATGGAGAAGATTTGATGACCCTACTGAAAAGTTACAATGATAGATTTCTGCTATTGAATAAGTGTATGATCCAAAGACGTTTACTTGAGAGCAATTGTTTGGCACCTTGACCGCATTTTAAATGAGGAAGTTCACAAAATATATAGAAATCCGAGACAACGTTTAAACCCATATAAATAGAAGATCTGGATGATGATGAAAGTTTAGATGAATTGGAAGTAAATTTTACAAGAAAAATGAAGAAAGGTGTCGACAAGTACAAATGTACGTTACCCCTTAAATGCTTTAGATGTGGAAGGATTGATCACATTGCTACTAGATGTCCAGAAAAAGGAACAAAACAAAAGTTTAAAACGTTTAACAAGAAAGCTTATTATGCCAATGAGAATGCTAGTATATCATATGATGAATTTGAAGATGAAGACTGTTTGTTCTTGGCTGAGGAAGCCAAAACCTAAATTTGATATCTCTAACATTTGTCCAAGATCTAATGAACTTACGACTTTATGTTAGAAGAAATAAAGATGAATGATTAATTGATAGTGGTTGTTCACATCACATGACTGGTGACAAGATTAAGTGTGTGAAACTTGAGAAATATGACAGTGAACCGTTAGCTCTGGAGACAAGCAAAAGGCATATACTGTTGGAATTGGTTCTATTACTTTTGATGGGAAGCATAATACTAACTATGTTTATTATGTGAAAGACTTATATCATAATCTATTGAGTGTTGATCAGATGGGCTATAAAGTTATATTTCAAGATAATGATTGTGAGGTTAAGAAAAATTGTAAAATGATTATTGCTAGTGGAAGAAGAACAATGGGTAATATGTATCATCTGGAATGAGCTATAGAAAAATGCTTGGTAATATAGGTCAATGATAGTTGGCTTTGCACAAGAGGATGTGTCACATGAAATTTGATAATATGGTAAGAATTAGTTCAACCTGTGCTGTAAGAGATTTACTAAGATTGACAAAATCATATAGTATCATTTGCAAAGGATGCTAGGAAGGGAAGCAAACAAAAGCGTCATTTAAAGGAAAAGAACAATCTTCTATTGGTCTGCTGGTTCTTGTGCATATAGATCTATGTGGTCCAACTAGAACAAGGAGCTTACAAGGTGAAATATTTTATGCTTTTGGTTGATGATTTTTCAAGATTTACTTGGGTTGCATTTTGGAGAGAACAATCTGAGGTTTTAGAGAAATTCAAGATATTTAAGGCAAGAGTTAAAAATGAAAGTGATAGAAGAATAAAATGTTTGAGGTCTAATAGAGGAGATGTGTTTATGTCTGATGAATTTAACAATTTATGTGAGAAACATGACATTAAGAAACAATTATCTGCCCCAAGGATGCCACAACAAAATGGTATGGTAGAAAGGATGAATCAGACAGTTCAATAAGTTGCTAGAACGATGATCAAATAAAGCAAGATTAATGGAGGTCTATTGGACAAAATCTATACACACTGCCGTATACACACTTAACAGAGTACTTTCCAGAAAGAAACATGACAATACATCTTATGAGCTATGGAATGAGAGGTCACTAACAGTGAAATGCTTCAAGATTTTTGGAAGTAAATGCTACATTCGAGGAGATGAGGATAATCTTAACAAGTTTGACCACAAAGTTTTTGATTAATGTAAAAGCAGATTTTGAAGGGGCCCGAAACCCTATAGAAAGGAAAAACTTAAGATAAAGCTTTAGGAGTTCCCAATACACAACATACCAGCCTGAAAAAAGGCCTGACCCCACAAGAAACACACAAAAGAACACTGCCAAAGATTAAAATTTGAATATCAATAGTCCAGAGATAAAACCAACAACAAAATTATCTCTTAGTCCCCTTCTTATGAGACCGAAGAGTCATATCAAAAGAAGGTGAGGATCTTTTGAAAGATTTACCTTTAACCGTAATCCATCATTCTTCCACTTTAGCAGCCTCATCCTGCCAACATAAGAATCCAAGACCAAATTTTGAGCACCCAGTAAAGTTCCAACACACTGCACATGCTCGACAAGCAGAGAAATAGAACGCAGAACACACCCAAGACCAACAACCACTGAGGAAGGAGAAACAACAAGACCAACTGAACCAACAACAACTAACGTACCAGCAGGAAGCCTGGATCCATCCTCCAATGAACTTTCAGAGACAATTCCAACAGGGTCTGCAGAATGTGAAACCAACACATTGTTTGAATCAGCAAGGGGGGCACCCACTCTCAGAGTACACCAATAGCACTCTCATGGGATATAACCATGCCTACCACCGGAGGCACTATAGTTGAAGGGGACGAAGCAGGAGAATCCAGAGCCACAACCTGGGAAAAGCTCCGTAGGGATGTACTCTTCACAACTGTGTAGTGCTGGGAAGAGGCACCTTTCCACCAAGACACATAATGCCTGGTTTTACCCAAACCACATTTAGCCACAACATGACCTTTTTTAAAGCCTTCTTCACTTGAAAGGAATTCCTTCATAGTCCAAAGGCTGTATCCAACTGTCCTTAGGAGAAACAAGCTTGATCTCCATAGGCAAACCCTTAGAAGCATTAATATCCAGCAAAGTACGTGCATAGGTGGAGTGGAGAATGTCTATAGATTCCACATCCACCATCAGGAAGTCTCCCAAAGCCTCACCCACTTCCTCAAGAAGAGGATCAATCCAAAGATGAAGAGGGAGGTTTGGAAGCCTAACCCAAATAGGCATCTTATTAAAAGTATTAGAAGAGGGATTGAAATCCTCATGCCAAGGCTTTACCATCAACACAAAGCGATCATCCCAACTAAAAAAATGACCACAACGTTGATGAAGATATTTTTTTGGGATATTCTACAAAGAGAAAAATGTATTGGTGTTACAAAAAAAGACTGCATAAGATGATTGAAAGTGCAAATGTGAAAGTTGATGAGGATATTCACAGAACACCTATTAGGCACACTGGATATGAGTTTGATGGACCTAATGACATAAAAAGAGTAGAAATAAGTAGAAGAAACAAAGGAGGCTCTGACTTTGACAACTAAGAGACCAAGGTATGTGCAAAAAAATCATTCGAAAAAATAAATTATAGGAGACAAGAATAAATAAGTAATCAAAAGATGTAAAGTTGCTCAAGAACAAGTATTACTTTGTTTACTTTCATAAACTGAACTGGAGATTGTAGAAGGGGCATGCAACAATCAAATTGGGTAAAGGGGACGAAGCAGGAGAATCCAGAGCCACAACCTGGGAAAAGCTCCGTAGGGATGTACTCTTCACAACTGTGTAGTGCTAGGAAGAGGCACCTTTCCACCAAGACACATAATGCCTGGTTTTACCCAGACCACATTTAGCCGCAACATGACCTTTTTTAAAGCCTTCTTCACTTGAAAGGAATTCCTTCATAGTCCAAAGGCTGTATCCAGCTGTCCTTATGAGAAACAAGCTTGATCTCCGTAGGCAAACCCTTAGAAGCATTAATATCCACCAAAGCACGTGCATAGGTGGAGTGGAGAATGTCTATAGATTCCGCATCCACCATCAGGAAGTCTCCCAAAGCCTCACCCACTTCCTCAAGAAGAGGATCAATCCAAAGATGAAGAGGGAGGTTTAGGTTTAGAAGCCTAACCCAAATAGGCATCTTATTAAAAGTATTAGAAGAGGGATTGAAATCCTCATTCCAAGGCTTTACCATCAACACAAAGCGATCATCCTAGCTAAAAAATGAGCGCAACATTGATGAAGTTATTTTTTTGGGATATTCTACAAAGAGAAAAATGTACCGGTGTTACAAAAAAAGACTGCATAAGATGATCGAAAGTGCAAATGTGAAAGTTGATGAGGATATTCATAGAACACCTATTAGGCACACTGGATATGAGTTTGATGGACCTAATGACAGAAAAAGAGTAGAAAGAAGTAGAAGAAACAAAGGAGGCTCCAACTTTGACAACTAAGAGACCAAGGTATGTGCAAAAAAATCATCCGAAAAAATAAATTATAGGAGACAAGAATAAATAAGTAATCAAAAGATGTAAAGTTGCTCAAGAACAAGTATTAATTTGTTTAATTTCATAAACTGAACTGGAGATTGTAGAAGGGGCATGCAACAATCAAATTGGGTAAAGGCAATGAAAGAAGAATTTGACCGGATTGAAAAGAATCAAACTTGGGGGATTATGCCTAGACCGACATACAAGAATGTAATAGGTACAGAGTGGGTCTTTTGGAACAAGCTAGATGAGAATGGAAAAGTAATAAGAAATAAGGCAAGATTGGTTTGCAAAAATTACACACAGATTGAGGGCATCAATTTTGAAGAAACATATGCTCCTATTGCCTGGATGGAAGTGATCATAATATTTTTGACTTTTGTGGCCTACAAAGATTTTAAAGTGTATTAGATGGATGTCAAATAGACATTCTTTAATGGAGAATTGAAATAAGTATACAATGAGCAACCAAAAGGTTTTAGGTTAGAGAGTGACCCAGAATTGGTTTGCAGATTGAAGAAGACGTTATATGGTTTGAAGCAGACACTGAGGGCCTGGTATGACAAATTAGACAAGTACCTAATTGGACAATGATTTAAGAAGGGATATGCTGATAGTAATTTATACTTCAAGATGATTTTAGATCATATTTTAATTTTTATAGTCTATGTTGATATTATCTTTAGCAATAATGATTATATGTGCAGGGGTTTTGCTGAAGAAATGCAGAAGGAATTTGAAATGTCTATGATTGGTGAATTGAACTTCGTTCTTAGACTGCAAGTAAATCAGAATAGTAAATGAATTTTTATTTCTCAGTCCAAGTATGTTAAAGAGTTGTTGAAAAAGATTGGATTGGAGAACTCTAAACCAGTTTGTACACCTATTGTTATTGTCTATAAATTAATAAAAGATGATGAGTCAATGAAGGCTGATGCTAGTATGTACAGGTCAATGATTGGAGGACTGCTATATTTGATTGCTACTAGACCAGACATTATGTATGATGTTTGTTTGGCAACCCAATTTCAGAAAGAGCCAAAGGAATCCCATGTTGCAGTAAAGAGGATTTTCAGATACTTGAAAGGTATTGAGAATTTTTACTTATGGTATCCTAAGCATTCAAAAATTTGCTTGATAGCTTACACTGATGTAGATTGTGTTGTGTGGATAACATAAGAAGTACTAGTGGGAGAGCTTATTTTCTTTGCTCCCGGTTGGTTGCATGGTTAAGTAAGAAACACGATTCTGTAACTTTATCTACTGTTGAGGTAGAGTATTTCGCAAAATCTGCTTGCTGTACTTAGGTGATTTGGATGAAACAAACATTGACAAACATTGACATATTTTATGATGATCTGATCTCAATTATGTGTGATAGTACCAGTGATATAAACATTTCTAAGAATCTAATACAATATTCAAGAATGAAGCATATAGCAATTATATATCATTTTTTGAGAGAGAAAGTATTGAATAATGAGGTAAAGCTTGAATATGTACCATCAAAAGAGTAGATTGTAGATATTTATATCAAAGTGTTATGCAAGGACACATTTGAGTATCTTAGGCAGAAATTGGGGGTCCTACACCCTTCTGGTCTAAACCAAGTGCAACGCGGTGTACATTGTTCTAGGGCATTATGTGATTATATCTTTTTAGATTAGTGCTTGGAGGCTTCCTCTCAGGGGGAGCAAAGTGAGTTTCTCAGGAGGAGTATTTGTCATTTGTCATTGCTATCAAAGGAGGAGATGTACATAAGTTTTTGATGTTGATATCTTAATTTTTTTGTTTGTTGTTGATGTATGTTGCCATCAATGACAAAGGGGGAGATTGTTGCAAACGTGATTGATGTTGTCATTGATGTCAACATATCTTACCTTTTTGACGGGGTTTCGATTGAGGTATTACAATTACCTATCAAAAAAGGTTCTAGTTGGCTATGTACTATAAAGCGTGTTGTGATTGTTTTGGTCCCATTTATTCTAATATGCGTTGAGACTTCTTTCTTTGGGCCTGGACCAATCTAGTTATCGGTTGATGTGTTTCAGAGTGACCGTTTGCATTGAAACATATGTTTACCAATTCATTGGTGTCGATGGTCATGATGTGTTGCATGTTGCTTTGCGCAAGGAGGATTTTATGGTCTGCATTTCTTTTCTTACCACGTCATGAATGACTTGGTGTGACCTATTTCAATTTTTTCTAGGTCGACATCAAAGTTATTTGTTGGCGTGCATCAATACTTAAAAGGATGCAAGGGTGAGACGACTGATGCGAGTGTGCAAAGAAGGAATATAACCCTATATACTCTTCTCTTTGTGCGAGTGTATGTTATTGAAGGAAACATTATGTTGTGTTCATTGTTTCAGTTGTAGATTTACTGTTATCAGTATCGTATTGGCAGTTAGCTAGTTTCCATGGGTAGTGAGCTTCTTATCGATAGTGAGTCGTTTCTCTTGGATGTGATAGCCTTATTGTATTCAAAGGCAATTAGCGTGACCAAAGGTGAGCCTACTGGTAGTGAGCCGTGCATGTAGTGAGCACTTATAAAAGTCACCTTAAGTGGTGTCACCTTAATCGATGTTTTCATACTTGAGAGTAGTTCTCTGTGGTTTTTTCTAGTTTGGGTTTTCCACGTAAATTTGGTGTTTATTCTGCATGGTGTTATTCAGTGTTTTTCATATTTTAATGCTTTATTTGTTTTATCAGTTGGATCTGATTTGAAGAAAAAATATTGAATAACTGATTCACCCCTCCTTTTAGTTATTCGACTTGTTAAAAACTTCGTTATACGATAAAGATATACTTTATCATATTATGTTAAATTATAAGCTTGAATTGAGATTTTTCTCGTTGGTGGTTTCTTTAATGTCAAAAAAATTTATGGTTAATAGTCGATTGTGTGAGCTTCTTTTTGTTGTTAGGAATGGTGTGTTATCTAGCTCATTTTAAGATTCCCTTAAAGATTTTGGGAGGACTTTGGAAGATGTTTCTCCTACCCTCGTTTCTTCTACTGTTGATAGGTCATTGAGTCTTCATACTCTCCTTGAACACTCTGAAGAATGTGATGATAGTGTTAGCACTGTCAAAATCTTCACGGTTCTAGGCTTTTACAAGTGTTTTTTCCCTAGTCTCGCAAGCCCTAATACTATGTGCTTAAACCCTTGTGTCTTTTTTAGAGAAAAACCCTAAAACCCTAAGTCTTTGTGGCTTGTTATAATTTCAAGTTACCTTTTTCATGCCACTTAAGTTTTTTTTCCATGTGCCTAAGTCTTTATCTCTTGATCTCGCAATGTTTGGAGGTTAGCACTTGACATTCAATGACTTGGCACGACGGTTATCTCCTAATCTCGTAATGCTCACGGTCAAGTCCATAGCATCTGGAGATCTCGTGACACAGGAATGACTTAAATTTTTAATGCTTGTCTCTGAATCTCGTAAGGTGGTAGTCAAGTCTTGGAAAATTTGGAGATTCAGTGAAGACCGTCGATGCTGGACAAGATCTAGGACTGTCGCTGGATCTCGTAATCTAAGACGAGTTAAGTCCTACATCTAGAGATTCAGAGATAGCCTTATCTCTGAATCTCGAGACCAAACCAAGGTTGGAACTTTCATTTGGAGATCACGAGATAAAGCCTTTGTCGCTGAATCTCAGGACAAACGTGAGTTAGGCAAAGTCTTTTGGAGATTGAACGAGTACCGTTAATCGAGACCAAGATGTGCGGATGGCGCTGAATCACCAGATAAGTTAAAGTCAAGCCAAAGTAGTCAATGATCAAGAAATGCAAGGCTGAGATATGACAAGATACATACAAATGTCTAAAAGAATTAGAAGATCTAGGGTTGTCGCTGAATCTCAGAATGGAACTAGAGTTAAGAATTTTGTTCAACAATTCAGAGATAGCTTTGTCTATGAATCTCTTAATTAAACTAGAGTTAAAGAAGTCATTTGGAGATTCAGAGATATGCCTTGTTGCTAAATCTCGAAATGGAACCTCAGTAAGGCCAAGTCTTATAAGGTCACGTACCAACCGTTGATTAAACCAGGAGACTTATAAGATCAATGGATATCGCTCAATCTCTTAATGAACCATGGGTTAAGGCAAGCATCTGTCGACTTAGAGATAGCCGTGTCTTTGAATCTCAAAATAAAACCATAGTTAAGACAAGTATCTGGAGATTTAGAGATACGAAGGGATTGTGAAGGATAAGTTAAAGGCAAGTTAAAGACAAAGATAAATGTGAGATATATACCGCGGTCAGTGCCAAGCCTCAAAGACCAAGATGGACAACAAATAATGTATGAGGCATCGCGACAAGGTGCCACCTGTCCGGATCAGATTTTTGAAGCCCGGGTGACTTAGAAAATATCTACGACTGTGATTTAAAATAAGATAAAGTCTTATTCTGGGCCATTGATTCCATTTTCCGCGCCACCTATAGCCGTTAGAGCTTGATATTCAAATATTTAAATCTATTTCTCAAAGGTTTCATGGCAGTGGACTAAGACTTTAGCTGTTGGGAAAATAAATGGATCGATATGATTTCTGGATCGTATATGTGCATTTGTAGGGTGTTTCTTGGATAGGGATTAGGCATTTTAGAGTGCATTTATGATGAAGTGATAGTTGGGGTTTCTGGTGAGGATTTGTAGATCTTTTATAACCCTAGGTCAGTTTGATATCAGATTGTACTCATGATGGAGTATGAAGAGGGGTTGCTTCTTGACGAAGGCAAGACAAATTGGTTGGTAGGGAAGATTGGATCAGATCTTTTGAGAAGATCAGTCAGTGAAAGGAAGGACTTCAGTAAATCAGATTGTCAAGAAGGACATATGTCAGATAGATGTAACCTTTAGGATTCTCCTTCTTCTATATAAATCCTTTTCTCTGTTGTAGGGGTTCGAAAGTTTTGGATTCCAAGTGCTGGTTCCAGGCTTTAATCCCAAGGGGATATAACAGACTGTATCATATTGTATTTAGATAGAATAGAAACTTTCAGATATTTTGCACATTTTTGAAGTGGTGTATGTTTTAGGTCATATTAGAATATGAACATGATTCATCATACTTAATATAATTTTTCCAATTTCAAGTCTCTCCTTGGTGTCTATATTTTGAGTTTTGAATCTTCTGGTTCACTGCATAGAACTTCTCTATGTATATGTTTTATTCTATAGTTTTGATCTAGGATCAAATTAAATCAGCTTTGGATAAGACATAGACTCTTTAGGTTTGTCGACAGAAGGATCTTATAAGTAGTGGTTGGTTTGGATTGATTGTGTTTATGGCTTTGAGTCTTTGACAATAGTTGGTTCATGTTTTCTATATCTGCATTTGAGACATTGCCCAATCAATAAGGCACTGATCAGGGATTAGTAGATTATGTTGAGATACATGTTTGATTGGTTTTGGGCTATATTATGCAGTCTTACACATCAAAACCATTCCAAGTTCTTTTATGCTTTATGGTTGTTGGTTGGTGTCCTACATGGTAATGGAGAGTCAATGAATATCTGGTTAGCATTTAGTACTTTCTTACCATTATCTATTGTTATAATCTAGAGTAATAAGGAGTTGTAAAGAGTTGAATATCTATCTAGATTAGGTGTACCTGCCTTGGTTTAACATAGCCAGAAGTGTAGAGGACAGGCTTGTCCCTATAGTTGGTCCAGTTACCTTGCCGAGCTTTCATACTTGGAGCTAACCACACTTAAAATTAGTCTCAAGGTATATTGGTAGCTTTTCAAAGTGTAAACATTTTCAAACACCAACAAAATGGTGACTCTACTGGGGAGTCAGTTATAGAGTCATGTGCTACAAAGAAATATTCCTCGTGTTTTATAAAGTGAGTCAGGTTTTCTTGTCTGTCATTGCATATTGTCTGAAAGTCCAAGGTTCTTAGAAAAAATATTTATACTATCTCACATTGGTGAGTGACGACTCCAAGTTCTCTGATTTGCACTAGTGTGCATGATTGAAGAAAGGCTAAAAAGAAAGAGGTGGACATGCAATGAAGATGAAGCAGATACTTGGACTCCTGTGACTATAAGCATAGTCAAGAGAGGAATTTTTATGAGACCCTATATTAGGGGTGTGTTGTGGTTTTGATGATTTAAAGAAGGTTAGAGTTGGGAAAGAGTTCTCAACCGATCTGAATCTTTTCCTCTGAAAGGAGGTGGCGAATCTACCAAAGTTTTTGAAGCTGATTTGGAGGTGACTTCAGATCAAAGTTTTGCAGCAACTTCATCACATCCAGGTATTTTTTTCATTGGATAATCTTTTGTTCGATGAAAATCAGTTCCTAAAATTTTCCCTATTAAGTGATCAACACTAATTGAGAGAGAAGAGAGTGAAAAATTTATAACCATCTTGCCTAATATGATGTCACAACCGCATAGAGGTAGGTTGTATGGGGCTATAAATTTCAATGGCATCCCTGGTTACCCACACCTTATTCCATCAGAAGTTAGAAACCACTTGCCTAAGTTCAGTGGTATGAAAGAGGAATAGACTGAGAAACATCTGAATAGTTTTATTAATTTGATAAATGATTATGAGGTTTATCATGAGGAAATCATTATGAAGTTGTTTACACAATCTTTATTGGATGATGCAAGAGATTGGTTCTCATATTTGTTGCCTCAATCTATCAGCTCATGGGAAGAATTGTAAATAACATTCATTGAGCAATTCAGAGAGCATGTTAATGAATATGACTTGATCATTGATCTTTTTAATATTCATATTGGAGATGAGGAGCTTGTGCCTACATATAATCAAATTTACTAAAACACTAAAGAGAATTCCTGAGAAATGTAGATCCCATGATGCAATGGTTTTCATTGTTTATTTAGGTGCATTTGGCAAAAAATGAGTTAATTGTTGAGAGATAAGGAGCATAAGACTTTGTATCACACTTTTATGACAACAATGGACATTGAAAATAATTTAAAGTATGCAATCATCTCAGGACATTTTCCAAAGGCAGTTGACAGGGATCATTGTCATATACTATCACAAACTATTGATAGGTGTGGATCAACAAATGAAGATCAAAGTCAAGATGTTTCTATCTCTGCTGATCTTAGTACCCATGTTTTGAATAATGATTCAAGACAAGTTTTGAATGAAGGGTGTTTTCTGCAAACAATCATTACCCCTCACGTAGATATATATAGGGGTCACACACCAAATAAAATGGAAACTAGCTTTTCTAGTTATGAGGCTGTAGAAACAAATTATTTGCAGTCAGGTGTGGAAAATGCAGAGGGGACAATTTTTTCATCAGATGATGATGTTGAAGCCTCAAATGATGAAGCTCTATCATACTCCGCTAATGCTGATAGTGAGGATGAGGCCTACATATCATGGCCACACGTGGAAGATGTTTCTCAGCCCATGTTTTTGTCACATCGGGATATCCAAGAGGATATGTGTGAGCGAATGGTGTAGGAAGAGGCTTCATGGTGCCAGGGTAGCTCTGATTTGTTTGAAGGCAAGATGATGGTTAATATGCAGCCTTGTGAAGATGATGAAGATTTGTCATCTGTTGGAAATGATTATGAGGATGTAGATTCGCTTGAGACAATGGTGAATTTCATAAGCATGCTAGAAAAGGAATGCTCATATAAGGAGTTTACACCAGAGAGAAATCAAATAAAACTTTGTGATGAGTATGATACAAGTAAAGGGATCATGTATGCCGATGAAGACACACATGCCCTTCAGTTTGAGCAACATTGCAACAGTGGTGATGATGTTAACCAGTCATCTTGTATGTTTGCATCATGTGATTATCCATGTGAGGGACAGTTGAGGGATCATGCATCTGATGGCAAAGACACTATTGTGCAAAGTTCTGATGACACTGTTTCAGTCTCACCTGAATTAGTTTCTTACAATGACCCTGTTGAGGAGGATAGGGACTATGATGTGGATTCTTCATAAGATGATGATAATGATGAACTTTCTTCTTGTTTATGTCTTGATATATTTCCCTTTGAAGGTGAGTGTGGCATGTGTATGGGCTGTCACATTAGTAAGTTTTCTAATGTGTTATTTGATATTGACATTGATATGGGTCAGCCAATCTTTTGCCATAATGATTACAAAAAGGATTTGCACATGGTTTCTAATCCTTTATATGAAGATTGTGACGAGGAACCAAATGCTATAAATGATGATACCAACTATATCGTAGAATATGAGTGCTTTACCTTTTAGCTGGTTTGTGATTTTCTAAAATGTGGCCATGAGTCAGAAGATGATAAATATTGCGTTTTTCTTGGTTTCTCTCTATCTGATGAATGTAATAATAGTATGCCACATGATCAACCTTTTCAAGTTTTGTTAGACATCCATGTGAGTTTTAATGATGAATATGCTGATGCTATTTTCTATAGTATTGAGCTAATGAAAAATATTAGCAGGTCTGGTAAGGCAGATGAAGGAGGCATTTTCAGCTTGCTTTTGATCCAAGGAGTAAGGAGGTTTATTTTTGACAGAGGCAAGCTGAAGGGAGAAATTTTGGTGATGGCTTCAGGTCCTCATGCCTGGGTTGATACCTTCAAATCAGTGAGTAGGTTGCAGAGGTGAAAATAATTGCTGTTTGTAAGTTTGTATATATTTTCTTTTCTTTAGTTTTCTAGTGTAGGTTAGTTTTCTTTTTCTGTAGGTGGTCTGCTTGTCCTAGATTCCTGAAATCTTGCTATGCCTGCAAGAGGCAAACATCCCCAGTCGGAGCCACTGTTAGAACTATCAATATCTTCATGGTTCTAGGCTTTTCCAAGTATTTTTTCCCTAGTCTTGCAAGATCTAATACTCTGTGCTTAAACCCTTGTGTCTTTTTTAGAGCAAAAGCCTAAAACCCTAAGTCCTTGTGGCTTTTTATAATTTCAAGTTACCTTTTTCATGCCACTTAAGTTTGTCTTTTCCATGTGCCTAAGTCTTTATCTCTTGATCTCGTAATGTTTGGAGGTTAGCACTTGACATTCAACAACTTGGCGCGACAATTATCTCCTGATCTTGTAATGTTCATGGTCAAGTCCATAGCATCTGGAGATCTGGCGACAAAGGAAGGACTTAATTTTTTAATGCTTGTCTCTGAATCTTGTAATCTAAGCCGAGTTAAGTCATGCATTTGGAAATTCAGAGATAGCCTTATCTCTAAATCTCGAGACCAAACCAAGGTTGGAACTTTCATTTGGAGATCACGAGATAAAGCCTTTGTCACTGAATCTTGGCACAAACCTGAGTTAAGAAAAGTCTTTTGGAGATTCAATGAGTATCGTTGATCGAGACCAAGATGTGCGGCTGGCACTGAATCACCAGATAAGTCAAAGTTAAGCCAAAGTATTCAGCAATCAGAAGATGCAAGGCTGAGATGTGACAAGATACATACACGTGTCTAAAAGACTCAGAAGATCTAGGGTTGTCGCTGAATCTCAGAATGGAACTAGAGTTAAGACTTTCGTTCAGTGATTCAGAGATAGCCTTGTCTCTGAATCTCTTAATTAAACCAGAGTTAAAGAATTCATTTGGAAATCCAGAGATATGCCTTGTCGCTAAATCTCGAAATGGAACCTGAGTAAGGCCAAGTCTTATAAGGTCACACACCAACCATTGATTAAAACCAAGAGACTTATAGGATTAATGGATATCGCTCAATCTCGCAATGAACCATGGATCAAGGCAAGCATCTGGTGACTTAGTGATAGCTGTGTCTTTGAATCTCAAAATAAAACCATAGTTAAGACAAGTAAAGCATCTGGCGACTTAGTGATAGCTGTGTCTCTGAATCTTGAAATAAAACCATAGTTAAGACAAGTATCTAGAGATTCAGAGATATGAAGGGATTGTGAAGGATAAGTTCAAGGCAAGTTAAAGACAAAGAAAAATGTGAGATAGATCTTGCAGTCGGCGCCAAGCCTCAAAGACCAAGATGCACGACAAATAATGTATGAGGCATCGTGACAAGGTGCCACCTGTCTAGATCATATTTTCAAAGCCTAAGTGACTTAGAAAAGATCTATGGCTGTGATTTAAAATAAGATAAAGTCTTGTTCTGGGCTGTTGATGCCATTTTCCACTCCACCTGTAGCCGTTAGAGATTTCTATTCAAATATTTAAATCTATTTCTCAGAGGTTTCATGGCGGTGGACTAAGACTTTAGCTGTTGGGAAAATAAATTGATTGATCTGATTTCTGGATCGTATATGTGCATCTGTAGGGTGTTGCTTAGATAGGGATTGGGCGTTTCAGAGTGCATTTACGATGAAATGATAGTTGGGGTTTCTGGTGAGGATTTGCAGATCTTTTGTAACCCTAGGTCAGTTCCATATTAGATTGTACTCATGATGAAGTATGAAGAGGGGTTGCTTCTTGATGAAGGCAAGACAAATTGGTTGGTAGGGCTGATTGGATTAGATCTTTTCAGAAGATCAGTCAGCGAAAGGAAGGAATTCAGTAAATCGGATTGTCAAGAAGGACAGATGTCAGATAGATGTTACCTTTAGGGTTCTCCTTCTTCTATATAACTCCTTTTCTCTATTGTAGGTGTTCGGAAGTTTTGGATTCCAAGTGCTGGTTCCAGGCTTTAGTCCCAAGGGGATATAGAAGACTATATCATATTGTATTTAGATAGAATAGAAACTTTAAGATATTTTTCTCAAGTGGTGTATGTTTTAGACAAGATTAGAATATGAACATGATTCATCATACTTAATACAATTTTTCCTGTCTCTAGTCTCTCCCTAGTGTCTATCTTTTGAGTTTTGAATCTTCTGGTTCACTGCATAGAAATTCTCTATGTATATGTTTTATTCCCTAATTATGATCTAGGATCAAATTAAATCAACTTTGGATAAGACATAGACTCTTTAGGTTTGTCTACAGAAGGATCTTATAAGTAGTGGCTGGTCTGGATTGATTGTGTTTATGGCTTTGAGTCTTTGACAATAGTTGGTTCATGTTTTCTGTATCTGCATTTGAGACATTGCCCAATGGATAAGGCACTGATAAGGGATTAGTAGATTCTGTTGAGATACATGTTTGATTAGTTTTGGGCTATATTATGTAGTCTTACACATCAAAACCATTCCCAAGTTCTTTTATGCTTTATGGTTGTTGGTTGTTGTCCTACATGGTAATGGAGAGTCAATGCATGTCTGGTTAGCATTTAGTACTTTCTTACCATTATCTGTTGTTATAATCTAGAGTAATAAGGAGTTCAATATCTATCTGGATTAGGTGTACTCGCATTGGTTTAACAAAGCCATAAGTGCAGAGGGCAGTCTTGTCTGTATAGTTGGTCCAGTTACCTTGTAGAGCTTTCATACTTGTAGCTAACCACTACTAAAATTAGTCTCAAGGTATATTGGTAGCTTTTCAAAGTGTAAACATTTTCAAAAACTGACACATAGACCACCTTTGGTGGTTCCTCCAATTTAGGTTGCTTCTTATATAATGCTTCTTAGATTTCTATGCCTCCTTTTGATTCTTTCGGTGCTTTACAAGATGTCTCTTCATCTGAAGCGTTTGCTAAAGATTAAATTCCTTTGGATGGGATCTTTGTCCTTTATTTTGATGCTGCTTCTGATGATTGGGTGTTCACTCCTTTGAATGTACGTCTAAGAAATTGGTCTCTTGATTCCTAGTAGCTATCTATATATATTTTCACATTTTGATATTATGTATATTGCTAGTTACCCAACTTGGGGGTGGTGGGAGGATTTTTTTTGTCTTTTTTGGGATAATTTTACCATTATGGTTGGGACTTATAGTTTTGAACTTCACATCTTGATTGATGGTTTGATCTCAGGGTGCCATATTTTGTAAACTCTTTTTATGAACTTAATAAAAAATATTTTCAGTGACTTCAACCACTTTTATTTTAGTTTTTTAAAATACAATATCTTTTGGTTATGTCTCAGTCTTACAATAACTTAGAATGACATCTATACTTGTCAAGATAAATCTATACATTATGGTAAACTTATTTTTTTTTATAGAATCTATACAGATCCTTCATTCACCACCGTTGCTGGATCCTAGTGTAAGTAAAACACATGGAATCAACTCTCTTATCAGGCCTTACCTTGATAATTTTGGTACTTATCAACTTAACTATCCTTGACTTAAGTATTCATTTCTAATAGTTTCATTGTATCTACCATGTTATTGGGTAAACTCACCCCTAAAACTATATACTTACATCCCTTGAGCACATTGTTTAATTATAATGTACTACGTTTCTACTAATACTTTTGGATCCTCTCAAATTGTGCCTGTTTTACATTCATGGTTCCTATTGTGCTCGTGGTTTAAAAAACCTTGGGGATCAATAAAGAATGTATATTATTAATGCCTCAATACATCAAAAATAGTTTCTCCATTCACTATTTTTTTTTGCTCTACTAGGAACATTTTCTTCTCTTTCCTTTAGCAAAATTAGCATTCTCCTTTTACCATTCAGTCAAAAACTATAAAAAATTTCCCTTTCATCATCATTCATAGTAAAGTTTCATAATATGTGGCCATTCATTAATATTATGTGACATAAGGTTTTTCATAATATCTTTGTATTCTAAATTTAATCCAACTTTGTTTCCTCACAAAATACCTTATGTTATTTTTACAACCAAGCAATCCTATAGGATTTGGTATGTCATAGATTTTTATATTTTTATATTTTCCACCAAGTTCTTTGATACTAAGTTATCTATACTAGTGTTTATATCAACCTTATGCAACTTGTCTTGACATTTTCATACTATTTAGAATATAAATTTCGCTTTATATTAGCTCCTTTCATAATCATGATTAGAACCCTAATACATTGTAACAAACTTACCTTTTTCTATTTTGTCTTCAAATTTGTACGATATCTCAACTTCATAAGAATCTACATCTCTCCCTTTTTCTTGTAACCTTTTACTAGGGATTCTTTGACCTTGATGTGGGTGAGTGCATATAAATGATATAAAAAAGGGGGTCAAAAGCGCCCTTTTTTTTATAAAATTATGGAATTAAAACATGGATGATTAATTTTAGGTTCATAAATTCAAAATTTGAAGATATAAAAAGAATAAAAATATAATATTATGAATCTAGTTTCTAAACGACTAGGGTTTTTCAAAAACAATTAAGATTAAGAAGATGAAATGTTTGACATAGATATAATTGTTCCTATTTTTTGCGCTAAAATATAACAATGTTTGATGTGTCTCCCTATAGTTTTTTGGTTGGATTTAATATTTTAAAAATTGATTGGTAAAACTATATTTAAGAGAACTAGAAGTTGGATATTTTTTGTGTAATTTTTATTGAATATATATTTTATGACCTTTTAAGGTGGATGCATTCTAAAGATCACATCACTCAACATATGCATCACATAATTTGTAGTAAATAATTGAAAGTGTAAACTTTTCTCAATGTGTAAGGAATGAAGAGTAGAACAATTTTATATACTTTTTTTTTCAAAAATTGACAATTTTTAACTTTGGTTATGTGATTCTTAAACCATAAACTACATGTAATGAAAACTAAAGTGCTGAAACATAAAACAAACATCCACAACACCATAACACCAAGATTTTATCGTGCAAACCCGGTCAAGGGAAAAACCACGGTGGGGATGGAACCCACAAATAAAACTGCAGAAGTATTGTACCCTGTTAAATGTTTACGAAAGGAATGCACATGCATTTAGGCATAGTGCCTAGAGCTGACTGCTCAATTACAAAATAGACTTATTGCCTATATGGTGATTACAAAATCATAGATAGCTTGAACTGATAAATAACATCTGCAAATGCCAAAGTTCAGTTCCAATTAAGCACAGTATACTGAATCAATACACTTCATTTTATATCTTTGCTCTACTATCACTTAGACCTCAAATCAACATTCTCTGCACATAAAAGTCTATAATGCACATCAAAATAATCAACCAAATTGATCATATATATCCACTCCCAAGAAATAATTACCCATTGGGTTGTCCTCAAGAACATTTACAAAACTCAATGTAGACCTCAAGTAATTCATCAAGAACTATTAGCTAGATCTAATTGCAAAACTCAATGTGTACCTCAAGTAATTCATCACACGCTATCCATAGGTTGACTAATCATCCTCAAACTCAAAAATAATTCAAAATACCAATATGATAGATCAGCTATTGCAAATTTGTGATATGGTAGAATATATCTTGATAATGCTTCTCCTAGGTTCGCACCACATAATACCAATCTGGGTGTCTGTATTGAACCTTTTACCAAATACTGTCATCTGTACTATTAACTGTTAGACTTAACCAATTCTACATTCTGACCTCCGATTAGATAAAATACTGATATGCGAACATGTGTAATGGTATTAGTTACCATTAATGACAACATCTAAACCATTGAGAGAAGTGTCTCTTTCCAATAATCTCCCCCTTTGGCATTGATAACAACACTTAGTAAAAAATGACTAAGTCTCAAAATCAGTGCCAAGACACTAACTCGTTCAAAAATTAAAAAACTTATATGCTCCCCCTAAGCTGAATGTCCATTTTTCACTGTCCATGACCAAAATCTCTACCCAAAATTCCTATATAAGCAACATATATACAAGTAAACCTTTCATACTTACATAAGCTTGAAGATGTCTGAGAATGTGTTCTTTAAGGTGCTCAAATCCTTGTCCCAACTCCGTTTGAGACTCTCCATAATATGAATCTATCCACACAATGCATAAGCAAGCATTTCTACCGATTGAAGATCAGACACATCTTATGCACGAATTGCTACCTCAACCTCCTTTAAAGCACCGAACAAAGTACCCAAATTAGGAGCAATTAAAATTCTAAGCTCACGGATCCTTCGAATAACTCTATCCTTCTCAGTGATCAAGCTCTTTATCTTATTAGTCAAAGAAATAACATGTTCTTCATGACTAGCTATTGAAGTTGTTTGAGGATCAAATGACTTATGATAATTCAGATAACTTCTCATTTTCCTTAATTAGTTTCTCTAAGTACTCAACACACTTAGGATATGATACACATGCTTTATAAACCTTTCCTTCTTCTGCTAACGCATCTTTAACACATTTCATTCCAAATCCCAAGTGCATTCTATCCTTAGCATTCATAACAATCAATTGAATAAATCTCTTATCATCAAAATCATCCCTTACCTTAATCATTGCAGATTTTTTGAGGGATTCAAAGTGTGTACTTATTGATTTGATTAGGCCCTTTTGTTGGCCAGATGGAGTGTCAGTTGGATCTTTCACATAGGTAGGCATTATCTTCTTCAACACATCAGATGCAAGGCTCAAAAGTTCATTGTCCTCAATATGATTTTTCAATATTTCCTTCCTTTCCTTTGCTTGAGAAATTGATGCGAGTTTCATCTATTGGATAGGGGACAATGTGTCCAAATTGATTGGACCTTGTATGATTTCCATGTCATCCACATTCACATTGTCTTTCTCTAGAAATACTTTAACTGACTCAACAACGTCTCTTGCTTATGTCTTCATCTCAGTTTGCATCATCTTAACATTCTCATCACCTTTCTTTTCATTTTCAACATCTCATATAGGAGTGATAGATATATTAACTAGAACACTAGAGATATAAGCATCAGGAGCAAAATTTACATTTTCAACATTCACCTCAGGAATATTGGTATCCATAGGAACATTGCTTTTACTAGGGGTGTCTTGAGCATTATTGTTGTTATCTACAACTTCATACTGGTTATCCATTAAATTTTTTCTGAAAACCATCTCAATCTCAAGCATAACCTCATTAGTCTTACCATTCATCAATTTATTGATCCTTGATTTACTTTTTAAGTGATTCTTGGCTTTTTTATGGATTGATTTCTTCTCATCAATTGCAATCACTGGACATAATCCAATCAAGACCTATTCTTTTATTTCTTCATCCTTACTCTTTGCATTACCCCTTCTTGTCTCTACGAGATCATATAGACTCTTGGGTACCTCTGACTCAATCTCTAAAAGAGTTTTCTTAAATGTATCCAAATACATAACAACAACTTCCTCCAATTTTCTCTTTTCATCATTATCAAACTTCTCATTACAGAGCTTAAGAGGTTTGAGATTACCTTGAGTTTTTATTGCTTCTTCTGCCTCATCAACTGTCATATCAATTGAATCAGAATCATTTTTCCTCTTCTTTCTTCCTCTATCTTCGTCTAATATTTTGGCTTTTGTGACCCTGGCTGTATGGTTCCCTTGGATTTTAATTCCTTTATTGCACTGTGAGACTCAATATCCTCATCATCATCTTTAGTTGCCTCATATTTTTTTTGTTCTCTTCACTTTTACCCTTCTGGCCTCATTACCAGATGTTTTAGCTTGTGATTGTTGCTTTGGACTCAATGTTTTTGGTGCACTAACTGGCTTTGGTGGACTTGTAGATGGTGCAAAGCTTCTTGTTTTCCTAGGCTTTGATGAAGAACTAGGAGTAGCGCAGAGAGTGGTTGCCTCCACATCAATTGGTTCTTCTTCCTTCTTTTCTTCTGCCTCCATCCGCCTCTTCCTTGCTTCTCTTAACTTCCACACTAGTATTTAAAAAATTTATGCAAGATGTTCATCTTCCTTTCTCACTTTTCTCGCTCTGCTAGGTCTGTTCACCTCTAAGGGTACCTTTAGGGTCTTTTCCTTTTATGTATTGAACCTCTCCATATTTGGATCAATAAGCCTCTTAAACAAATCTTGAGCATAGACATCAAATATAAGCTTATCCACTTCATACCCCATGGAAAATGATCTAAGATGTCCTAGGTTCAACTGCCTCCATTAAGAAAATATCACTCTCTACCAGAAAGCATATGGTATCCTCATACTTTTCCACAATGGTCTTAGGAAACCTCTCCCTTAACTGCATTTTCTCTTGGAAATCCTTGAATATACCCCATAAGGTGCCTTTCCTTGATTTACTGTCAAGCACGTAAAGATAGTCTCTAATATGAACTGCAACAAGTTTGTCTTCAGGCCACTGAATCCTTCTAATACCAGGGACCTCTTCCATGAAATAGAAAAATAGACATAAGATCAAGGAACCATATTTGAAGATTTTTTTCCTATCCTTCTTGATGTTAGCAAGGTTTTCAATTAACTAAACTCTTAATACCTCACAATAGTCATAGTCACCATCTTCCTTTACGATTCTATAGGACGAGTATATAACAGTGTTAGAAAATGAGTTATCTTTGCTGGAATGATATACCTTGTAACCAATTACCATAGCTACAAATCTCACATCTGGCTGGATAATGTCATGTATGGTCATTACCCTCTTATCCCATTGTGCACCAGTAACAAGATTGTTTTTGATAGATGTCAGTGTAGGGACCTCACTAAATGCATTAAAGCTTGTAACTATTCTCAAAACCTTCTTTGTGATCTTGTAGGTTTTCTCAAGCCACATGAAATTTGCATGAATTCTTCTTAGGACATAATGAATCCAGTGATTTTCATACAATGTAGGGAATTTCAAGACTTGAACCAATTTCTTCTCCTCAAGGACCTTGTACTCATCCTTCTGTAGACGTCCAAAATCGTCCTTATATTAATTTAATTAATATTCCCATAACATTATAGTTAATTTTAATTAATTATATTTGTTATATTCTTCTATCTATTTAATTAAATTTATTTAATTAAA